>BLKR01002438.1:0-196412 GCA_011170035.1 Teleogryllus occipitalis | reverse complement strand
TGAGGCGGGGTGAGGCGGGGTGAGGCGGGGTGAGGCGGGGTGAGGCGGGGTGAGGCGGGGCAGAGGCGGGGTGAGGCGGGGTGAGGCGGGTGAGGCGGCAGCGCGGGCTGAGGCGGCGAGGCGGGTGAGGCGGGCTGAGGCGGGGTGGAGGCGGGTGGAGGCGGTGAGGCGCGGGGTGAGGCGGGGTGAGGCGGGAGGAGGCGGTGAGGCGGGTGAGGCGGCAGTGACGTGGATGAGGCGGGATGAGGGCGGGGTGAGGCGGGGTGAGGCGGGGTGAGGCGGGGTGAGGCGGGGTGAGGCGGGGTGAGGTGGAGTGAAGCGGGGTGCGGAGGGAGGAAGCGGGGTGAGGCGGGATGGGGTGGAGTGAGAAGAGTTGAGGCGGTGTGAGGGGAGGTAAATCGAGGTGTGACGGAGTGAGTCGAAGTGAGATGGAGTGGGAGGGGTTTGGACGAAGTGGGGCGAGGTGAGGTAGTGCGAGCCAGAGGGTCTGGGATAAGATAGGCGGGGTGAGGCGGGGCAGCCTTAACTGGAGCGAGGAGGATTGGGTCGGGATAGGTCGAATGGGCGGGTAGACCTTTCAGGGGTGAGGTGGGATGTTGGGGTGGAGCAATGCAAGTGGGCGGAGGAGGGGTGGGTGCAAAGGAGGAGGACGGGGCGTGGCGGTCAGTGGGAAAGAGCAAGGAGGAGCGTCGGGGCGGCTCGAAGCGGAGCAGTCGGGCGAAGTGGAGTGGGCAAGCGAGGAAAAGCAGTGCGGACAGGGGCATGCAACGGACGTTCTTTGGCGAGTCGGACGCCAAATCGCTGTGCTCCGCACACCGCAAGCGGAGGTCTTAAAGCATCCGCGTCCCAATGGACGTGCGTTCGTGTGGGGCGCACGTGTTTCCGAAACACTGAGCTGCACGAATCGCATTCTTTGTGTGTGGCGGCGTGTGCTTTCGTTTTCGAGAAATTACAAGCGCGAATGAGCTACGAGTGACAGGTGGAATTTTTTGCAAGGGAGTCGTTTTGGGAATACCTGGAACGAATTAGACCGAATGGTTACTGATGTTTGCCTGTCGTTAATTGCACTGCATTGCGCTGAACATCGTTGATGACCACTCACACGCTCACACACATATATACGCACACATAATAATTCTAATAATTCATTCAAAAACGTTCGCAGTACTTGAGAACAAAATTGTAAAATCTCTCACAAGCAACTTCTGGGATAGGGTTACACATGAAGACAAAGAAGAGTAAACAGATTAAAGCGAAAAAAGGAACAGGTAAAGGAGATAAACATAAAAGTGACGCGATATAATCTAAATTGGTAATCTTCATCACCTAGCGTGTAATATCTCTGACGTAATATCTCAAACCGAAAGATGACATCATTTTTAATCCAGTTTAACACAATGACACGAGCATTACACTCGCATTTTGAACGTGGTGTATTTTAAGATACTGCAGTATAATTAAGCAATTAGAAAATTCTCAGCAAATCATTGGTGCAAATTGTTCGTTCTGTTTAATTATAGACTTTCCAACATGAATAGAGCCTCAGATAATATCACCCATTTTGTCCTCATTAGTCAACAATTACCACCGAAGCAAAGAGGTCGTACTTTGCAATAGCTGTACAGATTTCGAAATCATATACGTGAGGATAGATGTATTGGTTGGAGTAAAGTTACACTAGACTCCATGATCATGTAAGCGTTCACTTTCTCTCTTCCTGAGCAAAAAGATTTGTGGTTTGTTGAGGAAACAGGCGTTGACATTTCAGTAGCTGGTATTACGTACTGTAGTAAGGCATTATCCAGAACTATTATTCAAAGAGTAAACTTCGTTTAATATGCTTGCAATATTTACTCTAATTCTGATTTTTGAAAAAAAAAATATAAGCAGTATGTCAAGGTAAAACAAAACATTGTTCTTTAAAAACACGATTAGCAAAGCAATACTTTTAATTTGCAATTGTGATGTTTTCTTTTCGTTTACTATTAATTTGTTATTTCGGAACCAATTTGAAACTTCTGATATTGTACTATTTACGGTTTCTTTACTGCAAAGGATCTTTCTGATGTTGCTTCTATTATATAATAAATAATAGTTGTGTAATAAATAATTGTAATATAATAAAGTGAGATTGCAGTAAATATATTAATTATTGACTGTCGTTTTGAATAAAATTGTTATATTAATACTTCTCGTTTAACTCGCTGTAGGCTCGACGTGGTATCATGGTGAAATATGTTGCATTGCAAATATCATTAGCATATGAAACAATGAAACTTTCTTCTACTATTACTTGTATTGAGAAAAACGTCCATAGAGCGAAACTCGACGAGACGAACTTTCATTAAGCATTCGTAACACGTCGTTGCAAATGCAGCTTTATGGTGTCTTGACGCTTATGCTGACGTCAGAGGAAATATCCTCAGTATTCTAGCCATGTCTGCTGCTCAAAATAGAGGCAAAGGCGTACTGACATTCCTTAGAATCATCATGACGTAATTCTTTTGTTATATCTATTGTAATTAATTTTCTGACGTCCTTTCTGGTTGTCTGGATTTTGCTTTTACTCATCATTCTTGAAATCAATGTCGGTGTATGTAATACGTAATATTTGACTTCAGATAATACATAACCCAAAAAGGAACTCAATTTATTGATTTATAATGAAATTGTTACAGCAATATAAAAAAAATATTTTATTTTATTTATTGATTTCAATTTATTGATTTATAATGAAATTGTTACAGCAATATAAAAAAATTATTTTATTTTATTTTATTTATTGATTTTTTTATGTTAAATTTGAACTGCTATGTATCCATTAATTGTAAGTTAATTTTCTATCTTATTGTGTATTTATTTATAATTTTGTTATATCTTTCTGTATCTTGTAGACTGACGATGACGGCAAAGCCGTCGAAAGCCGGCTATCTTAATAAAGCTAGTATGTTGACGAAGATGACCTCTTTTATTTCTTATGAGAAGAACGTTAACAACACCAAATCAGAATTCCCACAATTAATTTCTTGAAACTATTGCTGTTAATCTCTCTCCTAATCGTAATACTTTCACCGTTATTTTTACTCTTCATTTCTGTACTATTCCCTTTATTATCTTTAGAACTTTATATAACAATGAGCTTGATGCCAAGTACAATCTTCATTTCTTCTTGTCGGCTTTCTTCCAATGCTTTAGAGCCCTCAAGTATATTCTTAAAGACCAGGCTCGGTAATTATCAGAACAGCTCTACAATCATGTAAACGTCTTAATTGTGTTTTAATAGACATCGTTAGTAAGCCAATCATGCAAAACTGTTTGCTTTCTTATGTGGACCGTCAATTAATCATTTGTTTTAATGAAAATGATAGTAGGAACTTGCAGCCAACAAAGTGAAGTCCAACTAACTTTTGTCATCAAGATATTGCCGGAGCAAACAATAGCTTGAATATTACACGTTTTTAAAGAAATCTTTAGTTTCTTTGTTGTTATTCTATAATTGTCCAAGTTTTCAAGTTCTTTATTTTAATTTGTATGAGAATACCATTTACTAGATCACAACCTACCACTAACATCGCACGTGACCATACGAATTGAATCCTTACCGAATAAGTACAAAGCGTATCATGAAGTATGCCATAAAATATGACAGATAATAGTTTACAGTAATGAAGTTACAATTCCAACCGACAATCGTGAAGACACAGGCATTTATTGATATTTACGACATAGTAATGCTGCAACATAGCCCTGACAGTAAAGTATTCATAAACATCAAAGAATGAAATATTATATTAGAATTAAAATGACTTGCTTTCAAAGTACAATAGTGCCAAATTCGTTTTTTCTCGATTCTGAAATAAATATAAACTTCTCACTTGAAAAGGTAATATATACTACATGAAATCGATGTTTTGTTTCTTATAAATACAATGTTGACAGTAAATACTAGGTTCACTTGCAAAACATTAGGGGCCTTATAAATACAATGTTGACAGTAAATACTAGGTTCACTTGCAAAACATTAGGGGCCATCGACACCTCTGCCTTCTCCCTGAATGCTCCTTTATCATATTTATCACAACAATAATAATCTTCATCATCACCATCATCATCATCATCATCATCATCATCATCATCATCATCATCTCTTCTCTATGCGCTACAGCTTACAACACTGTTTTATTAATTCTGTAGTGTTTCGGGACTACATCCCATCATCAGTAGCTCTACAATATTAAAATTGAACGAACAAATTAGCATATGAATAACTAAGACGTACAAAGAAATACATAATACGAATGAACACTAAAATTAGTTAAATAGAGTACTTACCTAAGTAACATAGATTAAACCCAACACTAAGCAAACATTGTGGTAGGTCCTAAGATGGCGCCATTTTGTGTGTCGCATGAGGTACGGAGACAGACAGAGGGAAGATGAGGAAGGAAATATAAGCGTGGGAAAGCTAGTCAAGAAATAAATTTATAATGAGTCTGGATTTTAATTGAAACTGTTATGTGTTAATTGAGGCATATTAGGTTAAGATTTTTGCATAATTCTAAAATTTCTAAATTTTCCAAAATGTTCAATTTATTGCCTGTATTTCCGAAGTGCAGAATTTTGAAGTTGGTCGACTCTTTCGACCCGGATCAAATTTGTGCTCGAATATTTACCAAATCGTTAATCGTACCCAAACTCCTTAATTAACAAATTCACTTCGCTGTAATATATTTTCCTAATGTGGATTACACATGTCAATGTTACTCTCGTGTTTCTATATTATAACGTATTTGGGTAGAAATACTGGCGGTTTGTAAAATAAATTAGATTTTTGTCGTTTGTATTAGAAGAAAGTTAATTTCTCTTCAGCCGAAAAATTACATAATCACGGTTTTATCAAAGTTATAGTTATACTCATATGTACTCAAACTTGCGTAACTTTAACACAAAAACAAAATTTTAGGTTGCAAGGTTGTAGCGTATACCGTTCAAGTTAAATAATTTAAAAAAAATTTCTTCTCATAGACGTGGTGTCTTTCAGGGTTTTTTCTAAGCCATTTATGGATTAGACATTACTTAAGAAATAGAGGTTAATTCGTTTTTTGATTAATTTTGTTTCAGAAACTATTAAATTTCAATTTTGATTTTTGAGAATAAATTGGAAGGATATGATCTGATGAGCAATACGAAATGAAATAAAATGATGTACACGAAAGCATTTGTTTGGGGAGGCTTCAGCAATTTTTTATTTAATGCGACTTAGGATGTTTGGTATTCGTCGTAAGTGAAATGTATGAGCGGAAGGAGATACAGGAAGATACGAAAATTATTTTTTTGTTACTTTTGGAGTAGGTTTGAAACGGTATCGATTTTGAAGTTCTTCATGTACTTGATGGTTAAGTATGTACCCAACATTAGTGCAGTAGAACCCCACTAATCCGAACCCCGCTAATTCGAACCCTGCAAATAAAAATTTAACAAATAAGAATAAGATATAAACAAAATAAATAAAATTAAAAATATATATATGTGCTAAAAAAATAATAAAATGCTAGTGTAAAGAAATAATTTTATAATTACTGTAGAACTGAATTCTGAACTAATTATTCAAACAAGTTGTCGAAATGAAACGTTTAATGCACTCGTAACTACAGTCTATATTACATGTTTATGTAGCAATTTGACTTATAAGAACTTTCAAAATCGGCAATATTTTGCCGTATGAATCTGCTGATGATGCGACGTGATGATGCGATCGCTTTACTACGTTGCCATTTTCTCACTTCGCATTCTACGTTGCATTGAATCCTATAGGAATATATTTAAGGTGCACTTTTTCAGCAATAATTTCCGAATCCTAACAGACCACATCCAATTAATTTTACTGTAGTTTTACTGTTTACTGATTTTCATTTTATTTTGGCGTGCTTAGCCCCAGTGTGAGTGGAGTGGAGCGGAGGGCTCGGGTGCAGACGCCGGCGCGGCGCAGCGCCGCCACGCAACATCCAGACGCCCCGCTCCGCCCCGCCCCCGCTCTGCTCTCCGCCCGGCCGCCGCTCCGCGCCGCGCCGGCCGGCCTTTCACCGCGCGGGGAACAGGTTCTGCCTGGGCGGGCGAGCGGGCGGGCGGGCGAGCTGGCGGGCGGCCGCGGGCTCGACCCCCGCGCGCGGCACCCACGCCCTTCCGCGCGGCCCCGTAGCCTTGCACCTGCCGCCGCCCAGGCGGAGCGAGAGAGAGAGAGACAGACAGAGAAAGAGCGACTAAATGGGTTCCCTCTGCGCTGCTGGATAACGCAGACCCACGGAGGAACAAGCTGCGTTCGCGATCTTGGCTTGTGCTAGTTGGGAATCTATGGTAGGCTGTTGGTCCCTTAGTGACAACAATGAAGTAGGTAGTAGCGGCGAAAGATTTCCAACTCGGCCGAGGCTGGTATGCCAAGCGAAACTTGTTCGCCTTACAGTATATTATGCAAGCCTATGATAATGAAACTTTGCAGAATTTTTCTTAGCCTCAAAACACAAAAACAATTAAAATTTAATTGTTTAACATTCATTCAATTAATATACAAGTAAATGAAGAGAATGAAACGAAGGCACGTCGCTATTCAATGAAGTCGCTGTGCAATGAAGCCGCTATTAAATGAAGTCGCTATTCAATGAAGTCACTATTCATTGAAGTCACTATTCAATGAGGTCGCTATTCAATGAAGTCAAGACGCAAATGAGTTCAGCGTGCATTCAGTGAACAGTGAACAATATATTCAGTGAACTCAACATGCAGTGAGGATATAATTAAATTAAGAACCATTAAATGGGAATGAAAGAAATAAAGACAATTTAAGGAAGAGACAATTAAATAAAACCAGAATTAAGGGAAACAATTAAGGAAGGAACAATTGAGGTGACTTTACACGAGTTAGCCTGGCTCAGAAGTCTTGCTTCTGCTGATTGTAAGTGTATAAACTCCATATTGTTTTTCCAATGAAGAAGGTAATTGTATCATCAGGGAAAGGACGCACACAGTCGTATTATAAATAGAGTGAAAAAACTAATAGAAGTTTGACAAGCATTGTGTACGAGAGGATTTGTCTTACTAGAATAATGCCAGGATCAAAGTCCTATGTATCGGAGAAGTGGGAAGCGGCAGTATATATAGAACTACCGCAAAAATTCTGATAATAATTACAAAATTATTCATCGTATTATAAATAGAGTGAAAAAACTAATAGAAGTTTGACAAGCATTGTGTACGAGAGGATTTGTCTTACTAGAATAATGCCAGGATCAAAGTCCTATGTATCGGAGAAGTGGGAAGCGGCAGTATATATAGAACTACCGCAAAAATTCTGATAATAATTACAAAATTATTCATTTTACAATTACTACGTGTTCCATTTAAAATTGGTTTTGGAAATATTTCGAAAAGTGCGCATCGGATCAAGGAAAGTGGGCAATGAAAATTGTTCTATTGACAGGGGCCATCCAATAATCCCAGACTCGACCCCCCTTTTCTATTCCCCCAGGGGTGGGTGAGGAAAAATAAAAAGTTAAATAGAACCCCCATTTCGATTGCAGATTCGGATTCTCCGAAAAAATAAGCTACTTTTGTATTTAACGTTTTTTCGTTACGTTGGTTGATTAAGTGTTAGTGATTTTGGGCGCGTCAACTACAGAGGTCATTAGTCCCATAAGTCTAGTGCATGCTTCTTCATCGCGATGTGGCGGTGATCTTCCTCCGCTGGATGGCGAGATCCGGTGCCGACATACCAACGACGTGCGGGGATTTTCACAACCAGGTATCTCCCACCAGCGGGGCACCGTCCCAGCCGGGACAAGTTCTAAGTCCCCGGCCGGTCTCCCGGCATGTGTAGCAGTGTAGTGTATGTTAGTGTAAGTGGGCGTGTAAGGGGTGAGAATAGAACAAGAAGAGGAAGAAAAGATCGCGTGCGGTTCGTGGCCCGTTCGTTAGGGTACGGCCTCGGCATTCGCCTGGTGTTGATCGGAGAAACGGCGGCAAACTACCAATTAGCAACGCGATTCTCCTCCAGGCGGCGCCTGATTTCCACCGAGCTGTAAAGGTAGTGTCGGAAATCCTGTCGACGTCGGGACTCGAACCTAGGTCCTCCAGTGTCCCACCCTCCTGTCAGAGGCCCTGCAGTGCCATCAATTGGTGCACTGAGCCACCTCTCCCGGTTTTTTGTTACGTGATAAATGGCACTTTAATCGACAAAAATCAAATTAAGAAAAAAATGTTTAAAATTAGTTTTTTCTCGAAAATTACAATTCAAATCGAAAAAATAAAAAAGAATACGAGTTCTATTCTTCCATGGGACAACCCCCCTTCCTCTCTCTTTCCAGGATGGAAGAACGAGAAGTGCCGACTGCAGCGTTCGTTACTCTGGCCGTTTGATAAACTACACAGTTGTATAAAAATCATTGCAGCGTGCTCAGTTGTCACTTTACTTTTGTAATTCGAACTAGCAACATTATGACGTGACAACCCTAAAATGTTGACAATTGCAGAAATAATTGATATTCTTGCTTTGTATTTTGAGTTTCAAAGTAAGGCAGAAAATGCTTGTCGAATGTTTGGAAATCTGTTTCCTGTTAGGAATCATCCTTCTCCAAAGACTATTCGCAATATTGGGCAATTGCTTCTTGAAACTCGACATGTGGAAGCTAAAGAAAGAGTTCGACCTCCAATTATAGGGAAAAAATTACGTAAGTAATTATTTGGCTGCAGCTGCTGTAAATCCTCAAATCGGTATTCGACAAATCTCGAGGGATTCAGGAATTACGCAAACTACTGTTTATCGCATACTGCACAAACACACATTGTAACCATTCTACATGTCGTTGTATCGAATCTATATGGGAATAACTTCCAAAATCGCTAGAACTGCTGCTATTGGATACAACAACAACAACAACTAGCAGCCGGTACCGGTCGAGGAGCTACTCAAAATTGGCCTGCACGTTCACCTAATTAGACTCCACCCGATTAAGTTAAAGAGAAATGTTACACCGTTTGAAGTTTTAACAACCCCAGAAGATTTTCGGCAGCGAATTGGACACGAAATTGTAAACATTAGCGTAGAGAAAGTATAATTGTCTTTTCGAAGAACAATTGCGTAATGAATTGAAAAAGACGGGCAATATTTTGAACATTTGTTGAAGTAAAACATGTCAAAGTGCGAGAGGCAAAATGACTCACCTAAAAAGCACCCTCGTGTGATAGAGGCGGGGGGACTCATCTGAAACAAGCACCCTGAGGGAACGGAATATTACTACGAAAATCGTCTCTAAAGTAAGTTACACTATTTTTTTTTACCCACGAGGTTGACGGCAAAAGGCCAAGAATCTCAGGCAACGTATTTCTGGATCTAGTTGCAACACAGTAAAATTTCCACGCGTCTACCATTACCGCTCTGGCAGTGACGCACTAGCAACAATGGAGACTCCACTAGCTCCTACCGCCGATTGCAAAGTTCGTGCTATTATTCGTTTTCGTAAGGGAAAAAAAGAAAAAAAAGCGATTGACATTCATCGTGAGTTAGGCAGTGTGTACGGCGAAGGTGTTGTGTCAAGACCAATGGTTTCTCGGTGGCGTCGTTCATTCATTGATGGAAGAAGAACATTACAAGATGAACAACGAAGCGGGGCCCTTTCCACTTCCAGCGCTCCGATTGTTGTGGACGAGGTCAGAAGACTCATGGACACCGATTGGCGCCTTACACTTGATAAAATGGTTTTTCAGCTTCCTCCGAACATTGAATTAATTCGTGCAACGCTTCACAGAATCATTTCTGAGGATCTGCGTCTATCGAAAGTGTGTGCAAGATGGGTTTCTCGCCTGCTCAGTCAAAACAGTTGTCTGGTTCCACGCCAACGCTCGCCCACACGCTGCTCGTAAGACTCAAGCATTGCTGGAACAGTTTCGATGGGATGTTTTTGGTCTTCCCCCATATTCTCCTGATCTTGCACCAAGCGACTTTCATCTTTTTTCGCATATTAAGCAACATCTCGGGGAAAGAAGCTTCGCAAATGAGAATCAATTGAAACAACAAGAAGTGGGGAGATAGCTTGCCAGTTTGGTGGGAGAGAGGTTTGACACTGGGTTAAAAAAACTGTTGTCACGGTACAAAAAATGTATTTAATTGTATGGGGATTATGTAGAAAAAATATCGAGTGTATGTAATTTCCAAAATAAACCCTCTTCAACGTTTAAAAATGTTTTTGTGTTTGTTTTTAAATAGTGTAACTTACTTTTGAGATGACCTTCGTACATCCACGTCGTTGTTCCTGAGTCACGCTAAAAATATTTTTTTAATAACCACATTGCGATGTTTGGTATCATTGATATTGCAAGTTATTGATCACTTTTTTTTTTATTTTTTCGATTTGAAGTGTAATAATGGAGAAAAATCTAATATTGAACGTTTTTTTTGCTTATTTTGATTTTGTCGATTACAGCGCCATCTATCACTAAACAAAAAAGTTAAATACAAAAGTTACGTATTTTTTCGGAGAATCTTATTCTGCAATAAAAATGGGCTTTCGTTTAACTTTGTTTATTTTTCCCCACCCCCACCTCCGGGGGTAGGGGTAGAGTTTCGAGAGTGGGTATCATTGAATGGATAAGAAAAAACTTTTATTTCCTGCTTTTCGTGATCCGATGCGCACTTTTTGAGATATTCCAAAAACAACATTTTAAATGGAACACTGTATATTTAGTGAATTTAAAAATGTAGAGCAATTTAAAAAAATACATAAGTAACAAATACACATTATTAAAATAACTGAGAATGTTTTGAGCAATTCTTAGGGAGATTTCCAAAAAACACGTATACTATGTTTACTATCTTTTTCTAAACATATTAAAATTCTTATATGCTATCCTTATCTCTGATAAAGTAATTTTTCTCAAATCATCATTAAGGAACTTCGCAATCCTTACCGAGACCTGAGGGGCGGCCCTATGTCTTGTGCCCTTGGGAGACATCACGGATGCGCTCTTGCGGGGCGTCATTTCTTCAACAAAACTCCCGGGAATTAATTGCCGTAATTACGGACCTGGGCTTTTTGCCGCCTTCGACCGCTTCGGAAGGTGTCCTAGATAAATCAGAGGTGGCCGATCGCAATCAAGGACGACTCGTGGCTCTCCCATCCTCTTGATCATCCCGTTCCTCCCACTCCGTTCTCTCCCCATCCCGCTCTCCTGACTCACTGTTTTTCAACACTTTCTTACCGTGTACATTATACGCAACACGATCTTATTCTCACACCTTTAATCAATCCTTTTTTTGCTACATGCATTTTTCATATCTTCCTTCCAGTGACCTTATCTATGCAGCAGATTATTTTTTCCCTATTCAATATGTTTGTACTCATGAATAAAATCCAATTTTGTCATTATTTATGTGTTTGCGTTTCATCATCTACATCCTACTTGGTATCTACAGCATGCCTCTATCCCTGATTTCCCTTCGCGTGGTTTCAGGTTTCGAAAGCACCGGTGCTTTAAACTTCAAACTGAGCTTTCCTCCCTAGTAATTTATGAAAACGGTATTCAGTAATACGTCGTCCCACTCCGTAATAGATTGGCCTTATTAGATGCCGGTCATTATGCAAAGGTAGAGTTCGTTATTGAAATATTAAAAACTCCTCCTTGAGTATTAATGTATTCTCATCTGTTGATGAATATCGTCTCCACGCTGCATTACACGTTCTTCGCTTCTATCAGATGCAAGGAGATTATGGCCATAACTATAACTAGTTTGTGGTTCCGTGATACACGCAGCCTGCGAGAATCACGAAGCTGGACGACCTGGAGGAGATGGAGACGATGACTAGTCCTTCGAAGCAGACGTACTTTGAAGAAAGGCAATTTCTGGAGATGGGCTGTTTGAAATCGCTGCCAAGCGCTTCTTCAATCTCCACTCGCAATAAATTATTTCCTCTGGAAGTTTTCAAGTAATAGAATCAAAATTTGGTGCAATACAAACCTGTCTTACATGCAGCGGGGCAGCACTCACTGACAATATTGTGTGACAACGCTCTGTGCGAGAGGAAGACATAAAATTTATCGAAGATCTTTGATTAACTCTTGATTGTAACAGGCAAGTGCACGATAGCTAGGTCGAATCTGGAGGAGAGAATTCTATCTGGAAGATAATTTTAGCCGTCGTCTGCTGTGCTCGGCAGTTTTGCGTGGTTTCGCCGTTCAACACCGGGCGAATGCTCGAGTAGTTTTCTAACCATCGGGTCACGGACTGCAAGCGATCTTTCTTTCCTATTCTGTCCTAACCTCACCACTTAGTTACACACACTTGCATGCACTACACTACCACACACGTCGGAAGATCAGTCAGCATATTACAGCTTGTCCGGTCTGGGGCGGTGCCCCGTTGAAGGAAGATACCAGGTTGGGAAACCCCCCGGAAGTCGACGTGTGGATCGCTGCCGGATCTCACTATCCAGCGGGTGGAATCCCGCCACCTCCCATGATACAAACATGCATTACACATATGGGGCTAACGATCACAGCAGGTGAGGGCGGAAACACGAAATAATCATTCACCACAGTCACCACAGATAAATCATGTAAAAAGCAACAATCTTTTCGGTTTTAATAAGAGTTTCAACTATATAAAATTTTTATTGACACTTTTCTTATACAAATTCGCCTATATTACTTTATGTAAACTTGTTCGCCTACTTATCATTTCTCTCGTCTCGAAGGTTCATTCATTGTCTCCTGCTTGTCTCTCGTTCTCCACTTTCACTTTTTCATTAACCTCCTTTAATAATTTCCATATCATGTACATATTTACATATCGTCTGGATGTTAGTTCGTTGTCCACTGATTGCCTTGCGTTTTTCTTGATTTTCCTAATGTTTCACTTTGTCATTAGCCTAATTTACTTATTTACATACCGTGCATTCATTTATTCATAAGCCTTATTCACTTATTCACGTGTTCACTAACCAACAGAGACATTAACTTAGCAGACACATTTACCAAACAGACACACTAACACTTCATTAACTTAGCAGTGATGTTTGTTAATAAATGTTAATAAATCAAATGTGAATAAATGTTAAATAAAATGTAAATAAATGTGAATAAATGCGAATAAACGCTAATAAAAGCTAATAAATGCTAATAAATGTTAATGATGCTAATAAATGTTAATAAATGCTAATAAATGTTATGTTAATAAATAAAATGTTAATATATGTTAATATGGTATGTTAATAAATGAAATACCAAAATCAAGATATCATGGAATTATCGTTCTCGACGCCGCGCTGCTTGGCAGAGTGCGAAGTGCGGAGGCTTCGCTCCGGGAGCCGGTTCCGAGGCGGAGCGCGGCGTGGCGCGGCGCGGCGCAGATTTAATGCATGCGCACAGCGCTGGTGCGCGGGCGATCACCTGCGCGCGTCTGGCAGGCCGCTTCCCACGCGCCGATCGCAGCGCGCCGACCGCGCCGCCGGCCGATGTTCGCTCCCGCAAGCGCCGCTGCGCGCGGGATCTAATGAGGCGCGGCCAGACAAAGGGTGTCGCTTGGTTTGGTTTGGTTGTTTCGCGTTTCCGGGCGCGTCCACTGCTTTGGTCATGAGTCCCGTTAGTGTAGTGCATGTTTGTTCTCGGGAGATGGCGGTGATTTTCCCCCGCTGGATGGCGAGATCCGGCGCCGACCTACCGTCGTCGGCCGCCGACGTCGGCTAGTGGGGTTTCCCCCTAACCAGGACTCTCCCACCAGCGGGGCACCGCCCCAGCCGGGACAAGCTCTAAGCTCCCGACCGGTCTCCCGGAATATGTGGTAGTGGAGAATATGCATGTTAGTGTACGTGTGTGTGTGTGTAAGGGGGAGAGGATAGGACAAGGAAGAGGAAGGAAAGATCGCGCGCGGTCCGTGGCCCGTTTGTTAGGGTACTGCTCCGGCATTCACCTGGTGTTGATTGGAGAAACCACGGAAAACTACCGATCAGAGCAGCCGGCTGCTAGAATTCTCCTACAGGCAGCGACTGAATTCGACCTAGCTGAAAAGCTAGTGTCGAAAATCCTGCCACCGTCAGGACTCGAACCTAGTACCTCCCGGTCAGAGGCGCTGCAGTGGCATCAGTTGATGCACTGAGCTACCGCTTCCGGTAAAGAGTGTCGCTTTCGAGTACTTTTTGGTTTCTGCGTCGACTTCATCTGAGGTTAAGAATTCGGTGGTGCAGCACCGTGCAGTTTGGGCTCGTGCGTTGTAGTTTGATCTCGTGCGTTGCAGTTTTGTCTAGTGCATTATAGTTGCCTTTAGTGCGGTAAACTTTGATCTCGGGCGTTGTAGTACGAAGACGTGTAGTGGAGTTTGTTTTAGTGCGATGCAGTTTGTTTTAGAGCGATGCAGTTTGATTTAGGGCGATGCAGTTTGTTTTAGGGTGATGGAGTATTTTTTTAGGGCGTTGCAGTTTCTTTTAGGGTGATGCAGTTTGTTTTAGAGCGATGCAGTTTTGTTTAGTGCGCTGCAGTTTGTTTCAATGCAATGTAGTTTGATTTAGCGCGATGCTGTTGGGTTTAGTGCGATGCAGTTTGATTTAGTGCGATGCAGTTTGATTTAGTGCGATGCAGTTTGATTTAGTGCTGAGCAGCGCATTTTGACGAACTGGAGCCTTCTCCTCTTCAGTTCGTATCTCTGAAGAAATAAAATCAATCAACTTACGGGATTAATAATAATAGCCTTTGACCAATAATAATAGCTTGAAAACACGATAATCAATAATCACCACACATGTACATCTTAAACGTTTACTTTTTTGGCAGCTTCTCATCTAGAACCTATAATGCGATTTTACAATTTTGTCCAAAGTAGTAATAAATTGATTGATTTCTGATTCCGGGCACGTCAACTACTGAGGTCAGTAGTCCCGTAAGTGTAGTGTATGTTTTTCATCGGGAGGTGATCTTCCTCCACTGGATGACGAGAGTCGAAGAAATAACTATACATAAATTAATGAACACCATCGAATTGCTTTGATAAAAGAATTCGAAGAAACGAGGACAGGATGTGTAAGAATACTGTGATAAATTATATTCAACTTCCAGGACTGACAATGACAAATAATGCGCTTACTTTTATCATCAAGTCCGTTCCCCGAAACTAGATTTAATATTTTATCTAACAAACCTGTCTTCCGAGGAAGTTCGCGATATTTATTTAGAAGTCTTTGCTCCAATAATAAACATAATATTTCATTTTCACCGCTTCACGCCTCGTACACGGTTTTCCGGTTCATCGGTTACATATCAAGATCTACAGCGTCTCCTACATAGGAAGGGAATAAATCGCCGCCTAATACGGGCGCTGCATTAGGGCCTATTGTGGCGGCCTCGGTGGCAGATGACTTGTGTCTTGCCTTGTCCGACGAGTCACGAGGGCGAAACTTATTTCATAGGAGCTGCAAACTGTCCTCTATCAAATTCCTCATACGTTAAGGTACTCATCTATCTGAGTTTTAAAAGTTTTATTTGCAGCGTATATCTGAATTTAAACACGCTTAGGATAAGGTGTTAACAAAGTCAACTATATTTTTTTTTAAATTCAATTAATTATTTCATCCGATATATCCTTTTTCTTCCCAAAACAGATATGATTTGTGACACCGTAACTCACGAACCATTAAACACTTTTTATAATTATTTTTTAAGATTGTTATTTGCAATATGCTTTAGTCCCTGAACACAAATTTGAAGATTGATAAGGAACATGTATATAACATTCATACATACATACTCATACTTTTAATGGATGTGAATTATATCTTTTAAATGTAACTGGTAAGAATATTGATTCACAGAGCAATTTCCTATTAATAATATGTATATTCTATATCAATGTAACGTTTAGACACAAGAATTGAATTCTGTTATTAAATTTAAAAAAATAACTATAGAGAAACCTTCAAAATTAGAAGAGTTATGATGTTTCAAGTCGGGTCAAACAAGAGAAAAGTAACTTTAGGAAGAAGCTAGATTAAGATACATTAGTTCTCAAAGGGTCTCTGAACACTAAATTCCTAACGATAAGAAAGAATTTGTTGAATTGTATATTCTGCGTTTAATGTGACAACATAAGGACTTTACATTCGTTGAAATTACATTTTTAAAATTTCTCACAAAATAACTTCATTTTTGTTTCATTTTTAGCGATCATAGGCATCTGAGCTGAAAATGGCCTTAGGATGTGACGCATGCGCACTCATTCGGAAAAGTACCAATAAAACAAAAACAAACAAACGGTCTTAACCCTTAGACACTATTTGGGGTTATTTTTGACTCCAGGGGCAAATAATGTTTTGCAATACGCTGAAAATTATTCCCTTGAACTTCTCCTTGTAGACATGCTTTGTATACCCAATTTTACATGTGTTGTAAACGTTTCATTTTTTAAGTTGTTTTTTGGTGGCATTAATTTGATTTTTATACGGTTAGAAATGCCACATTTGACATCTAAGTAACAAAAAGAAAACTTCTTCAAACGTGTTCATTTCCGTATTGTAATATTATGTTGCGGTTTCTGAGTGTTAATTTGGGGTATTTGTCTATTATGTTTTGGTAGCTTTGTTTCAATTATTCTTGTGCTGGTAAGATAGACACCTATGTATGAGGATATGCTAGATTGTTTTTCTAGAAACATTATTCTGTATTTAGTGTGATGTAGTAAATAAAACAAATGAATGTAATCACTTTCTCAATTAATAATTTCAAATAACATTCGTGCATCAAATTTTTCTAAACTATTGTGTAAAACGTTTGGAGTCAAAAATGACCCAAAAGACAATCCACATAAGAGACAATCCACATTGGAGAAGCAGAGTCGAAGGGTAAAGCATTATAAAGTACATATCTCAATGCAGAAGAAACAATTTTTTTAAAAAATCCACTTTTTACGGAAAAACGTAATTTTTGGGTAGACGAGTACCTTCAGAAGTCTAACTTAACACAGCCTTTTTATTTACTTACTTAACACACCCGATTTACTTTGATCGTTTTGGCATACAATTTCGTGAGTTTTATACAGCGCGCGCATGCGCACATCGGCTTCTAGAACGGCAGAGACAGAGCGCATGTGCGGGATCCATAAACCTCCCGAAATCGTTCGCCAAAAGGAAACGTGTAAGTCGGGTGTCAACAGTGGAGAATTCTCCGTTATACCGCGTATACCGCCGGTATACCTAGTAATACAAAGTGTATAAGATATATTTTGTAACTTTGGTAATGCGTACTCTAAAAAGGTTTTTGAGATTTTGAAAGCTTTAAAACAGATGCAAAAAAATAACTCTCTTTTGCTACCGAGAGCGTCAGTCTTCCGCATCCCTAAGCGCTGTAAAGTGCATTAGAGTGAGAAGTTTCAAACAGTTGTTAATGCTGTCCAGAGAAATCGCTAGCGAGGTCGAAGGCACCGCATATCAACTCGATAACCTAGGACTTCTCCTGTTTCAAGGGTGGGGAGAGGGGAGGATGCGTGGCTGGATGGGCGACAAGCACCGCAAAATATTGCAGTGAACAGTCCTTCTCCGGTCGTTCGCAAGTTACGCTCCTCTCAGGTTTTGTGAAAATGGAGTGTGTTAATGATCTAGAAGTTAGTGGTTTGTGTAATTATCTTATAGAACAATTATTAAGGACGGAATTTCATAGTATTGGGATTTCAGAAAAGCTCAAAATAAAAGACAACGGTAAATATAGCTTCCATAAAGTGCGGTATACTTGATACAATGTTCAAGATTTGCCACTGGGTCTTACGGACTGCACTTGCCTAAGTTGGGGAATATGAGCGCAGGATAATACGTTGGAGCTGCAAATAGTGCAATCGGCGTGCCTTAGTAGTTGGCGCGTGGCCACACAGCTATAAAAGATTTGTAAACAGATCTAACCATGCAGCTGGATCATAGAAGATCATTTTAACAAGTTAGAAAATAATTTTATGAAAATGTGAACGCATCGAACAATGACTTGATCATTAATTCAATTCATTTCCAGCCCAATTCATTGGATAAGAAGGAATGTCCCCAGTTACGCTGCAGTAACTGGACAGAAAAGAACAGCCAGCAGGGAATTTTCACCAACACTCGGGATCCGTGGTGTTTTTACTATTCCGTTATTCCCGTCGGGGCGTACAAGAGTGTTTGTTGTTGCAAACCGGAGTGATTGATTGATTGTTAGTGATTCCGAACACGTCAACAAATAGAATCATTAATCCCATAAGTGTAGTGTATTCTTTTCTCTTACTCCGCTGGATGGCGAGATACGGTGCCGACCTACCGTCGGTTAGCGGGGTTTTCCCCAACCAGCTATCTCCCACCAGCGGGGAACCGCCCTAGTCGGGACAAGCTCTAACCTCCCGTCCAGTCTCCCGGAATATGTGGTAGTGTAGTGCATGTTAGGGTAAGTGTGTGTAAGGGGAGAGGATAGGACAAGGAAGAGGATGGAAAGATCGCGCGCGGTCCGTGGCCCTTTGTTAGGGTACTGCTCCGGCATTCGCATGGTGTTGAACGGAGAAGCCACTGAAAACTACTGATCAGAGCAGCCGGTCGCTAGAACTCTCCTCCAGACAGCGACTGAATTCGACCTAGCTGAAAAGCTAGTGTCGAAAATCCTGCCGCCGTGAGGACTCGAACCTAGAAGCTCCCGGTTAGAAGGAATGCAGAGACATCAGTTGATGCCCTGAGCCATCTCTCCCGGCTTGTAAAAGAAGATACAGGTTTAAGGTGAAATCACGCGCGGTCCGTTAAAGCATTGCACCGTCATTCACCAGGTATTGATCGGAACAAACTCGTAAAACTGACTAATGGATCATCCTGACACTAGAATTATTCTCCAGACAGTCGTTGAATTCGACCTAGCGAATATGAAAAGAACCCCACCTTAGGAAACGAACCCTAGGACTTCCGAGTCATAAATGGTTAAAAACCTTACGCGGGATTCATGTATACCGAGTGTGTATGTACTCTTGAAGGGCTATATAGAAAGGGAAATATGTAGCAGTTACTTCATAGAGTTTCAATAAGCTCTTTCTCGCTTCTAAATGTACGTGTCAAGTAGTCATTGAATATCTTTGAAGACCATTATAAAAAGGATTTTAATTTACAATTGATGTGAATCGAAAAATATATAATAATCACAGATATGAAAGGCAATTATCTTATTAAATACAAAATGCTATTTATCTTATTAAATTTGATAAACTGACATTCAACTGATAATTAATGTTGTTCAAGGGACACTGTGAGGATGACTTCTTGAAACTATTCCAGAATATCGGTCTTACGGATAACGTGAGGAGAACTTCGCAAATGGTAAATAGCAGATATAAACAGAAGTACAAGCTCATTAAAAACTGAAGTCATCCTCACAGATTTGGGTTTAGGACCCCTTGAAACGTTTTCCAACACAACATTACGCTGCCGCACGGAACTGCACTTAGTTCTCGCGAAGTCATGACGGCTGACTGGGTCAGAAAACGAACGACACCCCTTCACAATGGCCAGTGAATGGAGACGCCATCCCCAGACGCTCTGAGCCACAAGAGGCTATCTCAAGATCAACACCCGTATCCTGGACAGACCTTCATACCTTCTCCCTTCTTCGGTGTCTTGCCGCTACAAGGCTTCGCGATTTTATTTCTGTTCGTATTGACGTACCCGTGGGCGGAACAATGTGTAATACTATCAGTGGTCACTTGTTTTGGTTGTTCAATAAACGTTTGAAAACAGAGCTCCGTTCTCAGTGGATTCCTTACGCCCTATAGCACAAGTTGACTGCCTATTGTGTGTCCGGAGTCATTACTCTTGCTTTGCTGGCCTGCAAAACGAAACAATGTTAAGTCGCGCCTAACGAATAGCTTGAGAGAGCGATCTAGCGTGTGCGGAATGATAAATATCTGCTCTGTGGTTTAGCTACGCCTACGGAAAATAAAGTGTGGCATATCTCGTATCTTAAGTGCGACGGCAAGAACATGCAACCGCTCTGAGAATAACGATCGCGGAAGTTGTCCGACAGAGTGTAAAGCTGACCCTTTTCAGTGAGATACCTTGAGGTCGAAGAAACATACGATCATTCTGCAGAATAATTTCAAGAAATAGATTCAGATTTTAACGGTGAAATGTGCGTAGAATCTGATTTAGTGGAAGGTAAACTGATTTTCATTCATATGACTAAGGAATGTGAAGGATATTTACTTATATATCCAGAACTTTGAAATCAATTATTGTATATCAGCATTGAATGAAATGGGAAGAGAAGAGGTGATAAATGAACATACAGGTTGTGAAATCAGATAGAAAATATACATTTGTTCATAACGTATACGGTATATGTATGCTGCGGCTATGCTTTTGAGCGAATTTGCTATTCACAAAATATAGTAATAATAATCTTAAATCATAATACAATTTTATAATGAAATTGTATAATATAATAGAAAGCAAAAAAAGAAGAAAGAAAGAAAACGAAAGGAAGGGTCACCGAATATATCAAAAGGATATGACAGTCACATTACACTAGGTTCCTCATAAAATGAATAAATACAATGATATAAATTATAATCTCTTTATGAACAGCAGATAGATAATAGATACCAATGTAAATAAGGTTTTTCTAATCACGGTTTTATCAGCATTCTCATTTTAAAATAATTAACCAGTTTCGTATATTTTTTTGGTTAAAGTCTTATCCTCATTAATGATTTTAAAATAATTAGTCAGTAAATTAAAAACTCTATGGCTCATATACAAATAATTTTGTCTTGCAATATCACTTCTAACAATCTGGTGTTGTATCAATTTTACTAACATCCGCTAAATTTGTGTATGTAAATAGGAATATTTATCTAAGATAGACATATCTTTAAAATATTTTATATTATAAACTATTTTAAGAAATAAACATCATTAGTAATTTTAAAATGTATCTGAATGTAAAAGCAGACCTTCACCCAATAAATAATCGAGAAATAAATGGTTTTTGGAAACCTTTCAATTGTATTTGGTCAATGATAGACCACTACAATATTTATACCAATCAACAAATATGCGGAGTTATGAACTAATACCGAGAGAGCAATCAGAAGAGAACTTGCTTACAATTTTAATTTTGCAAAAGTTTGATTTCTTGAAACAAAGTCATTTTAACGTTTCGAAGCGATTACTATGCAACCGAACATTACATGATTTTAAAAAGAAATCGGCGGAAGTAAATGAATTCAATTTTATAATAATGCCCATGAACAATTCACAATTTGCAAATGTTCAGAACCAGTGTGTAGATCAAAATAACATTAAAATATCAACTTTAATCACGAAGAAATTATTTTAAGTATTTAAATCAATTTCACATCACCTATACAAATTATACAGTTATATATGTCTGAAACTACAACTTTGTTATTTCCTAGGCGCATTTGTTTTATTTATGTTTCATACACGTATTTTTTATTCTGATTCTGTTGCGTAGTGTAAATACAAGATGGAGAGACTTGTTTTGAAAACATGTAGATGTTTTGCGACAATACGTGCTTTAATCAATAAGTGGATTTAGGTTTAAGAATGAGGCTGTTAAACAAAACAAAATAAGAAAAGAAAAGTAGGACCAAAAAACATTAATTCGACCAGAGAGATTAATGCTCATATCTAGTTGCCGGACACATCGATGGGTAGTGAAATTTTTATGACTGGAACATTGACGTGTGCGATTTATTGTGCGAGCAGGTCACAAAGAATTGTGACTATGAGATGATAAAAAACCAACTTCAAAACGGAATTGTCCTACAAGAGAATACTAATGTAAAGTAATAAATATATTGTCGAGTATCATTCTAAAGAGTGAGGACGTGAACAACAGATATTCAAAATTTTATTGAATGTTCATTATTTCATTTATTTTGATCATTGCTTAAGGACCGTTCCCAAACATCCTCCTGTCTTATTAATCTCAAAAGAATTGGTGAAAAAGCGCTAAGTAAAATATTCTTGCAATCATGTGTGTCGTAGGACATTACATTGTTAAAAAAAACTTTTTACACAAAAATTCTACTACTTCATATAATTTTAATTTTATTTTTCTACTTGTCCCGATCTTCACAATCCTGATCTGTTAAATTCTTCTTTCAAAAGTCCATCAATTTCTCTCAACCAGTTATGTTCAGGTCTTCCTCTTTAATTCCTATCTACAGGAAACCACTCTAACAATTTTTTAAAATTCTATTTTCTTTCATTCTTTTAACATGTACAAACCATTGTAATGTTTATATTGAATAATTCCTAAAATTGTATGTACTTTATACATTTTTCCTTTTTTAATTACTTATTTCATATAATTTTGATATACTGGATGCCCTTCTTAAAATATCCATTTCTGTTGCCAGAAATTTTAATTTTAATATTCCCTTTAATTTCCAGATTTCTGACCCATATAAAACAGCAATTTCTATAATAGATTTATATATACTTAATTTAGTTTGTTTTGTTATGTGTTTATCCCAAAATATTTTATGTAGCATTGATGTTGCTGATATTTCATTGTTTAATGTATGTCTTATATCAACTTCTTGATTTCCATCTTTATTTCTACTCCCCAATACTTAAATTCTGAACAACATTTAATTTTTCCTTCTTGATACTGTAAAATTAAATTTGTATTATTTACTCAACACCCCATATAAAATATATTTTCCATATTAATTTTTAGTCCCCATTTCTTGTATTATTCTAATACTTATCTAAAAATGCATTAGACATCTTCAGCATCCTGTGCTATTATTAATCTGGCCATCTTCAAATAATAAATTGAATTTAATTTTATTACTTATAGCAACATCTATTCCTTTAACTTCTTTTTCCATTTTTCTAGCGAATTTTTTATGTATATTTTAAATAAAGTTGCACCCACAACGCACACTGTTGGTAATGAAAATTTATTCCGTGAAATTTCTGCATATGAGGACCTGCTAAGTATATAATGGAACCACTACATACTTTTTTTATTGACTTCAAAATGTTTTCATTTATGTTCATTTTTGTCAATACTTCCCATAATTTTTGTAATGGAATACTATCATATGCCTTTTTGAAATCTACAAATATAAAATAAATTTGTTGTCATTCAGTTTTCTATTAACTGTTTTATTGCAAATATATGATCCATGGTCGATCTGCCAGCTCCAAAAACGTGTTTAAAATTCATCTTATTATCTTCTATCTTTTTATATAATTTTCTTCCAAAAATTATATTATTGTTCTTCCCAAAAACGACTAAATACATCTAATATAGATAATAATTTGTATATTCATCTCTTTTTTCCTTTTTAATAAACAACTGAAATGATTCCATTTTTCCATTTTTGAGGGAATTTTTCACCATTTAAACATTTTTTACATAGATTCGTAATTAATTTCTATTTAGTTAATTCAAAGATATTGTTTCCTTTTATACATAAAAATTCAAAATTAAACCGAACTGAAGAAGTAATAACTACAAGGAATTGTGTTGAATGTAGTGTAAATTTATTAAAAGATGAAAGTATTTTATATTTGTATAAAAAGATTAGATAAAAACTAATTGAAATTGAGTTGTAGAAGAACAGTATATACAGTACATAATATTAATATGGAGCAAAAGAAGCGGTAAGTATTATTATTATTATTATTATTATTATTATTATTATTATTATTATTATTATTATTATTATTAAATTATGCAAATTTTAAACAAAATTATTGGCCATAAATAAATATTCACGGGTCTATACCGAGTATGAACCATAGATTAGAGGAATTTTAAGGGTAAAGAGAGATTAGTGAGAATACACGCTAAATATTACATTCAAGTGCACATTCAAAAAATTATTTTAAACATGTTTTATGGGAATTTATTGTTTCCACGTAAAATTCTTCTTTGAATTTTGTCTCCCCCAATTGATTGGATTTGTTTCCTTCGCCTGAAACCTCTATTTCAATCGCGACGTGCGTGATTCTGCGCGGACAAGAATGGGACACCCCAAATACCAGAACGTTGTGTGGGCATCCCCACACTGGATGGCAAAACGAAATCGACGTCGTAACAGCGACAACGTTCGCTTAGCGAAGGGGGGGGGAGGCGAGAAACGGAGCGCCCACCGACGCCTGCGCTTCGAGACGGACTTCGAACCCACGCGTCCTGGGTTCCGTTTCCCTCCTTCCCTCCGACCATGTTCAGAAATGCAATGCGCCCCTCGAACAGGATTCAGTGGACCTGAGAGATAAGGAAACACGAACGGCACGCTGGGACCGTACCCAGGACATAAAGACTGATTAACTTTCGTTGCTGGGGCGCATTTGGTCCATCTCTCGTAATACGCATTGTAAATGAAGTTCAGTAATAATGTGTATTTTTCACGATTCTCGAGTATCGTTATGCTCGTGTTTTTGTATGATAATCTAAAGCGTAACTTAAGCTTTTGTTCTGCGTTGTTTATAAGAATTTGTATCTTCGAAACTGGTTTATCTTAAGGTGTATTGTGATTTGCGGTTCAATATAATTTCATATACTTTAATTTCATATAATCTACTGCTGCTGTAATTTTATATGTAGCACTATAATTTTATATGTAGTCTCTATCAATAAATGATGATTTTTGCACGCTGAGTGACAAGTTATTCAAATTTAACAGCAATTAAATTAGAAACAAGAGATCATAATTAATGTAAATTTGAATGTACTGCAATGAAAGTTTCCGATGTTTGAATTTCATTCAATAAATATAAAATAATTAAATAAATTTAATCAAATTGTTTTGTTCAGGATACTTTAAATTCAGATTCTTACAAGTCTCTGAATCGGGGAAAAAGGCAAAATGTAAGCAAAGTTAATACCATATTAGAGTCTTCCTGTAGAGAGAACTTGTTTTTAAGTTAATTAATTAATTTAAAAAATCCCAACTTAATGACAGCTTTGCGGAGACTCCGGAAAACACCCCCTTCAGAAATATGAATGTCTATGAGGAAAACTTCTTGTAAAAGAGCACATGTAAATAGAATATGCTACATCAATATTTGTTTGAAGAGTTAATTAATTGATATAATGTAACTAGGGGAAGTGAGAGATTGATTGGTGATTCCGAGCGCGTCAACTGATAAGGTTAGTCCCATAAATGTGGTGCATGTTTTATTGCGGGAGGTGGCGGTGATATTCGTCCAATGGATGGCGAGATCCAGCGCCGACCTACGTCAGCTTGCAGGGATGCGCTTGATGTTGATGGGAGAAACCACGGAGAACGACCCATCAGAGGGGCTGGACGATAGAGTTCTGCAGACAGCGTCAGAACGTGACCTAGCTATCTAAACACACCAGAGTCGAAAATTCTGTCACTTGTAGCGTCACGTTGGCGGCCGTGGGTGGGAAGAGGAGCGGAAGTATTGCATACCTGCGGGCATGAATAGCTGCGCCCCGGCGTGGGGATACATTTAGACAAAGGGGACGCCAGCTTGACCGGGAAGGTCACGTGGTAGACGCGAGCCTCCCTCCAACACCTAGGACGGTCACGTGACGGCTGCACTCTGGTATAAAATCGAGCCGACGAGCTCAGACGGTGGGTTTTATTCGAGAAACCTCGCGCGATGCGCAAACCTTTACACCCAGACTGGAGCGTGTCGTGCCTAGTGCACGGGTGACGAAGTCACGGTAGTAGCGCGGAAGTAGCGTCAGAGGAGGCGGGGCCTCCCTAGCTATGTGGGGTATCCACAGGGAAATACAAGTGTGTAGGTTGGGAGCAGAAGTTGGTTATTGTACATACATGTAAATAAACTTGTACATACTTGTAAATGTCTGTGTGTTTTTCTCCATGACGCCACACACTATCGGGATTCGCATCCCTGGACCTCCCGGTCAGAAGCACTGCAATGACATCAGTTGATGCCCTGAGCCACCTCGGCCGGTACGGGAGCGAGAGACATGTCTCTCGCACGGAGAGAGACATTCACTACAGTTGGTCCATTTGTTACGAATTGGTTACAACGAATTGGTTACGAATTTGTTACGAATTGGTTAATTTGAATTGGATATTCTACGAAATCGTGCCTAAAATATGTATACATTGGTATTGGCTTAGCGGTGAATTGTCGTTGGCATTTAAATAACTGAAATAATTCAAGGCGTTGCCATTGGCAACAATATTATTTAATTCAACAAGAGCAGCTTTCGATGGCTTAGCCATCATCATCAGTTTTCTGCTGTATGGAAGCCACAAAAACGACTAGTCGTTTTTGTATATTGTCGACAATGACAACGCCTTGAATTATTTCAATGTATACATCGCATTTTCAGAAAGGAAAATGTCGATAAGGTGTCATAGCTAATTTTGGTAAGATGCCACAGTTGCCGCAACACAAAAAGGCCGCTATGGAAGTTGAGGTGGAGGCGGTAGTGTAGGCGGCGTGGACACTGACGACCGGGGCAGAAAGGTATCGGAGGTGACATGAACTTCCAGACGGTGTCATTGTATGGTACAGCATTGCTCTTGACAGGTGTGGAGGCTGTTTCGCTTACACGGTTACGATCTTTGCTCTGTGTCAACATGAGAAATGGACTTACAGCTTTGAACAGGTGGAGAGGTAATGCGCTGGACTGACAGCCGAATAAGGAAGGAAGTAATCGTTTCGGTTGGAGACCACCGATGAAGGTTCTTCGAAAATATACTCTAAAGTCTGCCGTGTGTTAACATTGCTTCTCAATTTTTCGTACGTACTTACATCCGGCACATTACACTTACTCGTAGTGTGAAGCTCAATGCAATTTCGAAAAGTACAAAGCAGTAGTATTAGTACAGCGTATTTACTCATTTGTTTATTTATTTATTTTACGTCAAAAATAGTTAAAAACTGTGTGTGACGTGCTATGGTGAGAAGTGAATTCTGTGCACGTTTTCAAAATTCTGTGATCCCTACCATGAGCCATATACTACTTGAATTTTGAATACAGAAAGAAAATGAGCGTTTTTTGCAAGGGTTGTTAACAAAATATTCGCTTCAATGTAATAAAATCTATTTTCAAGGGTAAATCAGCAATACATTTGGGTTCTTATCCCTCATCATGTCCTTCGTCAAGGAATAATACTTCCTGCAATGACGTCATGTTAATGATAATTTGAATAACTGTATTTTCCACTCAATTCTAGAAGACGTGCACAGATAGTGAAGTTACATTAATAGTGGATAAATAGTGGCTGTGAAATGTGTCCAGTGTCATGACACACCGGGTGTTCACGAAACTGTCTAAACTCGATTTTATGAAATAAATAATGTTTTTGAAATGTTTTGACTATACGAGCACGAATTATGAAAAATTAAACATATTGCAAGCAACAAAATGAAAGACGTTCTATAACGCTTTTGTGACAAAAATGGCTTTTAAAAATAGTTACTATCATTGTAAATGTACCAGCTTAGGTGGTTCAGGACATCTATTGATGTCACTACAGTGCCTGTGACTGAGAGGTCCTAGGTAAATATTCGGTGTGCTTGTTGGAGATGAACTAGGGGGATTAAGTTATGGATCTTAAGAATTTTGTTTAGGTGACTTGTAATTTGTGTATATTTTATTTGGTAGAATTGTCCACATTGGGTAAGCATATAGGAGGAGGGGTCTGTTG
The DNA here is from genome assembly GCA_011170035.1 of Teleogryllus occipitalis. NCBI lineage: Eukaryota > Metazoa > Arthropoda > Insecta > Orthoptera > Gryllidae > Teleogryllus > Teleogryllus occipitalis. The sequence continues at coordinate 168,745 of BLKR01002438.1, read as the reverse complement.
ATGAATTTCTGTATGGTAATTGCATCGTTTTAAGACAATTTAGTAGTTTTATTTATGAGCGGTTTTATTTGTAGAATTTTGATTTTGCCTTGCTGAACATTGTCGTTTATGTGATCTTTGCAGATAGGGGTGGTATCCAGATGGAGACCTAACGCTACGCCCCTGTACATGTGGCATTCGCTGTTTCCGGCCGCGGAAGATCACGGTCTCACATGTACCGATTTTGTTCTTGTTTGATTAATTGTGATTCAGGGCGCGTCAACTACTCGGTTCATTAGTCCCTTAGTGCATGTTTTTTTTCTCGGGAGATGGCGGTATTCTTCCCCCACTATATGGCGAGATGTGGCGCCGTCCGACCGTCGGCGAGAAGGGTTTTTCTCAACCGGGTATCTCCCATCAGCGGGGCACTGCCCCTGCCAGGACAAGCTCTAAACTCCCAACCGGTCTCCCGGCATGTGTGGTAGTGTAGTGCATGTTGGTGTGTGTATAATGGGCGATAGGACAAGGAAGAGAAAGGAAAGATCGCGCGCGGTCCGTGGCCCGTTAGTTAGGGTACTGCTCCGGCATTCGCCTGGTGTTCATCGGGGAAACCACGGAAAACTACGGATCAGATCAGCCGGCCTCTAGAATTCTCCTCCAGACAGCGACCGAATTCGACCTAGCTGAGAAGCTAGAGTCGAAAATCTTGGCACCGTCGGGACTCGAACCTTGGACCTCCCGGTCAGAGGCACTGCAGTGATATCAGTTGATGCCCTGTCATCTGTCCCGCCATCTCTCCATTCCTCCCACCATCTCTCCATTCCTCCCACCATCTCTCCATCCCTCCCACCATCTCTCTATCCCTCCCGCCATCTCTCAATCCCTCCCACCATCTCTTCATCCCTCCCGCCATCTCTCCATCCCTCCCGCCATCTCTTCATCCCTCCCGCCATCTCCCCATCCCTCCCGCCATCTCTTCATCCCTCCCGCCATCTCTCCCTCCCTCCCGCCATCTCTCCATCCCTCCCGCCATCTCCCCATCCCTCCCGCCATCTCTTCATCCCTCCCACCATCTCTCCATCCCTCCGCCATCTCTCCATCCCTCCGCCATCTCTCCATCCCTCCTACCATCCTCTCCTATCCCTCCCGCCATCTCTTCATCCCTCCCACCATCTCTCCATCCCTCCCGCCATCTCTCCATCCCTCCCGCCATCTCTTCATCCCTCCCGCCATCTCCCCATCCCTCCCGCCATCTCTTCATCCCTCCCGCCATCTCTCCCTCCCTCCCGCCATCTCTCCATCCCTCCCGCCATCTCCCCATCCCTCCCGCCATCTCTTCATCCCTCCCACCATCTCTCCCTCCCTCCCGCCATCTCTCCATCCCTCCCGCCATCTCCCATCCCTCCCGCCATCTCTTCATCCCTCCCACCATCTCTCCATCCCTCCCGCCATCTCTCCATCCCTCCCGCCATCTCTTCATCCCTCCCACCATCTCTCTATCCCTCCCGCCATCTCTCCATCCCTCCCGCCATCTCTCCCGGTACCGACGTTCCTCGCAACGGCGATTCCGAAGGCGGCCTTGCCTTTCCGCCCGGAAGCGAACCCCGCGCGTGCCTGCGTGCCCGCCGGCGCGCGCCGCGAGGTTGGCCGAGCGAGGGCGCCTCCCGCCGGCGACCGTCGGCCGCGACGAGGCGCGCGCTCACGGACATCCGTCGCCATGGTCGGTCGCGCGCGCGCGCGCGCGGAAGTTGCGTCACGGCCGGCTCTTCCGTCCCGCTGCGCTGCGCAGCGCCGCTCGCAGAGTCAACAGCCCCCGCTGACCCTGGCGACAGTGCAGGTGATGGCGACGGGGGAGTAGCTGTGGTGGGAACGGCTGAGTGGGCGGTGGTGGCGGTAGGGAAGAGGCGAAGGTGGGTTGACAGAGGCTTCGAGTAGCGCTATTAGATAACTAGTGGAGTTAAGCGGTGGGTTTGGTCGGCTGAGGTAGGGGACGGGGGTGGGGGCGGGAATTGACCGATTGATTAGTGATTACTGGTGCGTCAACTGCTATGGTCAATTGAACCGTAAGTGTAGTGCATATTTAATCGCGGGAGGTGGCTGTGTTCTTCCCCCGCTGATCCGACTCTGACCTACACCGCTTCAAGTTTTTTCACATCTTCGAGGCACCACCCTATCCAGGACAAACTCTAAGCTCCCGACTAGACTAGTGTATTGTAGTGCATTGAAAGACAAAGAAGAGAAAGGAAAGATCGCGCGCGGTCCGTGGCACTGCGTTTCAGTATAGCTCGTGAATTCGCTTGATATTGATCGGAGAAATGATGGAAAATCGGAGAAATAATGGCGATCAAAGCAGTCAGCCGCGAAAAGCCTCCAGACAGCTGCTGAATTCGATCCAGCTAGTGTCCAAAATCCTGCCACCGTCGGGATTCACTCCCTGGAACCTTCCAGTTAGAGACACTGCAGTTATATCAGTTGATGCCCCGAGCCACTTCTTCCGGTAAAGGAGGGTTGACAGTGGCTTTGGAAAGCGCCTTTTTCTGGCTGATGGAGCGATGGTGGCGATGGTAACTGAGGGACCGGTGAGGCCGGGAAAAAGTGGTCGGTGGTGGGGAGTATGAGGGAGGAAGGATCGGCGATGATAGGAGACGTGGAAGGGCTGCAAACCGTACGATGCTCGCGGGTTAGGCGATGGTGACGATGGAGAACGGCAGAGGCGGGAATGACATTTTAATGAGGGATGTCGTGGTCAAAGGGGGGTGTCTGGGAGACAGGGGCTTCTGGAGGCGGACTCAGGGAAGCACGAATGGCGGCAGAGGGTGGGAAGCGAGTGGTGAGGTGTGACAGTAGGAGACGAGAAACGTGGGGTACGCCGGGGGATAGCGGAGGGTGGCAGGGGCGGGGCGACGGTGGTGAGCGGCGGTGAGGGGTAGTGGGCAGCGGTGAGCGGCGGTGGGCGGCGGTTGGCGGCGGTTGGCGGCGGTTGGCGGCGGTTGGCGGCGGTTGGCGGCGGTTGGCGGCGGTTGGTGGCGGATTGGCGGCGGTGGGCGGCAGTGGGGAGGCCCGGTGGGCGGCGGTGGGCGGCGGTGGGCGGCGGTGGGCGGCGGTGGGCGGCGGTGGGCGGCGGTGGGCGGCGGTGGGCGGCGGTGGGCGGCGGTGGGCGGCGGTAGGCGGTAGTGGGCGGCATTGGACGACGGTGGGCAGCGGTGCCAGGGCGGCGGGCGGCGGCAGGCGGCGGCGGGTGGCAGTGGGCTGCGGTGGGCGACAGCGGGCAGCGGCGGGTGGCGGTGGGTGGTGGTGGACTGCGTTGGGCGGCGATAGGGGCGGCGGGCGGCCACGGGCGGTGGCGGGCGGCGATGGAGGGCGTTAGGCGGCGGTGGGCGGTGGAGAGCAACGGAGGGCGACGGTGGGCGCCAATGGGGGCCGGTGGGCGGCGGTGGGCGGCGGTGGGCGGCGGTGGGCGGCGGATGGAGGGGGGATGGCGGGGGTTGGCGGGGGATGGCGGCGGTAGATGGCGCAGGGCGCTGGGTATGACGTGTGCGGCGGTGGCGATGATGTGGCGAGGGGTGTCGAGTCGGAGATAATGGATGGAGCGAGGGTAGCTCGAGGGGCGAGGGAGTTGCGCACTAGGGTAACTGCGGAGGTGGAGGAACAGGTGGAAGGACCACGGAGCAGGTGCTGTCGATGGCGACAGCAGGGGAGACGGAGTGGCGCAGCGGCAGCTTCAAGGGCGGTGTGGGAGGACGTACCGTCCCCTTCACTCGTTCTCCTCGATTGCTGCGCGAGTCATGCTTGATTGCTCCGAAGCGGTTCTGGATAACGGAGACAGTTCTACGATGGCGCAGCAAAGACACTTGACCTAAAGACGCTGTAGTTGCCTAAACCGTCACAAAGAAGCCAGTCGTTTAAACTTATTTCGAACTGTCTGGTAATAACTAATATTTTTTGCATCGTTTAATTGAGTTTTTCATACACTTTAATTTCACTGTTTCTCGTTTTGCCGCCGAATTTTATAGAATATTTAGAAAGATATTCGTAACGCAGATAGTGTGTTAAGAGAAAGTCTTGTCTGGTCCATTCATTCTTTCTCCTCGAAGAACCGACGGACATACAGTTGACTCCAATTATAGTAAACCTCTGGGACTAACATTTTTAGTTCACTATATCAGAGGTTCACTATAGCCGATTCGGTCAAAATTAAATACAATTTTTCCACAATGATTGATTTTATTAATGTATAGAGATGCAGCAAAATGCATTAACAGCACTGAGGTTCAGGCATAGTCACCGGGTTTCAGGTTCACTATAATCGAATCTTTTTATGCTTATTTGTAATGTAAAGGAAACGGAACCAGTGACTTAAGGTAATTATATCAGAGCTTTTACTATATCCGAGTTCAGTATACCCGAGTTCACTATCGACTGAATTACGATGTGGCGACATGTGGTGAATAGGAATGTGGCGACATGTGGTGAACATGAATAGGAATACAAACTTATTTGGCGTCAGAACCAAACAGATGAGAAAATGAATAATACGTTTAATGAGAAAACCTTGAAGATAAACTTTTTTGAGTCAGGAATAATGTTTATTCTAATCGCCATCAAGTATTTGAAACTTCCTGACAGAAACGACTGACGACATAGAACTGATTTGGACGAGGAATAATGTATATTCCAATCACAGCCAAGACGTTGCGTCACACCGACACATACGTTCGGCTCCGTGCCTCCTTAAAAGACAATTGGGAGCGAAGCGCGCGACAGGCGAGCACACGCACCTTGCGTCCGAGGCGGCAACGCTGGTGGGCGGGCGGGCGGCGCGAGTGGGCGGGGCGGCGGAGGAGTGTGGTGCGACAGGGCCGCTCCGCTGTGGCTGCGTGTGGTCCCCGTGCGTGTCCGCCGACGCTAACGACGCCGACGAAGACCAAGACGCCGCAGCCGCCGCCGCCGCCGCCGTCGTCGTCGTCGCGTGGGCTGGCTGCGACGTCGCGGACCCCCTTCCACGCGGTAGAGGCAGGGCCGGAAATCCTAAGGAGCCCTATGTATGAACAAACAACAGGACCTCTTGATAATTTTGAAATATTGCTGCTTATGATTGATTGATTAGTGACTCTGGGTGAGACAACGGCCACGATCATTAGTCTGAAACTGAAAATACTAAACTGAACTGTACTAAAACTACACTAAAACTGAAAATGATTTAATTTTTGAACTGATTTAAATTTTTACCCAATCGTCGGTGATGGCTGCGGTTTTAAATGCATTTAAAATGAGTGATTAATTAGTGATCATGGGTGCGACAGCTGGTAGGTTCATTAGTCTCGTAAGTGTGGTGAATGTTTTTATGGCGGGGGGTGGGTGATCTTGCCCCGTTGGATGGTGAGATCCGGCTCGGATTTACCTGTCCGCTAGCGGTTTTTTTCGCCAGCTAGATATCTCCGTCCAGTGGGACACCTTCACAGTCGGGACAAGCTCTAAGCTACAGACCAGTCTCCCGGCATGTGTGGTAGTGAAGTACATGTTAGTGTAAGTGTGTGTAAGTAAGTGGTGAGGTTAAGACAAGGAAGGAATTGGAAGGAAAGATCGCGTGCGGTGCGTTTGTTAGGGTTCTGCTCCGGCATTCCCCTGGCATTCGTGGGAGAAACCACGGAAAACTACTGATCGGAGCAGTCAGCCGCTATAATTCTCCTCCACATAGCGGATGAATTTGACCCAGCTAATGAGTCAATGTCGAAAATTCTACCATCCTCAACACTCGGACCTTGAACCTCTCGGTAAGAGGCACTGTAGTGATATCAATTGAAGCCCTGAGCCATCTGTCCCGGTTTCAACCTAAGTATCAAAATGTGTATCAAAATGTCACTATAATGTTTGCAATTATTATAACAATAATGCATTCAACATATACGTAGATATAAATATAATTAAAATAATTTTTGGGTACATTTTGGTGCAGCAATGTTTTTTAAAAATGCGGGATCTATGAAACAAAATATTAAGATATTTTATTAATTGTTTGTACTGTTAATAAAGATTGTTAAACTGTTTTTACGTATTTACGAAACAATAAGAATTTTTATTAAACTAGAGTTGCTTCAGAATGTCACAGACCTTCTCGTAGTAAAGTTTTCTAATTTCCTTGGCCTGGGCTTGTACTGTACAGTCATGCCCCTTCTGCTGCCATCTATTCCCGCCCAAAGTACATTTTTTTGACATTTTCTTATTTTTTGTTTTCCAAATTGTGGAACCGAAATATTATTTTAAGAATATTAAAGAAGGCTAAAAGCTTGTCATAAATGGCAATTTTCATTTAAAAAAAAATTGGAGCCGTCTTTAACAAAATGGCGTTAAGCATTCCTGTAAACGCGAAATTTGAAGCTCTTTTTCACAGGAATGTATTGAGTTTTCGAAAAACGTCATTTGAAGTAATTTGAAGACCATCAACTTACTAATTAAATAATATATACAAGTCGATTGAAATGTGCATATTAACGGCGTGAGAAATACTGAAAAAATTACATTTATGTAAATTTTGAAAAAAATTAATGAATGCACAAAAATAAACTTACGCCATATTAAACAATAGCATTACCACTATACGTTGTAAAAGTTTGAAGAAAAAAATTTGGAGCCATTTTTGAGAAAATGGCAATTCAGCGTTTATGAAAACGCGGAATTTTGAGCTCATTTTAAGAGAAAACTGTTTTGTGTTTGAAAAACTTTATTTGACATTATTTAAAGCACATGAATTAATAAATGTAATAAAGTAAAGAGATTGCCTCTAATGTAAATATTACCGTCGTGAGAGACAAGTGAAAAAGAAATAAATTTTTGTAAGTTTTGAAAAAATAAAACAATGGAGCAATATGGCGTTTATGTAATCGTGTGGGGTTCTTTGGCACAAACATTACCAAAAATTTAAAGAAAACATTTGGAGCGGTTTATGAGAAAATCGTGATTTGTATTTTTTTAAAATTACAAACATTGTACGCATTATTGCACGAAAACTACTATTTTTTTTTCAAAAATGTACTTGTTCTGAATGAAAGAACTATTTATAGAGAATAAATTTCATTTGAAGGAGAAATCTCTATCTTCAATGTTATAGTTCTAGGAAGGCGCCGAAAAAATTCAAACTTTTGCAATTTTCGAATATTCAGAGTTATCTCGAAAATCGGACCAATGCTACCTTTATAAGTGTATTTGGCCCTATTCTTACAAGAAATTTAAATAAAAAATTTGGAGCCATTTTTGAGAAAAGTTTGAAAAGGTCCAAGGAGCTTCATGTAAATTACCCAAAATTTTAGAGAATGTATTTTCTAACTCTCTTCTCAACTACAACCAGATGGACATAAATTGTCAATTTGGAAAATATCATACGTGTGGTTTAGGCGCTAGCTTTGTTCACATACGACAGACGGACAGGCGGACATACGGACAGACAGACGTTTTGCTTTCAATTGGATTTTTGGCATCCAGGACCCATAAAACAGGAATTCTGGCTACTCCACGTGTTAGTGGATTTTTGTTTCTTAATTTGGCAACTGGATTTATTCACTTTCTTTCACTTTACATTTTTGTGTGCCGAAAATCCGCAGTTTTTTCGCGCAGCATTACATTACTTTTTCTATACTTCGAATATTACTCCGTACATAGGTACGTATTCGAGAAAGTAAAAAATGAGGGCTCTACAACCGCACTCTAAAACACGTGCTTAGTCAGCGTATGCATTTATCTACCCTTGGAGCCACGCGGCGAAGAGCTCAGTGGAGTGCGCTCGCTCGCCTTAATATGTATTCATGTATTGATATCACTACATATCTAAAAGTAAAATTAAGAGAGGGATGTTCTTACGTACTAATATTCTCTTAACTTTGGTCCAATTACCATATTACTAGACGCGAGAGAAATCGAGGGTTCTTGATAGTGCACTAGACATGGACATCCTACTTCCGGTTAACCGAGCGAATCATCAGAAACTAGTAGTGTTACAACAGCACATGTATCTTGCACTAATTACGTTCCGCAATTTTCGGAAATTTGGACATATAAAAAAAATTAGAATTAGATAATTTTTGGGGTCCTTTGCTCTATCCAAGAAAAATACAGAAAAATTGGGAGCCGTTTTTGCCCTTTAAAAATATTAATTTACTCGATCTCAAACAAAATTTATGCGAAAATTATTCGATTGTGTGTGTGCTGTGGGTGACCTTTATTTAAAGATTTTTTGGAACAGATTTCATTAAGGAAAATTCTCTCTTATAAATATAATACTTTTGCAATGTTTATGTTTTGGAATCTTCGAAAGTAATGATTTGACAAAAATGGAACCTGCGCCATTTTTATATACGTCTAATGCTTTATCAGAGCGAGAAAGAGAAAGAAAATCTACAAACATTCTCCACGCAAAATTATTACGCAAAAGTTGAACATGTCCTTATTTAAAGATGTCTTTGCAGAATATATCCTTTCATTGCAGTTCGGAAGATGCCACACACTGTTGAACATTTGCAATTTTCGAAAATGCAGATGATTCAAAGTGAGAACTTCACTTTTTAATGTTCGTTGAGGTGAAATGGAAGCTTCTCTGAAGTAACCCTGCAGTGACTTTTTTAAACAAAAGTGGTAACGTGGGGTGTCTTCAGACCCCCACATTCTTTTCATGATATCTGCTTAATTATAAAAAAATAAGTAGAATATTCTTCTTCTATTATTAACAATTTTTTAGTGTAAGTAAACAATTTATTAAGAATTTAGTTGCTAAATTATTCTCAGAATCTTTCAGGAAAGCATCTAACATTACTCTAATTGTAGTTAATTTGTCTACCAGTCTTCTCTCTACGCGTGTAGTCACATCAAAGCCCGGGTTTCGTAGCAGAAATTGAAATCTTTTCAAATTCAAAGTATGATGGAAAAATTCGATACCCATATTATCTACATTCCACAATTCAGCAAGAATTTAATGCCCTGATTTCACAGATCCAGCCAAAATAAGTAGCCCGATTACTGCCTCTATTTCCCCTTTGTCAATGTTACGTGTGCTGCGATCATTTTTATTCCTTCCTAAATTCATTTCAGTTTTGGTGTTGGTATATTTTGTAAATCTCTCAATCATAACCAAATCAATAAACAAAGAAAAACATTCTCCTAGTCTCTTGCGTGCAGAATTTTTTTCAGGACGGTAAGTAACGATATTCTGTTCCTGCTTTCAGTAAAAGCTGACGTATTTTCCACTCCTTTTGTAACATATGAAGTGACCTAAAATGTTCATAGCACTCAGTATTAACTTCTCAGATGTATCCTAACGTAGAAATACAGCCTGCAATACGTTCCCAGAGTAATAGAATTTACTATACTGAAGACACCTTTGGTAACAGAAAAGGTATCGCGGGGGTCCCTGGGCACCCCAAACAAAACAACGGCTTGCCACACGTATAGAACTCACTTAATGGCCAAACTGAAAGCACAATAAATTTCATGATACAAAAACAGAAAGGTACTAAAGCAATGGTCAGGGTAGCCAACGTGGGAAATACAAGCGGGAAGAAAGTTTCGCGGGGGCCCCACAGACCCCTGCGTTACCACAGCCGGGTTAATAATAATATATGGAGCCATTTTTAAGAAAATTTTGAAAATGTTGAGTTTTCTTGTACATTATCCCCAAAAATCAAAATATACGCTTCCAACTCGCAGGGTGGTCTTGAGTTCGGACAGATCAATGGGAAAATACCAATGTTTTACAAAATAGTCTAGTGTCCAGAATATTATTAGTGACAAACAGGCAGTGTTGTGAGCGTAATCTATTGGGTCCTTGGAACTCGAGCAATGTCAAGAATTTATCAAGAATGTCAAGAAAGTAAATGTCAAGAATTTATCAATCAATTTTTTAAAAAATTTCACAAAAATTTCGAAATTTTTTACTGACATCTTTTATTAAAATTCTTTACCTATCTGTAATGTCTCTACTCTCTAGAATTTTACATATTGATTAAGAAATAAAATGAATAACACAGATAATGGTTATTTGAAAATAAATGTTATGACCTTAAGGACTCTTAATATTCTGGAGGTTTACACCAAGCAATTATGTTTATCTACTACAGAAAACTCTCAGGAATTTTTTGTTGGTGTTTTACAACATTTCTCTGCTGAATTAGGGTACCGGGCTAACGAAGAATGTCTTGAGCTACCTAATGACTACTTCAAAACACCTCATAAAACGATGCCCCGAGTTTGAGATAAACTGGATTACTACTAGTTGTAAAACACGAACTACCTTCCTGAGTTCTGAAGTCTCGAAGTTGTATAATTTTTGTAGGTGGAAGAAGTCTGTTTCACTTGAGCACCTTGAAAACAGAAGAAAAGGAAAATAACAATAGACTTTTGTAAGGAGATTGAAACGGGGAAAACCCTTAGAGTGTAATCACAATGAAAACTTTGATATAACCGAGAACAAGAACATGTGGTTTTAAGATCAATATTAAAGTTTCTTTCATGAAGCTCGTAAACGTGAATACAGGCACTCACGGTTATTATAACTTATTTTAATAATAATAAAAATATTTATTATTATTATATATACACGGCACAGAAATCGTGTGTATATAATGGCTAAAATCTGTATCAGTTTAATTCCCGAATTAATCGGTGAATTTTGACATTATACATTTGAATAAATTACGAAACAAGAGCTGATTCGAAGTGCAATTCGAAATTTAGCCAGATGAAATGCACTCTAACAAACACGAGATGGCTAGGAAAGGTGAAGTTTATTACAGTGACGTGAAATAGCATATACTACGTGATTTATTTATAGAAACGAGTGTTTTACGTGTTAGGAATGTAATAATTATTATAAGTATTGTGTATTATTACACGGTGGTGTTAGGTAAAAATGTTTATCCATGTTTGTCTGAATATGAATAGGTGCAGGCTGGTGTGTATGCGAGGGCTCCTTGGTCTATGTATGTACGCGTGTATGTATATTTGTGTAATATGTAAGTTTATTTATCTCTATGTAAGTACATATGTATTTTCATTTGTAGTAAAGGAATGAAAATGCGATCTACATGTCTAGGTAGAGACAACGATAATTTGTTTTTATATTCCTATCGTTAAAGATACTAAAAATAGGTTACTTACAGATGATCGGGAAAAAGCAAACGCTTTCAATGTCTACTTCAGTTCCGTGTTTAAAACAAAATCTCAACTCACTCAGATATCGAGGGAAGCTGTGCCAAATCAGTTTAATATAGAGGTAAACACATTGCGAAAACGAATTAAATCTATGAAAAATGGGAAGTCGCGGGGTCCAGATGCCATTTCAACTGACATAATTAAACTCGGTGGAGAGGCAATATTACCGTATCTAACAAGATTATTTCAGGTTTCGATCAACAATTCAAGCGTGCCCGATGATTGGAAGCTAGCTACCGTTGTTCCGATTTTCAAGAGTGGTGATAGAACTGTATTAGCCAATTATAGACCAGTAAGTCTCACGTCAGTTGTATGTAAGCTAATGGAGCACTTGATAACTAGCTATATTAGACAAGTATGGGAAAGAAAAGAATGGCTTTTTCAGGGACAGCATGGTTTTAGGAACGGTTTCTCTTGCGAGAGTCAGGTAGTGTCATTGTTTCAGGATATAGCTGATGAAGTTGATAATAGTGGGAGGGTGGACGCCGTAATAATAGATTTCGCGAAGGCATTTGATGTTGTTCCACACGATAAATTGGTTCATAAATTAATGCAATCGGGTATTGACCCCAGAGTTGTGGCGTGGATTGACGAGCTTCTTCGAGATAGGAAACAGAAAGTCCGAGTTGGACAACAATTTTCGACTCAAGCAAAAGTAACTTCAGGGATCCCTCAAGGAAGCGTTATTGGACCTCTCCTGTTTCTCGCATTTGTGAATGACCTGCCAGACAATTTATATTCAAAGGTACGGCTATTTGCAGATGACTGTATAATATATCGAGTTATTCAATCAAATGTAGACGAGGACATTTTGCAGGGTGATCTAGACAGATTACATTTTTGGGCGAAAAAAAATGACATGACAATAAATAGTTCGAAAAGCAAAACCATCACGTTTGGTAGGGGCCGCAAATACAATGAAACTCAATACCGTTTAGGCAACGAAAACATTCCAAGAGTCGTGTCTTGTAAGTACCTGGGGATAATTTTTGATAGCAAATTGAGTTGGGAAAATCAGGTAAACTGTGTCGTAGGGAAAGCCTGGAGGTCCTTGCATTTTACTATGCGAATACTAAAAAAGAGTACTGCGAAAGCGAGAGAATTAGCTTATTTATCTCTAGTTCGTCCATTAATGGAATACGGGGCTGTTTGTTGGGACCCTTATAGAAATTCCCAAAAGGAATATTTGAATAGAGTACAGAGAAGAGCGTATACACTTGCTTTCCGAGGGAATAGGAAGAATGTTGAATGGGAGTCTCTAGAAATTAGGAGAGTTAAGGCAAGACTCTGTGCCCTGTACAAAGCGTATGCCGGTTATCCAGCTTGGAAAGATATCTACATCCGATTGGATAGACCTTCGTACTTTAGTAGGGGGGATCACAAGCACAAAATTAAGTTTAGGCCACAGAGAACAGATGTTGGAAAATTTTCATTTACAAATAGAACAATAACGGACTGGAATAATCTACCTGCCACAGCCTTGGAACCCTTTCCTCTAGGTGTTCAAAGATTTAAAAATAAATTAACTAATGGTATTTGTAAACTTTATTAATTTAGTAAGTTGGATTATTATATCAGTTATTATTTGATTATTATTGATATTTTTATTACTATTATTATTGTGTTAATTACTATTAAGGGGACTTATGACTGAAAAATGTAGATTTTCTTGAAAATTTTCCATTTTTCTATTTTGGGCCTAAAAAATTCTGTGATCCTTCCGCTATCACACGGTGGTTTAATTTTTACCATTCCGCCATTTTTAAAGGCTCTACGGACGGTTTAAATGGCTAGCGTGCGAACAACTGGGTCTCAGTGCCACGCCCCCTTTTCTAACATGACATTTTTTCCTCTTTTGTACTGTTTTTTTTCTATTTTGGCGTTCGAAATTCGCGGGCAAAGGAAGTGTAATGTTCGCGCTTTGTGATACTCATTGTTTTCACTACGTATTCATAATAAATACTTAACAAAATTGATTTAGCAAAATTTTAGTTGTTAGACCTATATACATTTTCTCATAATTTACTTACAGTTTCTAAATAATTGTTTTAGACATCGATTTTTTGTGTGTTCTTTGTTAACATAGAATGAATTTCTCTTTTATTGTACGTAGTTGTCATGCTTTCCGGATTTGTTGTTTATATGCAAAGAGTATATCTCATGTTTATCTCATGTTAACATGTTCGCTGCTCGCTAAGTTTTGAATGGTGTTATTACCTAGTGTTCAAAGGGAAGTGTGTCGTGTATTTCAGGGTTATTCGTGTGATCTGTCTTCCTTTTTTGTAATTTCTTACATAATAAAAAGGCAAAAATCGCCAAGAACTAATTACAGAGTGTCAAAGAAGCGACCCTCGAAAAGAACTCGTTGTGCCAGGGCCAATGTGTTGAAAAGGTACACGCAACAAAGCATGAAAGTGACTTCAATCACTGAAGAACAACTACCTACTTGTGACAATGTAGGTAGTGAAAGGCTGTGAAATTGATAATATATCTAAAAGTAATAGGAAATTAAAAGCATTTTCGGAAACCAGGCTGTACATACAGTGCAGGGCAATTCTGAAGTGCACAGGCATTCATAATACTTTAATTGTCATTTTCTCGGTGTGTGATTTTTCAGCATTATCTTACATAAAAAATGCTCCATGTTTAACATTTTTTGCTTGATTTCAGTGAAACTTTCAGATATTATAGTAAAATGTCTAATAAAGATATTGTGGTATGGATTTTTTTGTGACATAAGTCAAACTATTTTTTCATGAATTTTAAAAAACAAGCAGATACCTTTTTCTTCGAAAATTCATTATACAATACTTTAAAAAATTGTAGAAACATAAGTTCTTGCATTTCAATAAAATCCATACCCCATTTTATTCATATATATTTAATGAATTACTAGAAAAAAAATTAAAATTATTATACAAGGAGCATTTTTTGTATTACATAACAAAAATTTAATTAAAAATTAATAACAATTAATTGACTGGAACAATCGAGTTGAAAGTTGGTACAGTGTTTTACATAAATGAAATGCATGTCCTGTAAAAATTCTGTATTTAAATGTGCAAAATTACCGAAGTTTCAAGATTCAGTCATAAGTCCCCTTAAATGATTTCCTGTTCTAAATATATAATTATATTCAAAGTAGTATTGTATTGAAGTGTGGTGAAGTGTTGTGCAGTGTAGTGCAGTATAGTTAGTTAAGACTATTATTATTATTATTATTATTATTATTATTATTATTATTATTATTATTATTATTATTATTATTATTATTATTATTATGTCTTTAAATAATTTAAAGTTACATTGTTGAATAATTTTAAGTTAATATTAGTAATATGTAAATTGTAGAGTTCTGCCACCAGGTTGTATATACCTACTTGCAGAACAATAAATATCTATCTACCTATTGATTTTCTTATACATTATTCTTTACTTTCATGTTCCTGCATTCCGCCACCAAGCTACATCTGCCTAATTGTAGAAAAAAATATCTGTCTGTCTGTCTGTGTCTGTCTGTCTGTGTCTGTCTGTCTGTGTCTGTCTGTCTGTGTCTGTCTGTCTGTGTCTGTCTGTCTGTGTCTGTCTATCTGTGTCTGTCTGTGTCTGTCTATCTGTGTCTGTCTGTCTATCTGTGTCTGTCTGTCTGTGTCTGTCTGTCTGTGTCTGTCTGTCTGTGTCTGTCTGTCTGTGTCCGTCTGTCTGTGTCCGTCTGTCTGTGTCCGTCTGTCTGTGTCCGTCTGTCTGTGTCCGTCTGTCTGTGTCCGTCTGTCTGTGTCTGTCTGTGCCTGTCTGTGTCTGTTCGTGTCTCCGTCTGTGTCTGTCTGTGTCTGTCTGTGTCTGTCTGTGTTCGTTCGTGTCTGTCTGTGTCTGTCTGTGTCTGTCTGTGTCTGTCTGTCTGTCTGTCTGTCTGTCTGTCTGTCTGTCTGTCTGTCTGTCTGTCTCTCTGTCTGTCTGTCTGTCTGTCTGTCTGTCTGTCTGTCTATCTATCTGTCTGTCTGTCTGTCTATCTATCTATAAACGAGGATGAGGATACTGATAGGAATTTTTAAAGCTAGCGAGAGATAAGGTGTAGAGTTTCGTGTTCCTCTCTGTCAGTCGCATATTTCCATTTACACAAATCCTACACATCACTACACATCAGGTGGTAAAGAGACTGGTCTTCGGCCTTTGCAATTATTTTAAAATAATCTTGAATATGTCAGAGCATTTTTATGCCAATATATTTTTTGCGAACACTCAAGAAGCCTTACACTCTTGCCACAGCCTTATTCGTCGGAAATTATCCCTTCATCGTCATTCATACAGCTTTATCTACATAGGCTGGCCAGTTAACGGACTACTCCTCTACTTTTCGGACTTTGGCCACATCATGTACAATCAAATAACTTTAACTAAAATGGATACGATCATGTTGGGTGGGATAACAATGATCTTTTATACCACGGTTGGCATTTTATGAAGGATAATATAGTGCAATTAATGCTTTTATAAATGTATTGACTTCAGTCTAACGGAAACGCTAATAGTTTGTCGCATGTTTAGCGCTTTGCGAATAATGTTGAGTTCGAACCACATCAACGTTAACGCTTGAAATCCGCGAATATTTATGATTACGTTCAACATTCAAAATGATTCAATCACACAATAAGACCCCAGGCTTTTGCAAACACGTTACGTAACACTGACTACGACACCTCAGGGGCAAACAGTTCCTTCTGTTGTATTGTTGACCGAGAGGTCCTAGGGTTTCAATTCTGACGGTGGCAGATTTTCGATACTAGTTAGGTAGTTGAGACGAATTCAACCAATACCTGGAGGAAGCGAATTCTTGCGGGCTGATTGATCAGTAGTTTTTCGTGATTTCTCCATATAATAAGAGGAGAACGTCCGAGCAGTACCCTCACAAACGGGCGCACGGTATTCTTTTCCGTATCATTGTCCCCTCCTCTTCTCTTAAATAGACACCTAAACTTACATGTACGACTACGTCAACTTACACGTCCGTACTACACAATCACACACGTCGGGAGACAGTTGAGAGAATAGCGTTTGGCCTGGACAGGGCGGCGACCCTATAGGGAAGATAACTGGAGACGGAAATTCGCTAGACGACGTGTAGGTCGGTGCTGTACCTCATTTTCCTATAGAGAAGGAACACCGCGACCTCCCGAGAGTACGCGTATGGAACTAATGACCTATGAATTTGACGCGCCCAGGAACAATAAATATGCATTCACGTTAAGAAACGTTTACGCTTAGTTGTGAGTGAGTCTTTAAGCTTTCTGTACGTTCAGGAAATCATACCCAAAAGTATATTTAGAATTATAAACGTTAATTTCAAAGAGGAAGCCATTAACTTGTCTATATTCAAGTTACAAGAATATACGCCATTTAAACCACAGTAATCGAAGGAAATTTGATTATCCGTTCCTGAACAAGTCAGTTTAACCGAGCAAAAAACACGATGGTAGTGAACATGTTCACTTGCTTGCTCCCTGCCCGCAACCCAAACGCTTTCGACCGGCTCAGCGGCTTTTTGTGGTGAGGCTATTACGCTGAGGCCAACGCTGAGCGGTGCCTCAGGGGGAAAGCTCTGCTTCGTACTGAGTCTTGCTCAGCACCGCGAGTTAGCTGCGTTAGCGGGAATGTGGTGGGCGCCGCCACTGTCTCCGCCGCTGGTGGCGCCATCTCGATGTGTTCGCACCTCACAAGTGGGGCAGCTGGAGCACGACGTCCGACCCGGGGCGTTGCAGTTGTTAACAACCTGTTACGCCAGAGATGGGCCACTCCCCGCGGAAAGGCAGGGACAGTAGAAGGTTCAGGGGAACATGAATGTCGTTTTTCCGAACAGAATACCGGGAGCGGTGGCTCAGTGCATCAGTTGATGTCACTGCTGTGCCTCTGACCGGGAGGTCCTAGGTTCGAGTCCCGACGGCGGCAGGATTCTCGACACTAGCTTTCCAGCTAGGTCGAATTCAGTCGCAGTTTCGAGGAGAATTCTTGCGGCCGGCTGCTCTGATCGGTAGTTTTCTGTGGTTTCTCCGATCAACACCAGGCGAGTGCCGCAGCAGTACTCTAACAAACGGGCCACGGACTGCGCGCGATCTGTCCTTCCTCTTCCTTTTCCTATCCTCTCCCCTTAAACACACACAATAACATGCACTACACTACCACATATTTCAGGAGACCGGTCGGGAGCTTAGAGCTTGTCCCGGCTGGGGCGGTGCCCAGCTGGTGGGAGAGTCCTGGTTAGGGGGAAACCTCACTAGCCGACGGTAGGTCGGCGCCGGATCTGGCCATCCAGAAGATCACCGCCATCTCCCGAGAAAAAGCATGCACTACACTAACGGGATTAATGACCAAAGCAGTGGACGTGCCCGGAAACACGAAAAAAGTCAATTATTTCAAGTCTACAACGTAAACCTGAAGAGTTTTGAATATGCCTGCTTTGGTGGGTAATCCCTCCTGGAATGGTTGAGGAAGAACTGGGTGATTCCTTCCTGAACTGTCTCTTATGTGTTTTTCTTTTTTATTTTTATTTTTCTTGTATGTTCGTGGCATCTGTTAACTGTATGATACTAGTAATGAATATAAAACACTGTACTCAAGTCACCCCGTAAACGTGCAATATTTCACGAATAAATCGACAACTACTAAACAAAAAGTTTTAATTACATAAATTATCTCTCACAGTTACCATAATATATGTACCTACCAAAGCAAAATAACTTCGAAACTAGAAGATGTAACTAGTAAGTACTGTACACAAAGTTCTGCAATGCTGTTATGTAACCTTGAAACAAACATTATAGTAAAAGTAGGTGGAAAAAAGATAGGATATTTATATGACGAATGAACTTTTATTCATGAAGGCACTATTCTAGCGGCTGGTTTAGGAATCACAGCTCTATTTCATATACAGTGACTATGACGTCTTCTGAAATAAGATATTAATGTATGTCCTCAAGTCACCCCACCAGTCACCAAGTCACCCCAGTTTACGATATACTACGCTGTAATTGATCATGTTTTGGTCTACGCTAACTTTTTCTTGGATTTGTAATCTCTCCAAATTCATCAGTCTGCCCTGCAGTTGTTGTAAGCGCTCTCACCCTGTCCTCCGAAGACCAGTTATTTCTCATTCAATTGGGTCTCTTTGCTCTCCCTCACTTGCCTCTCTTCTCTCTCCCTCTTTCACGCTTGTCTCTCTCCTATCTCCCTCGATTGGCTCGCTTCTCTCTCTCTCTCTCTCTCTCTCTCTCGCCTGTCTCGCTTCTCTCTCTCGTCTATCTTGCTTCTCTCTCTTTCGTTTGTCTCGCTTCTCTCTCTCTCTCTCTCTCTCTCTCCCTCTCCCTCTCTCTCTCTCGTTTGTCTCGCTTCTCTCTCTCTTTCTCTCGCTCGTGTGTCTCGCTTCTCTCTCTCTCTTTCTCTCGCTCGAGTGTCTCGCTTCTCTCTCTCGTCTATCTTGCTTCTCTCTCTCTCTCGTCTGTCTCGCTTCTCTCTCTTTCGTTTGTCTCGCTTCTCTCCCTCTCTCTCTCGTTTGTCTCGCTTCTCTCTGTCTCGTTTCTCTAGCTTCTTTCTCTCTTGTTTCTCTAGCTTCTTTCTCTCTTGTTTCTCTAGCTTCTTTCTCTTTCTTTATTATCTCTCTCTTCCATGTATCTCTCTTTTTGTCTCTCTCTCTCCTCTCTCTCGTTTATCTGTTTTATCTCTCTCATTTGTCTCTCTTTCCCCTCTCATTTGTCTTTCTCTTCTTTCTCTCTCTCCCATTTGTCTTTCTTTTCTTTCTCTCCTTTACTTAACTATCACTTTTGTCTCCCTCTCTTTCGTTTTCTCTTTTTTATTTTTCCGTTAATTTCGTTTTTTCTTGTTTCTCTTTATCTATTTCTTTCTGTTTAATAGCGCTTCAGCTCAGGTCTTCAGCTCAGATCTGTCATCGGCATTCTCCAACTATTGACAGGAGACATACCTTACGGAGATCATGGTAATGGAGGATCAGCCATCGCCCTCATCTAACGGTAAAAGTTGTGAGAGAGGTCCAAATCACAATAATATTTTTAGAAGAAAGGAGAACCCAGAATTCCAAAAACAGCTAGAAGCTGAGGTTTTAGACTAGACATACAACCAAGAACTTACGAGAGCAGAATGATAATTAATAACCTCATCTCACGCACATCGCGTTTATACGGTCATTTGATCGACAGGCAGCAACGCCACCAGTGTGTCATTCTTTGTAAACAACGCAAGGTCTTGTTATATCATACTCACCTGGCGGACATAATCACCTCTACCTTTTTCACCGACTGTCTCGCGGCCCAAAAATAATCCCGACGGAAGCCCGGAGCATTCCATTCTTCCTTTTGCTGTTCTCGGGGCCCGCGAGACGACAGCCTTATAATGAAGTGTAATTTCGTAACCCCAACCTGGCCCGAGGAGCGGCGACCAGCTGCCCGTGCCGTACACTTGCCGACAACCGCCGGCCACAGTGGGCGGCAGTGGGATGTTTGCAGGTGAGGGATGTAAAAGAGGGCTGCTCAAGTGAGCCGTCCACTAGTATTAGGAATACGACTAGTGATAGGAAATTTTATCAATACGTCAATGTTTCGATACATCACTAAAGGGTTTTCGATGTCGATGAAAACATCGATGTTCAAACATCGATGTTTTAATTATAGACTAATAAACATGCTACTTTACTATCCATGTTCAATTACAGTACGTAAAAGGGATATATTTTATTGTTTGGTTACCAGCATGTTATTAGTATGTAAAAATTATTATCGAATGTAAAGAATAAAATTAACAATAAAGAACATCGTGTTTTGCTATCGATTTAGTGTTTCACTGTCGATTCTCGGAATGACACGCTTGGCGAAAACATACGTTCATAACACGAGCAGCTCCCAAACTTCCTTAGACTGCCCCCCTTTATTAAAAAAAATATTTATTTAAAAAAATTAAACAATTAAAAAAGCATCGATGTTTTTGTAACAAAATATCGATGTAAAGAAAACATCGAAAGCAAAATGTCGATGTTAATATATCGATGTTTCTGGTGGAAAACATCAATACTTTAAAAACATCGATTTTTTTTGCCATCTCTAGATACGACATCCACTAAAAAACATAATACATCGCCCCCAAACTATTAATGTTTCTAGAACTGGTTTAAAAACCTCACGCACATGAAACATGGCGCTTGCAACACCATCTTCTCCCACTTCCAGAAATAATGTTATGAGATTTTGTATGGCTCGTTAATCTACAGAGGGCCCCAGAAGCGGGGAAAACGGATGCCAAAATGGTTAGTATACAGGAGTCCTGATCTCCAGTAACCCTAAGCAGGCATTAATGCCGAACAAAGCATAATAGGGTAAATAAATAATATTAAAATAATATTATAATAATAATTATAATTAATAATAATATTATAATTAATAATAACAACAATAATAAACAAAACGGGTTTACTCAGGGTCATGGCAAAGAGTTAGAACTTCATTTCGCCGAGGAATGTTACGGAAAGCACGGGAGAACCTCACCTTCAGCAAATGTTTTTCCGTGTGCAGCATACGAGGAAAGGTATGGGAAATACCAGGACTTTGGGATCATCTCTCAGATGAAAGTCTGGTCCCATTAAGGAACGTTCCCTTCATTTGAATATATGAAGTTACTTTATATTTTAACTTTTACGAATTGTGATTATTGAACATTTTCATTCACAAACAAAACCTTCAAAATGCAAAAACATCTAGCATTAAAAGCGACGTGTAAAACATGTTTCTGTAAAAACATTGATGCTTCAAAACATCGACATTCATGTTGTATCCCTACTTTGGCCTGCCCTGGCACGGCGTTTATCTATAGATTATCTGGGTGGCCCGCTGCTTATAGGGTCAGCCTGACGGAACGGAAAGGAAGGACAGGTGGTCTGGCGCGATCGGCTTCAGGCTAGTGAAAGGCTAAAGGCACACGGACAACTGTAGTTGGCGAACGCGGGCAGTCTTGATTTTCAGCAGCTCTAATGAAATGACAATGAGAGGCTTATTCGTCTGCCAAATGCATGGGAAAGATGAGATTGATGTCTTAATGTCCTCCTCTTCCCTACGTAGATGGTTGATTGATTGTTGATTGATTAGTGATTCTGGGCGCATTAACTGCTAAGATCATTAGTCCTGTCGGTGTAACGCATGTTTTTATTGCAGGAGATGGCAGTGATCTTTCCCCGCTAGATGGTGAGATCTGGACGTTAATATTCTCTGCAGATGAAGGAACACTAAACCCAAATAAATATATAAATAAATACATTAATTAATTAAAAAGAAGCCTCTGGGATGGCTCATAGACAGCGTACTTGCTTGCAGTACTGTGGTCCCGGGTTCGATTCCCGGTTGCGACAAAAATAGAGTTGTAGCTTTTCTTGAAAATCGTCCCCGTTTCTGTAGCTGTGTGGCGAAGAAAAGCTCAAGCTGGCGGATTTCGCTAGTTACGGTGAAGAGAATACGTCATGTTCGCCTACCGACTACCGACCCAATAACGCCAAATACATACAATTAAAAATATATATCAATAAATATTGAACGGAAGAAAGACCAATTACTTAACGAAGAGGCGTGGCTGAGCAGCTGTCGCGGCGGAGGGATACTTCTCTGAAATACATGTGATGTTCACTTGTTACGCGAACTGTCACTTTGGCTCATCCTTAGGAAAACCCTTCTATACTGTCAAGCTGACGCAAAATGTGACGAAATGAATCAATGAAGCATGTAGCTTACAGCTGCAGCATTGTTCCCCCCTGAACCAACAATGAAACAGGTAACAGCAGTGACAGATTTTTTGCAAACGATGCTAATCAGCTTCGACAAACAATACTTAGTCGGGGGCATGTAGCAGAAAAGTTCTTGTAAATCTATACCCGGTGATACTTTATTATTCGCACATCAGAGAACAGTGCGTCGGTTAAAGATTTACGAACGACATACGCAAAGGTCACGAGCGCGGCTTGTTCGTGTATAGGGCCCTTCACAACCTCAGTTGGGCGACTGTGCGGCTGGGCGATCCGGCCGGGGAGGGGCGTGGCAAGGAGCCTGGGGCTGGCGAAGAGAGCTGCGAGCGGCTTGCGGTGGATTCCGTCGGAAAGAACATTGCGAGCTGATGAACATTTCCAGGGCTTTAAGACCAGTAAAACAGCTTTTAGAATCACTAGTTACCTCCACAAGCACCTCCAGACACACGACCTCTTTCTAACATTATCATTTATAAAATTACGCTAAATTTACAATAACATTAATAATAATAATAATAATAATAATAATAATAATAATAATAATAATAATAATAATAATAATATTGTACGACTAAAATCGGTGTATGCTTATTAGATGTGGCTTGGTAAACTGGTTGTCAAAATTACCAAGAGAATGAAAGGAATAAGTTACTTAAATTACTTTCATTTCGTTTTTCTAAGGAATGGAGTGAAGACATAGGTGTATTTTATATTAGCAAGAATTTATGTAACTAAGTGCTCCTACTGCGGTATTTGAGGATAACGATTATGATTTGTTCATTTAATTTATATTGCAAATTGTAACTCTTAATGCGTTAATGAGTTAGAAATTATGAAATGGGGAATTTTCCGCACTTTATTAGGATATTGTGATTTTTTAACTGTGTTTCTTTAACATAATTTAAATTACATAATTAAAATTTACTTTTGTTTTTACATAATTTAAACTATTTGACAAGTTTAAACACTAATAAATACTTGTTTATATTTTAAAAAAATGTGCACTGAACAGTCTTCAAGGTTCATTTACTTTTAGATAATATGCAAATTGTGGAGCTCAAACATGGTCATTTAATGTCAGGACAAATAATAACTTGAAAATTTGGCAAAGAAAAATTGAAAGTAAAATGCACTCTGTATTGCACTCTGAAACAGAATAAGAAATTAAGATCTAAGGAAGAAAACAAAGTTAACAGATGCAAGTAACGAAGCAAGAAGAATAAAATGGAGATTGGCAGGACACATCATACGGATGGATACACTCAGGTGGACACACACGATATCAGTGTGGGACCCGCAGACTGGGAGGAGGAAGGTGGGGCGTCAAAAATCCCGTTGGAGTGACGAGCTCAGATCAAGTGCCGGTAACCAATGATCATGAAACGCGAAGAATAGAAGTGATTGGAAAGAAATCACTAACAGTATAGTGAAAAGTAAATGAAAAATGACATAAAATATGTAGTGAACTTTCAGACTGCGTGCAGTGACCAGTGATGAAAATCATGTAATGAAATTCAAGCGTTTATCATTTTAGTTTGACTTCAAAAACACTCGCCAGGACTGGTTCCCCTGGTAGTGTAATTGTAGGAGCCATCCCACTTTCAGAGTGGGAGGTCTTGTCCAACATTGGGATGTAAGGCTAATAATGATAATAATAATAATAATAATAATAATAATAATAATAATAATAATAATAATAATATGCAATTCTTGTAATATTTGCTTTGTCACATTTTATCAGTAAAGTCACTATCACCTTTTTACGTAAATTGGGATAAAGCAAATATTATTGTATTTTGTCACCTTATATTTACACAAACCTCTTGCAAAAATAACATATTTCGAAGTTATGATACATTTTTTTGTTAAATATATCTGATATCGTGAAGATAAAATAATCATCCATATGATATAATATCGAGGTCAATAATCACAAAGATTCGTAAGTATTTGATTTTAGGAAAAATCCTCTCCAATTTTCGAGTTTTTGCGAAATGTCTATGACCACTTTATGGTTTGGCATGCTGATTTTTTCAACAATAAATGATTGATTTAAAGAAATGTACACCGAAAACACGATAATTACATCATTAAATTCAATGAACGTAAAAAGTACGATATATAATCCAAGTTTTCGCAGCAATTTTATTTTTAGAAAATAAGCCATCCAAATAAATTAGTGTCGTATGTGACGCAGATATTGCAAATCAAATATGAACTGAATTTAGAAAAGAAATGACCGACACAATTTACGCAATTAAATCCAGTTATTTACGATGCCTGTATTTGATGTGGACACCTGCAGCAAATGACAGTAGTGTGGTCAAGATCACATGAAGCCATTGTAATAATGTAATTGAATGCGGCAGTCAATTAGGAAAAATACAAAACCGGATAATTCTATACAGATGAAGTTGATGAAGCAATGAACAGAAGAGTACTGCAAGAGGAGAACTGAAAGAGCAGAAACGGAAACTAGTATATGCACACCATGCCACCAGCTGAAACAAAACACGCTGTTCTACTTGCTATTTCCACATCGATCTTTCTGCATAACTTTATCCGAGTGCATCAACCCTCGTAGATGAAACTGCGAATCTCAAATACCATGTTTGTTTGTTTGTTTGTTTGTTTGTTTGTTTGTTTGTTTGTTTGCAAACGCTCAACAACTCTTCTTCCGCCTAACAAAATATTTTGTTTACATTGCTGTTTATCATAACATGGCAATGGAGCTCCCTCGCTGGCGCTTGGCTTTCAGGTACCTACGTATGTATGCCGTGCACCTGCAATGCCCAGTGGTACTAGTATTGGTTCTCCCAGTGGCCCTGAGAGAACAGAAAACGGCAATCATTGTATAGTTCAGTCGTTTAAGCCGATTTTTAATAGCTCGATAATTAGCTATTTCTTGTCTACACATAATTCATTATATATTTCGACTGTTGCATAACATTTTAAGTAAACAACTAAAATATTATCATATTAGACTGCCTTCGTTTAGTACTACATTTCAAAAATTGGTCTTGTTGCATTCTATTTTGGTATTCAAACAATTATAGAGTGTATGAGTTAGATTGAGTTCATCATTGAAATTCAATAATGAAATATTTCACTGGCCTTTCTGTGTTACGACACTCACACATTTTCTTCTTATCACTTATTCTATTATCAACCTAGTTTTATTCACTTAATATTCTAGCTTCTAAAACACTGGATTTAAAATTCAATGATGTTTTCAACGTATCTATTACAGGGTTTAGATGTTGTTAATTATTTTTGGAAGTTGCTGGATTGAATATCTTGGGGTCATTCGAGAAATTTGTTTTTTTTACTGTTTGGTTACTGTTTTGTAATTTATTGAAGGGGAGTAATTAAAAAGGGAAAGTAAATTTTAAAAAAAACTAGTGTTTCTTTTGAAGACTTTTCGTATAACAGACACGAATAAGTCATAAAAATACTTTACTGAAAAAGAAAAGGATGTTTAACTCTGAAGGATCTGCAATGCAAAATGTATGTTACATTTTTCTGAAAGCGTACTGAATCAGATAGATATCTCGACCGTTTTTGTGTATTTCCAGTTTCCTGCCCTTTTAATTGACACATCGATTAGCAATCATTCAGTGAACAAGGTTGTTTGAAACATGTATTTAACAATATTGTTACTGCTAGTGATGCAGGATTTACTCGAAACAAACTCTCGAAGAGTACAGAGAAATGCAGTTCATTGGTAGATAGAGTCTTTTAATTATTAAAAAAAACACGTAATTTCTGGATCTCATGGATACAATGGCTGCACTCACAGAATAAATGACAAAAGACATTAACATGACACTTCCTTTACTAGAGTACATTCCGCTTCCGGATGGCGAGATCCGGCGCCGATCCACACGTCGGCTTGCGGGATTTTCCCCCAACCAGCTATCTCACACCAGCAAGGTACTGCCCCAGGCGGGACAAGCTCTAAGCTCCCAACTGGTGTCCCGGCATGTGTATAGAAGTGTAGTGGACGTAAGTGTGTGTGCAAGTACGGGGTGAGGCTAGGACAAGGAAGATGAAGGAAAGATCGCGCGCGGTCCATGGACTCTTTGTTAGGGTACTGCTCCGACATTTGTCTGGAGTTGATCGGAGAAACCACGGGAAACTATCGATCAGAGCAGCCGGAATTCTGGAGAAGAATTCTAGCAGCCTGCTAGAATTCTCCTCCAGACAGTGCCTAAAGTCGACCTGGCTGTAGATAGATAGATAGATTGAAAGGTAGTATCAAAATCCTGCCACCGTCCGGACTCGAACCTTAGGATCTCCCGGTCAGAGGCACTGCTGCGACATCAATTGATGTCCTGAGCCACCTGTGCCGGACCAAATACTAGGAGTGTATGTGGGTATCGAATTAGTGTCTCATCACTGATTTTTTTTCGAACGGCGAACTTCTCTGTCTTGGAAAATTACATCGCTACCCAGGACCAAACCTCGAACGTGCGGTCTGACCAACGAAGTAATGTACTGCAAAACAAGGATACAGAACACGGAAATTGCCATTTTTTAACTAAGTGGAAAAAAATGCACTTCTTAATGTTTTGGTCATGGTCATGCCGTGTGTTTACGTGACTACAACACAGCGAGTAAAGATTTTATACGCCGAGGAATTTAATGAGCTCATCTGACCCTTTGCACGGAAAGAATATTAATTATTTCTATCGACAACGTGAGCTTGTAGTTGTAAATATAAATGTAAACATTAAAATTTGTAAAATGTATAGGCTGTATTATTATATTTATTTTCTACATCTCTTCATTAAATGAAGTAATATTACATACAGAATATAAAAAGTATCTTTTTGCAGAAGTTTTAACATTAAAAATTAGTAAACTCTTTATTCCAAATATTGAGCCCATTAAATGTTTCTCCTTAGTTATTGGAGGCTAGGCTGAATGCCTTCTCTCCATTTCAAAGCCACAGCCAAATTACTACGTTATCGACCCTTTGTTTTCGGTCTACCAGTCTATCACTCACTGTACGACATAAAGAGGAAAACGTCTTAAGGGATCTGCAGTGAGGAGAGGAACAAACACTAATCGAAACCCTTCACAAGAATTAAATCTGGCATGGACTCCGCGGATTACCTTCTTCCACGCTTCTTTTCAGATATTACTAATATCAGGGGTTCAAATATTAACTGTCTAGAGGACTTAGAGCATCCGTGTCTGCCTCTTTTGCCAGGTATCCACCAAGGTTCTTATAGCACACTGAAGATTTTTCGCCCCTTAAAAATCCGCCTTCCCATCTACGATTTGAGTCAGCGCAAAGAGTCAGGGTCATTGATCCCCATTTCAATCACGTTTTTGTCCACTTTCCCTGATCCATTCAGAAAATGCTGAGATGGCTCATGGGTTTCTTTCTGATATAAATGTAGCTTCACTATGGGCACGTTTATTTTACCTTTCTTTTTGCTAGGTATTGTAAAAGTAGAACCGTGGGCATAGGTTACTATTTCTTATAAATAATAGTTCTATAGTACATTTACCAATGCAAACAACTTTCTGGAAATCGGGAGCGAAATATTTATTTTCAAATGATATTGAACTTACTTTGTTGATACTTTTATTCATCATTCAACTAATTAGGGTAAAAAGATGGGGAATGGATTCTCGAGCCCAAGAAAACGTGCGGAGATTGTATTTCTCTCATACGTCACATACAGTTATTAATGTTCACCACAAAAATAAATTAAATCAAATCAACGATGAGCCAGAGCGACGAGCCAGAACGACAAGCCAGAGCGACGAGCCGGAACGACAAGCCAGAGCGACAAGTCACAGCGACAATCCAGAGCGACAAGCCAGAGTGACAATCCAGAGCGACAAGCCAGAGTGACAAGCCAGAGCGACAAGCCAGAGCGACAAGCCAGAGCGACAAGCCAGAACGACGAGCCAGAGCGTCAAGCCAGAACGACGAGCCAGAGTGACAAGCCATAGCGACAAGCCATAGCGACAAGCCGGAGCGACAAGCCAGAGCGACAAGCATGACCGTCAAGACAGAGTGACGAGCCAATTCGACGAGCCAGAACATCAAGCCAGTGCCAGTCTCCATACCACCATAGCCGGCATTCTGAAACACTGTGCAGCGGCGGCCGCGGCACAGCGGCCATCGCCGCCTCGTAATGCGTTTTCCGTGTAGAATGACGGCGGCGCGTGATGCAGGCGCGTGCGTTGTTGGGAGACGGGGCTTCGGAAGCCTCCGGCTGAAGACGCCGCGGCGCCGCTCCCGAGGAGGATCTCCAACGTTTACGAGGGCAGCGCGCAGTGGAGGTCTGCAGTGGAAGATCCGTAGCCGCGCCCGTAGAGATTACAGAACTACGGACAAGGAGCATCAGCAGAATGAACCTTTCAAATTGCATCACAGGGTTTGCTAAGTAATGTGTAGCGGTAGCAATAGGTTTCACGATGAGGAGACGGGAGTAGCGAAGACGTACTAAAAAAAAACGAAATATCAACATTTCTGCTTCAACTGAGAAATTTGAAACGGTAGATAGTTGAGTTACAAAGAGACTATACTTTCTAATATTCACACACAAGTAGAACTATCATAGATATAAAGTACAGAGATAAGTAGCCAGTAAATCTGTTTAAATCTTTTTATTAGAACCGATACATTTTAATCTCTGTGGATACATACAATAATACTTGAGTGTACCCCGAATATAATGCGCAAACCATCAAAAACCAGAAAAAAATTAGTTTTGTCATTTTTGTAAAAATATGAAACGTAGCATGGAAAATCTTTTCTGAAGCCTTAAGTGAAGAGGATAAGGTTTGGGGAAGTAGAACAAAGAAGCCGGGCTTAAAAGAATAATGTATTATATTCTTTAATATTTAGAAAATATTAAAGAAAAGCCTATTCTTTCTCTCGATTTCCTACAATCTGTGCGAAAAAAGGTTTTTGAAGATGCCTCAGGAAACTGTGATTTACGTAGCAACAGAAATCTGTCGGTTTTGTAATAAGAATATTAGTACGTAATTTCTACCAAAATCTTATGTGCGAGAAAAGAGAATGTGGTTTACTGTCTTTGCCATGATCTTGGGTTCTAGAGTTGAAGGAAAAGAATAAGAATACAGTTATTTAAAATCGTTCTTGAAAACATAAAGAAAATAAACTACTCGAGAATTCAGGGCCAATCCCTTTAATTAAAAAAAATACTCAAATGCATGAATGGTTAAGCAAATTTATGAATTTATGCAACTATTTGACAGATATCATAAGAGATTTCTTTTCGATTTCATTTGATCTTTCAATTGACTACAAATTACACGTCACTTAAAATCCTAAACGGCGTATACATTTGAAATATTCCTAGTGTTTATAAATTTAAATAACGGTCACAGCGATTTGTTACTTAGTTGAACGATAATCTTGATCATCAAAAACTCATTTAAATCAAATTGGTCTTCTGAGCGGAGATTTAAATGTTAACGCAGGACGAACGAGAGCCACACCTCTAATGTCCCACAGAAGCAGCGGTGAACCTGAATAATGGAGCTCCGGATGTTAGTACCTAAAATGCCTGCAAGGCACTCTTCATGATTATGACGCCTTATGCTTGGACCAATGATCGTATCATATTGCCTACACTCACTCACACATGCATCTCTATTTTACAAAAGGCACTTGGAAATACCTTTTCCGTGTTAAGTATGACGTTTGCTCAGTCAAAAGTGCAACTGAAACGATAATTCTATCTGGACTGGTAGCGTCCAAGTTAGTACAAGGATCAAATAATGTGGCGTGGAAAACGCCACAGTTGTGAAAAAAAGACATAGCGTTCAATATTGCGCGTAATCAGAAAAAGGCCGTTACGAAGAAAATAGTTCGAAGGATGTTGATATCTATATTACTAAGTTCGAATGTACTCACAAATATAAGGAAAAATAAGCAGTTGCTGGCCATGCGAGTGGAGCCAATGGTTTCGTTTCTGTAAATACCTACGAAAACTGGAAACATACTAAAAACAATGAAATAGTTTCTATTTTCAATGAAAACGCAAATACTTTATTATGTCAATCTCCTATTTCTCATATGTTTATTACTATTACATTCTAATACTCTGTGCGTTCCTGTTCACGACACAGCTGACGTCACATGACGAGGAAGGAATCTGCTACGATCTGCTATTCAGCGTTGTCGCACGGCATTTAAGAATATGCCATATTTTTTACATTCTTTGTATGTAAAGAACTTTTGGGCAACATATACCATTCTTCTACTTCTACTGGATCCCAATTTTTATACAGTCGACAACAAGAGTTTTGCTGTTGCAGACCACTAGTGTGTTATATAGTGTTCAACTACATGTGAGTGTTGTGTCTAAGGGCGCCATAAGAAATCTTCATTTCATAAGTACCGAGAGCGATAAATATGTAGATAAACCCACTGATATTGTGGTGTTAAAATATATTCGTAATGCTCGGCGTGAATGAATATATATGTTTTGTATAGATTTCACGCGTTTTACACACAAGGAGGTTCAAATGTGACCGGGACTGCTTTTTATTCAGAAAATTGCCCCGCCCAGTAGCTGAAAGTACTTACGGAAATATCGAGCTAACACCCACTCTTTCTCCGGTGCATCTTCGAATGTGTTCTGTCGAGTCCAGACGTTGCTAGTGATGAGTGAGCAGAAAGTGCCGCACAGCGTGTAACAACGTATTGCGATAAAAATTCTCGTTAAAGAAAATGCTCAGTCATCCAAAATTTAGCAGAGATTCGAAAACTTGTTTGGAGAAGAGTGTCTATCATGGATCCTTGTGGAGGACGGTGGATGGGAAATCTTTCAGCAGGAAAAGTGATGGCACGTTTTTTTTAGGAACTGGAAAGGATTTATCTACGTAACGTTCTTATAGAAGTCAAATCAATGCAGTTGATTATTCAGAAATTTGGAAACAAAAACAAAGTAAAAGATTCAATCTAAAAAGAAGAAATGAGCAAAACAGGTAGTCTCTCTTCAAGACAATGCTCCAAATCATACAACAAAAACTATGGTTAACTTCAACAACTTATAATGAGATCTTCTGCTCCATCACTGCATAGTTTCCAACCTGTCTCAAATTGCACAAAATATTTCTTCAATTAATACTCGCAAAGGTTTATAGTTTTATATCTACCCTTTATAAATGATATTTGTCTACAAATCAATGCAGTTCAAAAGGAGGGAACAAAGCAAAAGATCCAATCTAAGAAGAAGAAAAAGCAACACAGGAGTATTTTTAAACAATGTCAAAAATTCTTCTCGAATGTACGTGGAATTCTGATGAATATTCCTCTTGTAAGCTTCTCTTTGACATTCTCCTCGTAATAACTTATCGTGTTCGGTCAAGAAAGGGCGGGATTACCTCGTCTGTGATTGCTGTCCCATAATTTAATCTTGTTGATCCTTCATCCGGCGATTTAAGCCGCCGGTAAATACTCACGTTGTTCCAAGCACGTCGTAATTTCAGACAAAAGGCCTCCGTAAGTGCTTGTTGGTTCCTCGTAAATGCGTAGTTGCTTCCAGCGTTTTCTTCGGCAGACTCGCAGCATCTTTGTCATCCTAACGGTCCCTAGCGAGGGTGTTTGCCGTTGAAAGCGGTGACCGCGGAGTCGCCGTGCTCTTAAGACCTTCTTGAATTTATTGTGAAGTCTATTGAGCGTAACGTTTCTGAGATTTATTGTGTAGGTTTCTGTGAAGTATTTAAATTGCCACTACCGCTTTCTGTTGTCTGCGGCTTTTTCAAGCGACCACCTCAATCTTTGTTAACGGGAACAAAATGTTTTCAAATTTACAATTTTGTATTTATGTACGTAGTATCAGTTAAGGTATTTAATAGCGTTAGTAACTTCTTTTAAATTTGCTAATATTTTAAGAAGTGCATTTTCTCGCATTTTCAAATGCACGTAATAATGTATCCGGTGTAACACAATGTAAGACATGTCGGTGCTGAAGAATGGTGGTACATTTCAAATATTTCCATTTGGCAGGACAATGGTTTTTAATCTGAACGAAAACGTTTAAATCACAAAGACCAAGTGCTTTTCTTTATATTTAGGTTATTTTGTGAATTAGCTTTATATTATTTGTTACTAGTATTCGTACAAATATACTGTTTGCTAAATGTACTTCGTCACTCTACTAAAGAAAGGACGAGTTTTGATATGTATCACTTTCTTTGTGCACTGACAATGCATTTTTAGCTTCCGTTTGTAGCTTCCTAGTACGCCTTGTGATGTCTCAAGGGTCCTATACACTTTCAAGCTCAGAAGTCTGCCTTGCGCTGGTTGTAAATCTGCTGTATTATTCTCTCAAAGGAGCAGGTTGCGAGAAGAACGCAGAGGCAACATATTACCAACCAGCGCAACCCATACACAAAAGCGGCGTTTATCGGTGTACAGGTCGCTTCAGCGCAAAGATTTGACGCAGATTTCCATCAAAGTGGTCGTTTTAACAATTGTGAAGGAAACTCATAGAGAAACATTATGCCTGTATTGCATTACCTGTTTGCGTTCTGGGCTGCAGCAATCAGATAGGATTCTCTGAAACTTCTGTATAATTCTGACTTGTGTCACTGGTGTTTTCGCAGAAAATAATTCTGAATATGCTGGTTACTCTTTTTTTGCAAAAGAGATAACGCAGCTTATAAACGCGTGCTGATGGTCTTTTAGAAATTGACACTTGTGGTGTGTGTGTGAGTGAAGGCAAAGGTGGTCCAACTTGCGAGGGTGACACGAGTGTTGCTCCGGAACCTCTGCATATGTCCGAGACATGTGTGCGTGTAGCTCTTGGGCTTATTGGCCTCGTCGCACGCTGTTAGTTAGTTAATGCCTTATTTTACGTGGCGAGACTCGGGCCATCAGGCCCGCTCTTCCGTCTAACCACGCAAATTTCGCTACATTCCTTTCACCATCTAGCGGAGAAAGGAGGTATTATCTTGGGCGACGAAAGAGGCGGAACTCAATTTTGCTCAGAGGCTTCATTTAGGCTTGATGATATTTTACATGCAGTAAATCTACTACATGGGACAGCCGGCTTTACTTCCCCTCCGAAGGAAGGCGTACGAAGGATTTTTTCGCCCTTAATAATCCACGGCTTCGATCGGGTTTGAACCCGCAAACTCGGGTACAACGGTCCGATACGCTAACCGTTATACCACCGAATCCGCTGAACGCTGCTTTGTTTATAGATCTCCGTCGCGCGGTCATGCAGACAGAGGCGGCGGTGATGGGAGCGGCGACGGCGGCGGGGGAGGAGGAGCAGGAGGAGGTGGCGCGGAGATCGCATTAGAGGTGGAGGCGGTTGTGGTGAAGTGGCGTTGAGGTACCAGCGGTAGGCGTTGGAATACAGAAAATAACAACTACCTCCGTAGCCTATGGCTTTGGTGATTGCGGCGGCGCGGACGGGGCCTCAGGGAAGGGAATGAAAAAGAAATGTGGTGAGGAGGAGGTTGACCGCGGCGGAAAGAGGAATTGGGCAAAACGGGGAGCAGTAGAAGGCGGGGAGAGGAGAGGAATGGGTGGGAATGGGAGTGGGTGGAGAGGGGTGCGGGAGTGAGTGGGCGACGGGAGCAGGATTGGGAGTGAGGTGGAAGGAGAGCGGGAATAGGTGGGGTGGGAAGTGGGGAGATAGAGGGGAGGGTAGTAGGAGTGGTCGTGAATTGGGAGGGGAGCGGGAGGGAACCGGGAATGAGGGAGAAGGGGAACAGAAGAGAGCAGGGTGGGAAGTGGGAGGAAGGTGTATGGCTGGGTAAGAAGGAAAAGTGGGTGGGGAGAAGAGAGTGAGCGGAGAGAAGAGAGTGAGCGGGCAGAAGAGAGTGAGCAGAGAAGGGAGGGAGCGTGAACGGAGAAGGGTGGGAAAGTGAGCGGTGTGGGGAGGGGGAGTGATGGGAGAGAGGAGGAAGAGTAAGCGTGGGAGTAGGGGACGGGAATGGACGGGGAGAGAGCATGGGCAGGGAAGGCGGTCTGTCAAGGGGCGTTTCCAGACAGAAGGACGGTAGCGAGTGTGGGTGCAGGTGGCGCATACCAGGAGCGTTTGCTGGTAGGGGGCGGTGGCGGGTAGGGGCGTGGAGGCATCCGACCTGCACAGTTTGCTCTTTGCGAGCCTCCCGATCTCCCCTGAAGAAGTGCTCGCGCACACTGCCTGCCGGCCATTCCTTCCTCTCCCATTGTCCCCTCCGCCTTTGTGACATTTCATCCAGCCATTTTTGCCCTCAACGATTCACTATACTCCGATTAAAACATAGCTGCACTTCAAGGTCCCGAGCTGGAAGGAGAGGGGAACACTGTCATTCAGTTGTTAGGACTTAAATTTTGGATCTCCCGATTGGATAATAATGTCGCTCTTTTCTTCCAGCTCGTGACCTTGAAGTGCAGCTATGTTTAAAACAGAGTATAGCTGTGTATATCAGTGAATGTAACATCATGAAACCTTGGTATCTCCAAATCTTCTTTCCTTTTAATTGTTCTCGTACTTTACACAATTAAATTAGTTTTAATCTGGAAGTCGAAGGACATGATGGACGAAGGTATGTAGAGTACAAGCGATTTGCTCGTATCAAGATTTTAATCCATGCCTAAGACAACTTTTACGTTGATAACGGAAGACACAATTGTGCTCCCTTGAAAAAAGATTTAAAAAATATTTCTAGCAAATAAAACAGCAATTTATGAAATCAAATGAAAGGTCAGTATTCTTAGCTTAGTTAATAACCGCGGACACTGCGAACAAAACTCTAATAGGAGCAGGCCCCTACCAACTTATCGTACCCCACTTTTCCTCAAGCTCCCATTAGCTCGCATGCACCAGCTACGGACGGACCGATAGTCCATGATGCTACCCATTCCATAAACATTTATCTTTTGCAAAATCGGGCCCTTAAAACTAAATTCGTCCTCAAAAATTGCGCTGGTGGTATGCACGAATGAATGCAAGTTTAACACTTTCTGCAACTTTTCCCGACATTAGATTTTCTGCTGAGGGCGCCGCCCTAGAGCCCTTAAGAAGCAGCCAACACTGGTTTCCGAGCACCTCAGCTATTAAGGTCATTAGTCCAGCCAGTAAGTGTAGTGCTTGTTTTAACCTGGGAGATGGTGTTATTCCTCGAGGAAACGTGAGACCTGGCGGTGACCTACATGGCGGCTTCACCTTTCCCCCTCCCGGAATCTCCTAGACGGGACAAGCTCTAAGCTTTTAACGCGTCTCCCGAGCTGTGCGCGCGTGTGTGTGTATAAGGGATGCAGACAGGACAAGAATGAGGAATGACATAATACACGATCTGCGTCCCGTTTGTTATTATATTGCCCCGGCATTCGCCTGGTATTGATCAGAGAAACCACCGCAAACTACTGATCAGAGCAGCCGGCCACTAGAGTTCTCCTCCAAAGAGTAGTTGATTTAACCTACAACCGAAAGTCCGCTAACATCGAGTCCCTTCCTGCAACCTCCCAGTCAACGATACTGCATATGGAAAATTTTTGTTGTCAAGCCATCTCATCCAGTCTAAGTTACTCGGATTTTATTTTATTTTTTGTGAATAAAATCTTTCGAGGATTCCCTTTAACATTAATTGAGCGTTTGTTTATTTCTCAGTCCACCGTTCTAACATGGCTCTAATGCTATTCATTTTACGTATGTTCCTTTAGCCTAAGAGTATTTTTTCTCCCTGTTTAATTTCAGCCTCTCGGATGAGCGTCTTGCGTGAATGCAGCTGCTTGTTGGAAGTGAAGAACAAGAATGAAGCGATTCATCCTTCAAGTGCAGAAAAAATATCCTTTCTTCTCTCTACTTGTCCCCTAATGAGCTCTCGGCAGGTCAAAGGCTAGCTTTTGGTAGAATGTAGTGGCTTTCGCAGGACACAGTTTGTAGCTACGTCTAGAAAAGATTGATTTTTCAATAGAACAAAGTAAACTATTCAATTCGTTACTACAGGCCTGGGTAATTGCAGACTTTATAAAATTACTGGGATAATAAGGTAGGTTTAGAGATCAATTGGGCCTGAGTTTTTCTAAAAGTTTTAATTTTCCTCTTCGAGAATAAGAAATTGAATGGTGTATTGGAACAAGTTATCAGTTAAACCCCTGTAGGCGTACTTTTAAACCTAAATAAGGAAGTGTATTTTCAGTTACAAGTTACCACATATAAACTTTAACTGGTAACTTGTTCTAACACAAATATACACTTCGTTATTGTCAGAGAAGCGAACTTTTATCAGTACTTCCAGTAGTATAGAGGCATCATCATTCTCTAAATCTGTCATATTAGCCCAGCAATTCCATCAAATATGCATTTTTTGTAACAAGAACAAAATAATTGAAATGTTTTAACCATTCTACGTCTCAGATGAAGGTTTCTTAAAATAATGATATATTTTAATAATTCGCATGATGGTTTATATCTGAATCGATAACTACAGGTTTCTCTGATTATGAAAACGTGAACGTATTCAATTATTACAAATACAATAAAAATTACACCAACAAGAAAAGAAAGGAAGGGAAAAAAGGAGCTGGAAATCTGTTTCCCACCTAAAAACTTCTACAATTATATTATTTTATATAATATAGTGTAATTTTTTTATTCTGTTCAGTTAACTTGGTATTCTCTTAAAGACTTCAGTTAATTAATTCGTAGTAATTCTAAGCATTTTAAACAATAATTATTCTCGAAGCATACTCGAACACATTCTTTGTATATTGTCACGATTCTTAGTCATCAAATATATTTGTATGCTAGGCTAGTAAATATAAAATAATTTAATATTGTATTTCATAAAGGGAATAAATAATTTTGTACCTGTCAGATATTAAAAGGTTTCGTCGTTTCATGAAAAGTAGCGCTTGTTAGAGAGGAGAAGGCAATTCAAGTTTGTTGACAGAGAAGTTTCAAGTGTGTTGATTGCTTTTGCTGAGCTGGAAGAAAGCCATAGCGTACGGAGGTATCATAATTAATTAAATGTATAACTTGCGAAATGTTATTAGACGTTCTCATGTGTAATTTGGATGCCAAGAGTGAAGATTGGTATTTTTCGCTTCAAATTGGTAAGCGCAAATACAAAATAATAAGTTTACTCGAGTTGATTAACTCATTTGTATGTATTGATGACGCACGTTAACTCAATTTGATTGAAGCAAATACAAATAAAATGAATTTGCATGAACTTTTTGCAAGAGTTGTGTTAATGTATAAGTAAAAGAAGATCTTCACTCTACCTTTTGGATCAGGTGATCCATCTGAATATTTTGAAGTTGATAAATGTGGAACTGTATCATCAAAAACATGTTGCAGTTTGGCTTGTGTCTAAAAGTTCTGAGAGTCGTAACACAGCTCTACCGAAATTTATGTAAATGTTTAAAACTGACTAGAGAGAAAGTATGCTGTTCACCAAAATTTAATATACCTGATTTACGTCAACCATTTACAAGTCAGCTCTGTCAGGTTAATATTTGCCTCCGGTATTTGGTTCGAGACTTAAAACCGGATTTTAAAACAAGTTTCTCGAGCAGAGAATAGCACCATCATTTTTGCACAGCTTACTGAAAAAATCTGGACAGGATGTGCGTACATGAACACATAAGTTGTATATGTTCTAGTAGAGAAATAGAAAATATTCATGTACGTAAATAATGATACACAAAGACATATTTTCAGTTTGTATAATAAATTCATATTATATCTTGAATTAATTTGAGTCGTAATTTTTATTTTAAATAAATAATTTGCGAACAATTTTTGCTAATTTTTGCGTTTCAAACTACAACATACGTAATACGCATACTATTAGTAAAGCATCTGATCTATAGCCGTCAGGTCAATTATGATAATCATCAGGTAAATTTAATTACATGTACATTGAATCAACAGTTTAGCAAATTTCCTCATTTCCAAAGAAATAACTCGGGGCGAATTAGAAGATCCATTCAAATGCAGTACATTATGACCGTTCCAGTTTTCCTCATTGGTGTCTCTTTTCATTAATAATATCGCATTAGCGTGCTTGCAAGAATGCAATGATTTATTCAGTGCAAAGGAAAGATAACCCAAATAAACACGCTCGGCCCTCTGAAGCTAAACCGCGAGACTCGCAACGTTATTGACCTACTCTCCCAAACAGCGACGAAACGAAACACTGAGCGAGGGAGAATGTTATAAATAAATTGACACCCAAATGATGAGGGTTCAGATAGTTAATGAGATACTGGCTCGTTTTTGTTTTAAAGGCCGTTGATGTGATTGTCATTCATAACGTTTAATGCATTAAAATTAAAACCTTGAGGAAAATCTGAATGCTGGTCTCCAATGCTTAATGTAGTGCACACTACATAACTAATGTAAAACACTCCAGCCACTCTGCTACATTGATTTCGAGTTTTGAGAATGCACTAGTCTTTAAAGATACAATATTAATTCCTTTAGTTATGTAGGTAGAACCGTCAAATATTGAAAGAGTGTATTAGGATAGTATCTAGACGCATCTATTCTAAATAATACATTACAACACAAAAGCTACAATGAAACTTATAGAAGCATTGTCAGAATTCTACTGAAAGGTAAATTCTCTTGTTTTACAACAGTTGGTCTTAGTTTCTTCATCGAGCGATGATCTTGTATAATGTGTTCTGCGTCGCGGATTTAGCCATTAAATAATTTCAGTAAAGTAATCGAGTTACCTGCATCCCCCCGTCAGTCACAGATCACTTCCGGTCCACCAATTGAGAGAAATGAAGTGTCATTCGACGCACTTTGGTCTCCTGATAGAGAATTGGTATTTTTTGCGGATCCATCGAAATAATTTCAAGACATCTCTCTCATAAATGTGTTTTTTTCTGTTTTTAAGGAACTAAAATGCGTCTTGGCACGTACGGAGGTGAACAATAACTCATCCCATTCCTATCTACAAAACATTTAGCCGGTTACCTCGGGGATCTTCTGAAAGATTTCTAGAAAAACAATTTTTTATTGTTTCAATTCTCCTACGAGTACATTGGTGAAACGCCGTTAATTACTACACTCTCTTTCCGGCATTTACACGAATCATATTTGTGAAAGTGAACAGATAGGGGGATAGGAAGTGAAGCGAAGATGACAATAAGTGTGGAAGGTGGAATGAGCAAAAAGGTGCACATGGCTTCACCCACAAGAATACATAGAGCGTGTTCGGGAAAGAAACGTCAAAAATTCGAAAATAAGCTTTTGAGACAATTTTAACCATAGTTTGTCTAATAAACTACTTGGGTATTCTCAATGTCAGAGTCACAATAAGCACTCAAACGTTGGTTTGAAAAAACGCTTTCTAATCAAAACTTCACATTGTAGAATCATAGAAACACCCCAGAAACGCGTAAAATGTTTATTTACATAAGAAATTAATATATTTGTTCAGAAAGAATAATTAACTGAGAAATAGAAAAGCAGTCGAAATGGTTAATTTTTTTAAATTTCTGGGTTAAGTTTTCTTACTGAACAAATAACGCATTTCTTTAAATAATAAACAATTTACATGTTTCTTGAGTGCTTATATGCTTCTACAATGCAAATTTATACTTAGAGGGCATTTTTTAAACCAACTTTTCAGTATTTGCGGTTCAGACATTCAGAATATCCAAGTAATTTATTAGACAAAATATCGTTCAAATTGACTTAAAAACTTATTTTCGACGCTGCAAGGTATGTACTATCCAGTTTGCTTGCGCATGTCGCATGCAAAGTCAACATTTTGTACATAACATTTTGTGATTAATTTGTGTAATTTACACTTCATTTTTATATTACATGTTATCCTGTAACTTTATTTTTTAGCTCTGAGGATGAACGCTACGTGATCGAAAAGATTTCAAGTTTAAATGTACGATGTTTGATACCGGACAACATATTTTGTTTTATTTATTAAATAAAGCATTTGATTTTTCTTTGAAGAACTGAAACTGTTTCATTGTTCTCCGCCCCCTCCCCAAGTTACCAGGTTCCTTGCACACCCGTAGGCATCTTTCGAAACACCAGAGGCTGCTTAGTTTTCTTTCAATTGATGCACGCATTGGAATTTATTAATATAGATTTTTACGTATTAACACGAAATATGAACAATTCGAAGAGATTCTAGAAAAAAAACTGTTTGGATGAGAGACAATTTAGGGATCGTCCCAGTTTCACTTCCCGTGCACCGGCTGCCGTGCGTCAAAAGAAGAGGCTGTGTCCGCCGTCGGCGGGTGCGGCGTGACCATGGACCTGTTACACGCCCTATCGCCCATCTCGCCCGCCTCCTCCGCGCCCCGTGGGGTGGGGAACGTTATCGCCCATCGCCTGGGGCCGGCCGCCGATTCCAGTAAGCGGCCGCCTCCGTCATCGCGCCACTCGCCCATTAGGATCCGCTCGCCCGAGAGGCGAGACGAGTAGGCCGCGTGGAATGGAGTGTCTGTCACGGCCCTCAGGGACACGCCGCGGCGGCGGTGGCGGTGCAGTGGGTTGAGATGGCGGTGGAGAGGAGACAGAGGGGGAGAGGAAGGGGTGGAGCGAGGTGGCGGTGGTATTGGTGAAGACTGTGGGCGGTGGAGTTGGTGGAGACGGAGGAGAGGGGGCGGAGCGGAAGCGGAGGGGGACGGAACGGAAACGGAGGGTCGGGGCGGGAGCCGAGGTTCGGGGTGGTTGATTTGGTGGAGACGGAGGTGGAGATGAGGTGGGGCGGGAGGGAGTGGAGGCGGTGGTGTTGGTGAAGACTGTGGGCGGTGAAGTTGGTGGAGACGGAGGAGAGGGGGCGGAGCGGAATCGGAGGGGGGCCGGGACGGAAACGGAGGGTCGGGGCGAGAGCCGAGGTTTGGGGTGGTGGATTTGGTGGAGACGGAGGTGGAGATGAGGTGTGGCGGGAGGGAGTGGAGGCGGTGGTGTTGGTGAAGGCTGTGGCAGTGGAGGCTGTGGGCAGTGGAGTTGGTGGATATGGAGGCGGAAACGAAGGGGACGGAGCGGGGACGCGGGGAGGTGGTGGAAACAGGTGATGGTGGAGGCTGTGGCTGCGAAGGCTACGGGGTGGAGTTGGTGGACTCGTAGGTGGAGAGGGGGTGGGGTGGGAGCGGAGGGGGAGGAACGGAGAGACGGGGAAGTAACGGAAGCGGAGGTGTAGTGTTGGTGGAGGCTGTGACCGCGAAGGCTATGGTGGAGGAGTTGTTGGAGATGAGTGCGAAGATGGGGCGGGGCGGAGGAAGAGGTGGAGAATTAGTGGAGGCGGAGGCGATGACAATGGTGTTAGTGGAGGTGGGGCGGAGGATATACGTTTGGAATTGGTGGAGTTGGAGTGAACGGAAGGGGGAATGGTGGACGCGGAACGAGGGGCGAGGCGGGGGTGCACGTGGCAGCAAAGGTAGAGGCAGAGACAAAGGTGGAGAGGAGGTAACGGAGGTGTAGATTGCGGCGGCGGCGGCGGCGGCGGCGGAGGCAATAGTGGTGGTGTGGTGTGGGGAAGACGGCGGCAGCGGCGGTGGCAGCGGCGGTGGCAGCGGTGGCGGTGGCGGGGACGGTGGCGGAGGCGCGGGCGGAGGCGAGGGCGGAGGCGGAGGCGGTGGCGGTGGCGGGGGGGGAGGCTGCGGCGGAGCCAGGGGCGGCGGAGGCAGGGGCGGCGGAGGCAGGGGCGGCGGAGGCGGCGACGGTGGTGAAGGCCCGGCGGTGGCGTTGGCGGTGGCGGTGGCGGCGGCAGTGGCAGCGGCGGTGGCGGCGATGGGGACGGCGGCGGGGACGGAGCGGTGGCAATGGGGGAGGCGGCGGCGGCTTCTTAGGCCGATGAGAGTCGTCGGTAGCTGCTCGCGCTCTTTGTTTTGTAGAAAAGAAAGCATCGTGGCCGCTGCCGCCTTAGGAATCTGAGCCTAAGTGGGTACCGGTTCACAGGCGATGGAGATCGATAGCTCTTTCATTAGATATGAAAACATATCTCGTTCTCTCAAAGTTAACAGTAGGTGTCGGTTATCCATTGCTTATCGACTGTCAGATATTTTAATTACCAGCTAGCGTGGCGACTCCGTCGGGTATTTTCACGTTAATAAGTGTTATTTCGGTTTTGCAAGTTAATAATAAAAGTAAATTTTATACCTAACATAGTTTTCCGGCTCATCTGCTTTTATGCACAGAAAAATACAAGGAGTATCGATTAAAAATACTTATTTACATTTATTTTCTTCGCAAATTACGTCCATTTATCGTCAATCTGATGAATCAAGTTGTAACGATTTATGCAATTGCCAGAAAGAGTGTAAT
Organism: Teleogryllus occipitalis; assembly: GCA_011170035.1. Classification (NCBI taxonomy): domain Eukaryota; kingdom Metazoa; phylum Arthropoda; class Insecta; order Orthoptera; family Gryllidae; genus Teleogryllus; species Teleogryllus occipitalis. The sequence goes on along the minus strand of BLKR01002438.1, from coordinate 126,532 downwards.
TCACAGTGTTGTGGCAATGTACTCGTAGGTGCATTGAAAGCATAAAAAACATATTTTGAACAGAGAACTAGCCAAAATTCTTCGAATCCATTTGTCTTGTCGAGAGGAATCGAATCAATGATTGATCAACTCTGCAGATGCCGTAAGTCACCAAAAATGCATTTTAATTTTTTTATCGTATTTTAGAAAAAATTCTTAAGATCTCGTAGATGGTTTCGCAAAACAATGTTCGGTACCCCATCAGCAGACAGAGACGTGTCGAATGTGAGTTTATTTGACTCGAGAGATATACCGAAAGATATCTAACTGTGAGTGACGTACAGATGAATGGATGGACTGTAGCGTGTTTCTCAATTATAGTAAAAGGATTACGGTTTTAAGGTCAAGATTTAGAGTGCTAGATACCGTATGACTATGAAAAATTTCTTGCGAATTGGTATAAATGTTCTGCAGTATCTTGACTTCAATATATTTTAATATGTTAGTAGGCTGAACCCCTACGATTGCATCACACAATGGGAAGAGACGTAGAAAGTTACAAAAGATATGTATTACATATGTAGTTGGTATCTGGAAAATAGAGAATCACCAAAATATTGTTTCATGTCGTTCAGAACTTATTCTCCAGGGCAAATAAAATGAAGGATGTTGACAAATTCTAGAACAACTATTCTCTGTGAAAAAGAATTAAACATGATTATGAAAATGTGTTTAAGATGTTTACGAACATGTGTATAGGTATACTGTAATAGACTATAACAAAGAATTATGATATTCGTCTTAAATTAAAGTCGTAATGAATCTCAAATAATTATAAACAGTGGATATTTTTGTAAAGGGACATGTGTCAGACGTTTGGTTGATATTATGTTCATACACTCACTAACGTTTGGGTTTAGATACACTGAATCCTCAAATTCAGAAAGCTCATCCCTTCGCTAACTATAACCTCGCGAAATTCCGACTGACTGTGATATTATTCGCGCAAGTTTTCTTAACCCCAGAAATCCGCCCTCCTTAACCAATTTACTAATTGGTTAGCTTATTAATTAATACCTTAATTTTAATAAGCATATTTTAAAAAGCGTCAAAAAATAATTTTAATAAGCGTATAATGTACAAGGTAGTTTACGTTACTGCATAACTGTTCTAATGTGTTCCCTCACTTAATCACAGTGTTTTGAAGTTTTTCAGAAGATGAAGAAAAGAGCAACTTTAAAATTTTACCCGAACCAATCTTTACTTCAGCAGTCCCACGCCAACCTCACAAATTTTTAAGCCGCATCTTTTCTTCCCCTCATTTTCAGCGTTGACCTTTCGTCCGTCCGCAGAGTCTGGCCGTTACAGAGAACCAGATGCGTCACAAGAAACTTTCAATCGAGGGCCTGATTTCCGGTAGCTCTTTTTGCCTGTGTCGATGTCGTTGGATCCGCCGTCCCATTACCACTTCTTCGCTTCTGAACTTCTTGCCGCACCGAGCGCCTTCTCACGCTAGAGGGCGCGCAACGGCGGTTGGTTGGTTGTGATTCCGGGCACGTCAACTACTGAGGTCATTAGTCCCTTAAGTGTAGTGCATGTTTTTTCATCAGAAGGTGACGGTGATCTTACCCAGCTAGATGGCGAGATCCGGCTCCGATATACCGTCGGCTAGCGGGGTTTCCCCCATCCAGGTATCTCTCACCAGCGGAGCACCACCACAGCCGGGACAAGTTCCAAGCTCCCGACCGGTCTCCCGGCATGTGTGGTAGGGCAGTGCATGTTAGTGTGTGTGTAAGGGGAGAAGATAGGACAAGGAAGAGATAGGAATGATCGCGCGCGGTCCGTGCCCCGTTTGTTAGGGTACTGCTCCGGCATTCGCCTGGTGTTGATCGGAGAACCCACGGAAAATTACCGATCAAATCAGGCGGACGTTAGTATTCTCCTCCAGACAGCGACTGAATTCGACTTAGCTGACAAGCTAATGTCGAAAATCCTGCCAACATCGCGACTCGAACCTGGGACCTCCCGGTCAGAGTGACTGCAGTGACATCAGTTGATGCCCTGAGTTGGTCTCTCCCGGTTTCAACGGCGGATTTAACCGCCTCCTGCAGCTTCGAAAGTTGCTCTACGTGCATTGCATTGTAGGACTTCTGTTTGCAATATTCCCAATTAGGTATCCATACCATTGAATCGATTACTATTTTATGATGCGACAAAACTAAATATATGATATGGAAGAAAATAGATTAGCACTGACTGTATACCATCCATTTCAACTCCTTTTTTCCAAAATGATTAAGCCCGTTTTACGCGGTAATTTTTTCATAATTTTGCATGTGTACAGAAAAGTGAAAGACAAAACGGGATGTAATTTGTACAAAAAATGACCTATGCTTAATTTTTCTGTCCAGATTTCATCCAGTTTGACTACCACGCTCCTGATGTCACTTTTCGGTACTTTATTCGGTTTGCTATGCGTGAGGTGTGGTTTGTTCAGTTTGTAGTTTTGAGAGATTTCTAATGATTAGAATTGTATTGTGAAGTGATCAAGTAATCCCTCGTAGAAATAAACGTCCATTTTCAGTCTATTTCCCCCCATTTTCTGTTAATAAATATGATGAAAATATCATCTTGGAAAATGGGCTTTAAGATTCGGGCATTTTTAACTTCTCATTCCGTCTCCTCATTGTGTGGTTACTGTTTGTGAAAATGTGAATAATGTTTGTAATGAGTGTAATGTTCGTGAAAATGTGAATAATGAAAACATAATGAATTTAAAAATATAATAATTTTTTGATTGTGAAGGGCAGAAGAGTAATTTTCTTATTTGAAATGGCATATCGATTTCCATCAATAAATATATGAACGGATTTGACGATATTGGCTCTCTCAGAGATACTCTACTCAACATCTCTGTTGAGTAGAGTACGCCTGGTAGAGTTACCAACATTTCCCTCGTTACATTGTAACAGTATTATTATAGTTATACTACTACTAATAATAATTATTATTAATGTAAATTACTAGTATTTTCTGTAGAGAAAGATTGATTAATAATAATATTTTTAATATTATTGATTTGCAGTATTGCGTTGTGAAGTAGAGTATATGAGTAAGAAACGTGAGTGAATCGCAGTGAGGCGAGGTGAAGTGAGGTGAAGTGAGGTGGAGTGCTGTGAAGGCTTGTAGGGAGAAATTATACATTTTGTAAAGTATTTTTTGTTAGTCAATATAGGCTCAATTAATGTAAAGTTACGGTATTCTGCCGCTACGTTCAGACACTTAATTGCAGAAATAATTATAAATATAATCTAGTTTTAATGTTGTGACCTTTATCAAGATTAACGTGCATTAGCAAACAACATCTCTGAAGGAGAAAAATATACTAAGGAAGGGTTGTAATGTAGTAAATTATTTGTTGAAAATATGGTGATGGTTTATTCTGGCCTATTTTGGGACCATCACAAAAAGGTAATAGAATCACGATGAGAATGAGATATTTTAAGTACCATTACGTAGCAACGAACAAATGAAGTTCGATGTGGACGTGAACAACAAAGAAATAAAGGAGGCAAAAATTCGAAGCGACCAGCGTAAAAAAATGAAGAATAAAGTGTAAATTTTTTTAATGAGACACGTGAGAAACTTTCGTGCTTAGGAATATAACAATAATAAATAGAAAAGGCAGATAATTAAATAAAAAAACAATATAACTATTATAGTGAGCGACAGCCAATGGGAAGAAGCGACGAGGACGCCAAATGAACCTGATGCGCAGAATATATCAAATAGAGGCAACTGGCCAACTTTCGGTCAGGAAGAGGCAGTTGAAAGGCGGGTTATACGATTTGCAAAATAGAACCTAGGGGCCTACGGTGTGAGTCGGACGTATGATGGTAGCGCATTTATCGCGAGAATAATTTCATCTCTCAGAGTTGTTAAATAAGAGATAAATAGTAGATAAAGTGTGGATAGAAGCACTCGAACACTGGATTAATATAGGGAATGAATTTTTAAGGTAATAGCGAAACGTCTGACTTAAAAATTCGCACTCGGCTTAGGCCAAACATGTCGTGGATCTTACGGAATTGGAACGAAGTCAGAGCGGTTTCTGCTGTGTACCACAGCAAGTGTGCCTCGAGGATCGGTGTGGTGGGCACACTGTACCAGGCAGTGTAGTTGCGGCCCACTGTGGCCGCTGCAGGGTTGCGTCGCGAGGCGCGACCAGGGTAAGAATGAGCAGTTCCGAAGGACACCACCAGGAGCAGGGCGAGCGACGGCGCTTTCCCGTGGGCACCGGACCGCGTCGGCAACGCGGTATCCGAAGGGGCACCTCCCCTCGATTCCGCGCCACGGAGGGGGCAAGTGAGAGACTCGCCCCGGTGCCTCGGGGCGTATATAAGGGCCCCGGGCCGGGGCGGTAGACAGTGACTGTTTAGGAAGCTGATAGAGTGCCTAGTGTGAGTTGGAAGTTCTTGTTGATGCGTGCGTGCTACGGTAGTGATTATCTGGCGGACTGTAAATTTGCTTCGAATAGGTACATCTCCTGGAACTTTGTGTTTTGACCTGGCTGTATTTCTGGACTCGATTTTTGGATTGTGGTTTGGCTATAATAAAATTGTTTATGAAAGAACTGTTGTCTTTCACCTTGATTTCCTTGTACACAACAGTTTCACCTGTCAAGAGTGCAATGGTCAGCCAAAGGAGAGTGCAAAGCATTAAATACAGTTAACGTAGGAAGACGTTGTGTTCAATTTAGCTTCAATAAGTATTAAAATAAGGGAGAATTAGAGATAAATACTGGTTGACGCCATCATACGAGACGGACGCATCTGGTTGTGCTCTTCTATTTCTGCGATTTATCTATTTTTAGCGATTGTACTGTATTTGGTGTGTTTTAGTACTTTCATTACTTGTTACATGTTAGCTGAAAATATAATTTTGTTTGGTTTTCTGCTACGAACCAACAGGTTACGAATTTTAAACTGATATTGGAACCTTAACCAACTTCAGATTTGCAAGTTGGTGATATGTGTTAAAACCTATGAACAGTTCTGTTTATTTTCGATATATCACTGTGCTAATTTAACTACTGAAAGTTTTATTGTATTTCCGTGACAAGTGACCCTTCCGTAGTTTCGAACATTATGGGGACGGTGTGTAGAATAGTTTTGAATTTGTGTTTGAAATCTTACTCTATATTTCCAAAACAAATTTTGAGTTAATATCTTTTATCTATTTACGCTAAAGTATAGTCTACTGGTTGTATTAAACAATTGCAGATTACGTGGACGAAAATCTACGTAATCAGATTGCCAAATTTAGTAAATACTAACTTCAACAGATTTTGTAGATAGGATACCTTTTCATTCTTGTATTGAATCTTACTTTTAATTTATCGAATATACAACAATCATACACTTTTAAAATATTAAACTAGGTGCTTGTTGCTCTAATTTGAGTTTTCTTGTATTTATTCCAATTTTTTTCACGTGTCTTAAAACGCATGCGTGACATGGGTACTGCTCGTTCTACTCTTTTTACTCTCTCCACTCTCAATGTCGACTTTATGAAAGCCTTCACACACACACAAACAATAATTTGGATTAACATATCAAAAGGTTGGGTACAAGTCGGCAACACCGCGAATCCTCCCAACCCTGCACCCATGACTGAACAGAAGACACATAAACCACATCCAGTCGCAACTCAAAATTAATTAATTTTTTAGATTATGAAACAGATTTTATTCACCTTCCTGATCCTCATAACCCTTCTCTACCATCGACAAATACGTGCACAAACCAAAGCAAACAGGCTAGGAAGCGCCTCAAAAGCAAAACACGTAAATCTGCGCATCCTAGCCCACTTGAAAACAAAGACGTACGTACTGAGCCTAAAAAACAGGTACATATTTTAGCTGACAACCGTGGCCGCCATCTTTCCTCCATTCTCAGTAGGAAGTTACCCTTCAACTACTCAGTCTCATCTATTTTTAAATAACAGGAAGTTCGCAAATCGATTGAGTTTGACACCCACAAGAAGACCCTGACCAATCAGGACACAGTCATTATCATAGCAGGGCAGAATGAAATGAACATGATCGGTAACTTTACACCTGAACAACATGTAAACAAATTACAATGTGCCGCCCAAAATACTAACATTGTAATCTCGACCTTGCCCTTCTGGTACAAGAGGCCAACGTTATGCAGCGAGATTAAGGACGCAAACCAACAACTAAAACTGTAACAGAGAAAGAGAGGGAGAGAGAGAGGGAGAGAGAAAGAGAGGGAGAGAGAAAGAGAGAGAGAGGGAAAGAGAGAGAGAGAGGGAAAGAGAGAGAGAGAGGGAAAGAGAGAGAAAGAGAGAGAGAGAGAGAAAGAAAGAAAGAGAGAGAAAGAAAGAGAGAGAGAGAAAGAGAGAGAGAGAGAGAGAGAGAGAGAGAGAGAGAGAGAGAGAGAGAGAGAGAGAGAGAGAGAGAGAGAGAAAGAATCGCATAAAGGTTCTACATATGGGGGTTCTAGCATTTACGTTAGAAATAATATCGATTCTATCTCCTCGGAATTAAATATGTATTCCGTTGAAAATGTTTTCGAAATTTCTGTTGTACATCTTCCTTCGCTAAAAATGATATTACTTTGCATCAACAGGCCTCCAACAAAGAGGGCTAGAGATTATATTTTGTTCTTAGAAAAACTGGAGATAACACTTAATAAAGTCAGCAATCGCTCCTTTGAATCCATTGTTGTATGCGGAGATTTTAACATTGATTTTCAGGTCGAATCTTGCGAGAACGAACAGTTTCTCAATTTAATTAATTCCATCAATTTAGATATTACCATAAATGTACTACCTCCACGCATCACACTAAATTCAATGAAGACAATCAATCAAATTATGATTAACAAAACTACTACTCGATATTAAGTTGAAACAAAAGATTTAGGATACAGTGATCACGATGCACAAATTCTTACCATTATAAGAAATGCCAACACTGACACAATAAATGATACACGTATGAGTAGGTTGTATACTAAAAGTAAAATATGTTATTCATTGATTACTTCATGGAAAAGTCATGGGACGCGATTTATAATACTGTTGATATAAACGGTAAATATAATTCTTTTTATTTTTCAACGTTTTCATTACATTTTAACACTTGCTTTCCTTTTCAAAAAAGAAAATTAAATATTTAACGGAAAAACTGTTTCTTGATAACACAAGGGATAAAACAAGCGAATCCTTGCTTTAATTTTAAACGTAATAATGTATCTCAAGATTTCCTCCTCTACTTTAAAAAAACAAATCATTGTTAAAAAGTCACAAGGCAGGCTAAAGTCATGTAACACGATCAGGATATTTTGAACTCAAATAAGAAAACAAAATGTGTGGAATATAATAAAAAACACGACCAAATCAACTAGAAACCTTGCAGAGAATGTTGTTTTAAAGTATAACAGTATAAATGTGAACGATCCGACAACAGTGGCTATACTTCGTTTTTTTTACCGTGGCATCTATGCGTATTATTTTCAAGAGGGAATATGTCACGACTTTTTGCGTCTTTCTTGGTCGTGTTACAAGATGTGGCATGATCACTACCGTATCAAGCAGAATTGCAGATCAAGCGACTCTAGCGGCAGGACCGAGAAAGTCTCAAAAAGTCGTGCCATATTCCATCTTGAACATAGTATCCTCAGATATCACATTAGAAAAACCAATGTACAGACTCTTTACCCAATACTTTTCGAGAATTGCTGCCGCTAAGGGTCTTCAGGCACAAAATTCAATATCAAACATTTCCCCAAAGGCACGGATGTTCGTTTTCGAAACTTCTTCCTATGAAATTCTCAAAATAATCAGTAATCTACAAAATAAATATTCTGCTGGTTTAGATGAATTTCCTGATTGTTTGTTGAAGAACTATGCGCCTGCCATTACACACCCGTTCATGCACATATTTAATGCATCCTTACGCACCGGAACTTTTCCAGATATTTGTAAAACAGCTAAGATTAAGCTGCTTTTCATAAAAAGCAACAAACATGAAATTCAAAATTATCGGCCAATTTATCTTCTGTCAGTTTTTTTTCAGAAATATTAGAGAGACTTCTTTTACGTACGAATGGAAACCTTTCTCAGTAAACTCGACGCGCTTTCAGATTGCCAACATGGATTTCGAAAATCAAAATCTACGGAAACAGACATATTTTCTTTTCTTAAAGATTTCGTCTCATCATTTAATCAAAACGAAACACCTATTGGATTATTTTTAGATCTCTAAAAAGAATTTCACGTCATTGATCATGACATTTTACTTTCAAAATTACCTTCATATGGAATCCGTGGTATTGCCCTAGATTGGTTATGTTCGTTTCTTAAATAACGATCTCGGAAAGGAGAAATACCTTACTGGAATGATGGAACATTATGTACACATCTTTCCTACTCTTTGCCAATTGCACGTGGAGTCCATCATGGATCGATTTTAGGCCACATTCTCTTCCTACTGTACGTAAATGATATGCCCTTGACGATTCGAAACGGAAGAACAGTTCTCTTTGCAGATGATACAAACATTCTTTGCAATAAAGAAACCGTGAATAGTACAATATCAGATTTTCAAATGGGTTCCGTAATAACAAATTAATATTAAATGAAAATAAAAATGTTTTAATGTAGTTTTTCATTTCAAATAAACAATTCTGTTCTCCATTGAAAATGAACGGTGTACCATTGACTGATCTTAAGGCAACAAAATTTTTAGGTCTCTCAATTTAGTCAAACCTCAAACCTCAAATGGAACGTCCATTTAAATGAATTGAACACAAAATTAAGTTCATTATGCTACGCGTTCAGAATTATTTCAAATTCAGTCGGCCTTCGTATTGTTCGTTGTGTATATTTCGCAAATGTTCATTCCCGCCTGAGATATGGCATAATATTCTTGAGAAATGTATCTTTTAGCTCCCAGACTTTTAGATTACAAAAAAGAATTATATGAATAATATCCAAATCCCACCCACGTGATTCTTGTAAGCATATCTTTATTAATCTAGAAGTTTTACCATTATCTTGTCTGTTGATTTGCGAATCAGTGATTTTTATCAAAAATGATTTGCAAAAGAGTGAGAATATATTTTCAGAAAACGCCGATGTCTATAACTATAACTCTTGACGTAGAAATCTTGATCATCAGGTGACATTATCAACAGCTCATTACAAAACAGTTACATTCAATCTATATATTAAAAAAAATAAGGTATTCTGCCATGGCTTCGTTTAGAGCTTCTACTGAACCGATTGTAGTATTTTTTCCTTTAAATGAAAGAATGTGATCCCTAGATGTGTTATTAGATATTGTTTGTGTTGATTCACCAACATTTACGGTGTAAATTAATTAATTAAATCATTCTTTAATAGTACGCTTATCAATAGTCAATTGTTTTCTCCCAAAGGGTGACTGTTTTAAAATTGATATACATGGGTCAACAGATGCGAGTCCCCGCCGCTTCATGGTGGCGCTGCTTGACGTTTTGTTTTGATGGTTGAGATTTGTTCACGATTCACCAAGGTTTTGTTTCAGTGTAATAATTGCATTGTGGTGATGACAGTTTGCATGTATTTCCTTTTGTAGTGTATTTTGTAGAAAACATTTGGACAATGGGTTTTGCTCGGTTGTACTGAAGTAGTGAAGTTGTTCAAAGGTTATGTCGAATTCCGAATCGTTGCCCACGCGCCCCAAAAGACGCAAACGTAGTACATTGACTGGGAGAAGGGAAAGAGAAAGTCAGCGTATGTATCGTGATATCATCGTGATGTATCGTGAGGTCATTTCGTTTTCTGTTGGGTCATTGTCTATGAAATGTCAGTTTTGTTCTACTTTGTACTTCCCATGTGAGAGAAATTCTGTAAACGAGTTTATTGTGTGTTGCTAAAATGGGAAAATAAGTTTATCTTCGAGCAATATGCCAGAAGAAATCAAAGAGTTGTTTATAAAAGATTATGACACATCAAAAAACTTTAAAAATAATATCCGTCAGTATAATAGTGCTCTTTCTTTTGTGTAATTTGGTGCCGATATTGCATTGCCACCTGGTCATGGACCATACGTGTTCCAAATTTTGGGAACACATCACAGAATATTTTCGTTATTCCCTGAAGATTTAAACAATGCAACATATTGTGAACATTAATCTGGGCACAGTATTTTACATTTATCTCATATCACACCGTCAAAATTTTGACGGGTTCTCACTTGTACATGTAAAATATTTTACACCACTTTGATATTAAACTATTAAATTCGATAGAAAAGTTTCAATCCCAAGTGAAATCGTTTCTGCTGCATAACTGTTTCTATACAATTAGTGACTATACTGAGCATCAAAATGAAAGTAACATTAATTTTAACAGTGATATTTAATATATTATTTACCATTTGAGCTGTATAATTCTAAACAACCTGTAACAAGTATTGTACCGCAGCCTCTGGGTCAATGACTCCCATCTCTATCAGGTTTTTCGTCCAGTTTCCCTGATCCATTGAGCAAATGCTGAGATGCCAACCTTGTTTTGCTTCTGGACATAAATGTAACTTCATTATCTGTGCATGCTTTCAAGAATTCAGTGAAAAATATAGTTATTCAAATTATCGTTCTCCATGTTGTCGCGGCAGGAAGTCCTTGACGAAGGGTATGATAAGGGATAAGAGCCAAATTTTATTGATTTACTCTTGAAAATATATTTTATTGCATCGGAGCGAATATTTTGTTAACACTCCTTGCAAAAGACCCTCATTTTCTTTCTCTATTCAAAATTCAAATAGTACACGTCTTATGGTAGGGATCACAGAATTTTGAAAACGTGTACAGAATTTATTTCTCACATAGCGCGTCACACACAGGTTTCAACTGTTTTTGACGTAAAATAAATAAATAAAACAGATAGCACGGCCATGAGTTAAGTAATAAATATCGGACTAGCGTACCCGTGCAAGAACTCTCACATGTTTAACCCATCTCTCATCCCGATTTTTCCATTTTAATATTAAGCTTGTAATATATATTTTTCTTCAATATCTTTTAATCATTCGTTAGTTGTTCTATTTGTCTCATTGTAATCGATAACAATACAATACACCCTTGTCAACAAAAAATATTCTTATTTAATGCTATTACCGAGCAGAGAGGTACAACCGTGTAATCACATGGAATAATGGTGGTCAATCACGTAGAATATCAAGGAATTAGTTTAATTTCACATTCAGTTACAAATTCTACAGGCTCTGAACAGGTAGGGTAGAATCGAGAAACGTCGAACCAGCAAAAATGTAATAGAAAGTTCAAGAGGATCTCATACTGTAGATTACGGCGTGAGGAACGTTTATTTGAAGTCTTTGGCCTCAAAATTTTACTTTTCATGCCCTAATACGCTTCGTTTAGAAGTTATTTAACAATATAGAACAAAAAATGCGACCGAGTGTTGCGGGTTGCATTTGACATGCATATTTAAATTCATTTTTAAACAAATCAAATGATGTTTTTTTAATAGTACGTAATTAATTAATGAGCTAGGCAGGGACCAGCAAAAATTTCATAATTATTAAATAGAGTAAATAAAATTATTAGTGAGAATTTATTTACTATGAATTAAAATGAATTTCGATAGGTGTAACAACCACATATTTTTTATTCGGTAGAGAGAGATGGTCACGATTGTTTGCATCAATATGAAATGAAGCAAATTAATATTTAATGAAATATCATATCTAAACAATTTAACACAATTGATATTCTGAAAGTAAATCTACGGACATGTTTCTGTTATTATAGTTTCATTAATATATGATATATTAAATATTCAATTCAAAAATATATGAATATTAGTATATATGTTTACTGTCCAGAAACAGCACCTTTTTTCAAAATATTGATTGGTAATTGAGTGATCGTGGTAAATGATAGCAGTGCAAAATATTATTTTTTCAGAAACTTGTAAAATCATAACAGAATGCAAATTATTTTATTCAATGCAAAAATAATACAAATTTTCTAATAATTTAATGTCTGGTGAATACAACAAAGTAACCGATACGGAGTTTCTACTCATTCACCGACATACATTCTAATCAACGTTTAAATTTTAGTAAAAGATATGTGCCCTTGTGAGTTTCACAGAAAATGGAACAAATGTTATAGGTAGAAAATGCTACGAATTAAGATGTATGTCTTCATTATCAGGGGATAGTACGTCTTTGAATGTTTTGGCACATAAAGAACCAGAAGCAGATGGTATCGTGTAATGGGTGGTCTGGGTGATCTGCCTCATAGTCTGTGATGGATCTGTACAGGTACAACGTTGCCTTCTAACAACCTCTACTACTGTAATACGACTCATCACGTACATACATTGTAGACACATTACAGATAACTTCTTCAACTGCATACACGGGAGATATATTTGACCCTTACTTAATCCCCAGCTGTTAAACCGACATTTGCAAGTTACTTGAAAAGGAGAACCCGTTTTCGGTTAGTTTATTCTCTCTAAATGTAATAATGTAATCAACTATAAAAATTCGAAACTGCAAAATGTAAAGACATTCTAAGAGAAAATCGTTTTCGTTTAAATGCAAACAGTAATATTAGTAATATTACAAAAATATATTTGAGTTATAATGTACTACTCCTTGTATCTGGTGGTGGCAGTTTGAGTGATTTCCTGGCTCTTGAAGATTCTGATTTGTTCATCTTAGAATAAAAATTTTTTTAGATGTCAAAAGTAGGAAATGCTCTTATACAAACTGTATAGAATTATTATTTCTAAATGGATATAACTTTCTACAATACAGCGAACCTTTTCTACGCCAGACTACCAGTCTAGCACTAAAAACGGCATGCCGTTTTTGTAAGTGCCGCGACACTTATATCAACTATTGTGGACAGAGAAGTTGGAGTTACACATCGTACCATCATTTACGCACCAACAAACTACAGAAAGGCACACACTTCAAGATACAGGGCTATTGGCGATGATATATATACAATTTTCCACGAAAAAACTACACATTTTCTGTCGTGGCACATTTAACATTTATTATTATTATTATTATTATTATTATTATTATTATTATTATTATTATTATTATTATTATTACTAGCAGTAGTAGCTTAATAGAAGTTGCAGCAACTTTCTGAATGATACTGCACAAGGCAGCTTATAAATCCCGAAGGCTTCGGACTCCCGTGATCATTTACCATGATCTCTACTCAATTATTGAATTGGTTAATCCATACGTATATATATTACAGATGACATATTTCAAATTAGACTCAAAGACTCAGCAGTAGATCCTACCATTGTCCATTCTGACAATTTCGTGAGTAATGACCATACGTCTTTGAGCCTGAATGTGAGGGAGCTTCACGGAGATGGCGATCAGATAGACGCTCATTCAAAACCGGTATCCTTGTAGCATCGGTTGCAGACTTCTTGAGCACTCGTTTGTTGATAGGTTTAATAGGTTCTCGTTACTGTGATATTCAACACGTTTTGAAGGAAGATCCTAATGAAGGAAGGGATGTCCGTCTGGTTTCTTCGTGGTTGATAACACGGTGACTGCTCTCTAGCAGGAAGGATGAGGCTCGTTTGTAATGACGATACGGTGGTGTGAGAAAAGAAGACTTCTCTTAATGCCACGGTTGTCAGTTGGAGGCGAGTTCCTTGACACCATAAATACAGATATTCAAAGAGAGAGTGCTTTGCCTTTCACTGTCAATGTCACGAGACAAACGAAGAAGTTGAAATAAAAGAAAAACAACTCCACAAAGTAAAGCGTTAACTTAACCACCTTTGTGGTTACGCGGAGTTCAGATACCTTGAAAGTATTGAAACGAAAGACTACATACTAACTTTTTTGCGTTTGCGTTTTTAAGGAACTTTTCACAAAGAGGTAATATGAATCTCCGAAATTAATTTAAATTTGGAAATGCTATATTGTGTATATTGAGATAAACCATCTCATTTACCACTCTGCTTCATCTCCTACGCATCTCAGAGATAGGGAAGATCATATCTGCCAGAAACAACGCACAAAAGGCACATTTAGATGTAAAATTTCTTAGGTATCGACACGAAATGCATCGGTATTAAGATAATACTATTAGCGGAGGTTCCTCTAGGCCAACTAACAGAACATTATAGAAAATAGTTTAATAAGGTGATGAGTTCCTGTTACACTCGTATTTATTTTTACTATTTTCAAACACATTTTGGAAAAGATGTCGCCAATATTATGTGTCGTAAGGAGGTTTATGGATTTCAACAATTAGGTGTAATATTTTCAGAATATCTGATAATATTTCGCTTAAATTATACAATATTTTTCACTCTACTCTCCCTAGTTAATTAACAAACTCTTTTTAAGTTACAAGAATTCTGAAGGAAAAAATATTTTTGAATACAAAATTGATAATTTAGGACTGTCTCTTGCTTGCAACTTGGTTTACTATACTTAAAAATCCATCCAACTATTTCCTATTCTTACTTTGGAATCTGGTCACGTTGCAATGAATTCCAATCGCTTCAAAAATGAAGTCACTGAATACCAAAAAGACATCTTTTAACTATTTCAGTGAGGTGCCCAATTGTTTTGGTTACTACATGTTCTTCTTGTCGCCTGGTTTTTTCCTTCATCATTGCATTTTGAATGCCAACACGCAGAGAGAATAAATTGAAGACCTCTCTTTCCATAACACCTACGGAAACTAAAAACAAAAATATCTTCTGAGCACAAACGGACACAAGACCACATACACAGCATCAAAATAAAAGCTCCGGAAAACACAGGAAAAACATTTCATATTCCAAGATGCGTGCTTTTTATAAATCCGTTTGAATTTCAAGAAATGTATAATTTTTTGTAAGATGCAACTTGATAGTATGATAGTAAATGACTAATGAAACTATAAATCTATAATACAAATCTAAACAAAAGTAAGTATATACATTCCGAGACATCTTTTCCACTGTAGACATTCAAGAAGCATTTTGTAGTACTCGTAGCATCAATATTCAATCCAAACAAGATTTCATTTTCTCACCTCACAACAGAGCTGCGTACGTCTCGCCGTGACCCTTCTCTCATCGGTCGCAAATCGACATAATCGACCCTTTCATGACCTGACTGATCATCTCTTCTAACCATATCCTTAACCCTTTCATCTGAAGAATAGATGCCATATTCTCCGAACCATTATGTTGTAAATTAACTTGTGTTGTATATTATTCGACGTTTCTTCATTTTGTTTCTTAGAAAACACTTCACCTTGTACACTACTTTTGTCAAGTATTTCTTAGACGTTGTTTTTGTTTTGAGGTATCAAAGAATCTTATGATACGCATTTTTTCTGAACACTAGTAGACGTTGTTAACTCGAAGAAAGAAATTTTTCACATAAAAATCGTCCTCATCCGACATCAATCCTTAAGTTGTCATAGTATCCGACGTGTAATAATTCATCAAAGTAATTTTCGAATCCATTTATGCAGGTTTGAATTCTGGGCCACCTTTCGGTTTCCATTTTTTGTTCAGCTAAGGAGCCAGATTTGACCACTGTGCCATTTGATGATTTCTTATGAAGTACATTTCATTAATAGTAATGTTTTAACTCATTCAATTGAAATAATGAATAACTTTTGTTCCCTCAAAAAATTACTAAAAGCTTTACTTGTGAATACGTGTCTTAGGCTTCTTGGAGGAACCGGTGGGGCTATTGATCATGGGCCACCACCTTGGGTTGGTTTTTTCTGCGGATTCTGGCTGTGGTTATTCATGTAGCCAAAATTTCAGATTGTGAATCAAATTGTGATTAGATATTGCCACAGCTCAATTGATATTCACAATAGTCTGATATACACCTACGGCTTCTCAAAATGGAATTGAATTTATTCTTTTCTTTCACTTTTTGTTTTTATTACATTGGGTTATTTGATTACTTTGTTTTGATATTTTGTGACACAATTATGATATATGAAGGATTCTGACTTGGAATGTGTACTTTTTTTAGAAAAATGAAACTGTTATTTATCAAGGAAATTTATATTACACTAGTGTTTACGATTTATCTCGTATCGACGATGTAATGCAAAAATAAAAGCAATCTCAAAGGAAAATAATAATTGGCGGAGCACGATGATATACATGAAACGATTATAGTTAAAACAGAATAAGAAGTAACATGAAACCTACATGTTCTCCTTATTCGGATTCTCTTTACTCTGATATCATTGATCAATCATGTTATCTGTGTGTACTTGAATTTAAAGAGTTTGTTAGAAGTAGGGGTATCTCATTAAATTAATACCATTTGTGTGCCTCATTTTATCATACGTTTTAATTTAATGAGTTATTTTCTGCTTGTATTTTTGAAACAAAACCTCAATGTTCCTCTGTCCGTGGAGAATTGAACGTCAGAGGATATGGTTCCTGTGTTTGGTTTGAATATTCGCCACTAGATGTCATGAGAGGCTTCGCTTACTTCTCGCGCTACCTCCTGGCGCATTTTGGAAGCTCCAGTTCATACTGATGACGGTAGAATGCTCTTGTATCGCAACGCAATTCCAAGCTCTCGGGGGGTATTGCAAGGGGATCTTTGGTATTAAATAGAAATGTCTGGTCATGAAACAAATGACATTATAATTTCATACTAATATCTTTTTCATTTAGTTAACTAATAATGCTCATTAATTCCATGAAAAAATGGTTGATTATCTTTACATTAATGGCGCTCGTGCAATTAAAAATCCACATTGTAATTTAAACTCCATACCTACGGTATCGGAATTCAAAAAAGGAGTCAAATTGTTTAATTAAGAAACTATAACACAGGCGTAGCCAAGATATTTCGGCTATGTCGGCCGTAATCTGTGATGTACAAAAATGTACATCACAGATTACGTACCAACAACAACTACATATAAACAATGAATAAATGAAAATAATGGACGAAGTAAACGTTAAATTAGCTGGCTAATGGAACAACATAATATATTTAACGTGAATAAATTAAATGTTTTACGTGCAAACATTTGGTCTTAGGATTACAAAAGGAAAAAAAATGAACGTCAGTTGTGTTTACCCATTCTACAAAGTACGCTATAATAAAACTCTGTCAGTAAGTAGGGGTTTTTTACTTCCCAATATTTATACATGTATTCTCTCCCATACTTTCACTTTCTCATACTTTGTCATACTCTCTCTCCCTCCCTCCCTCTCTCTCTCTCATTCTCTGTCTTTACTTTTCGTGTGAAGTCGTTTTTATAACTTTGTCACCTTCTTTTAATATTTTATCCACAATTTGTTCATTAGTACCTTCTGTATGCAAATATTTCTTGCAAACAAACAATGCAATGCCCACAAAAAGATATCTTTTTCAGAAGCAATGCGTCATCAAATTAATGGTAAAGATGTGCTTGAATTTCTCAAAATTTAAATTATTCTTAAATGGAAACGAAATGATATTGTACGTAAAATGTGGATAAAGGAGTATAATTGCACTCGCGGGATATAAGAAAACTCGCTCCCATCGCTCGTTTTCTTGAACATACCACTCATGTCATTATACCCCTTTTTATACACTCGTTTCGTTAATGACTATAATTTAATATTAATTTATTATAATATTTCTTTATCATAATATTAATTTATTCGATAACGTAGTTCTATATATCGTTATTCATTACATTTTTATTTTCCTTGTTTTCACTTTTCTTCAGTAATTATCTTGATTGTGAAAAAGTCTTTTTTTTCTGATAATTCATTTCATTGAGACGAATTCGAAATTATATGGGGTTTATGTTTTTCTGATGGTGACGATGAATCGAATGTAGAGATACTATTTTATCACATGCCATCGTTTCAATATTTCATTGTACCTTCAGGGTTGTAAGTTATATGAAGGTTATTACAACATTCATTACTCTTTCTTACAGCCTCAATATATTATAAAGCATAACTATTATTCTATACTCTGGGTGTAGTAAATGGAGTCAGGAAAACTGAATCATAAACATTAAAAAAAGGTACCAAGATTACTAAAATATTCTAATGAGTGTAACAGTAATAATTGCATGAAGCAATTTATATTCACGTACGAGTATATGTATGAAATCACCCCGGCATCAACAATAAGAAAGTGAGCAGTTACTGTTTTTCATCGCTAACTTAATTCTAATGCAACCGCGTATAATTTCATATAGTGACATCATATTGGAGGGGAAAACAGAAATCAAAATTAATATACTCAGTTTGGTAACTCTCAGAATTTTCATTAAATTACTCGCGCGTCCCTTGAGCTCAAAGATTTGCGGTGATCTCACGGGATCCTAACAAGTCTTGCTTTTCCGTTTTTAATAACATTCTACAAAGGGCAACGCTGGCCCTGTGCGTTCTTTTTGCGTAGCCTCACGAAAAATAATTTACATCGGAAATATTAGGTTTAATTTCACGAGTGATTATTTTAAAATTGAATCAACAAATTATGGATTGATATGTAATCTCCATTGAGCCTTTAAGGCCACTGTACGCGTTGTACAGGGGAAAAGGGAAGCGGCGGATGAGAGAGAGAGATCAAACTGCGTTTTTTCGTTCTTTCACGCGCTGCGTTCGAAAGGTTTACATTTTGTATTTTGCAGGAATTACACGGTGGCCGATGACGCGCAAATATCCCTACATGTGTCGAGTTTCAGCGGGCGGTGTCGGCTGATTTGGCGGCGCTAGGCTGGGCCGGGCGGGCGAGCCGTGCGGGGGGGCGGAGGCGGGGGGTGACGGGAGGGGGCGGGGCGGGGCGGGGAGGGACGGGGCGGGGAGGGGCGGGGCGGGGAGGGGCGGGGCGGGGCGGGGGCGATGGGCGGTCGAGGGGGCGGACACAGCAGGGCAGTAGAGGCGTGGCCGAGCACAGCACACGGCGTGCACATAATGCAGCCGAATTAATGGCCGGCTCTCCGAGCTGGCTCGGTCAAACCCAATGGCTTTATTTTTCGATATCGGATTAAAAACAAACGTGACGAGCCAATTAGGGGTAAAATTTTCATCACGATCCTGGACGGAGGGGAACAGACGGGGGGAGAGGAATTTTCGAAAATTGAGAATTAGCAGGTGTTTATAAAGCCCTCTCTTGCCACCCTCTTTACCCTGCTAAAACAACTGATGTAATTATTTTTACTAATTGTTTTTAAAAGCCTTTCTGACAGAAGGAATATTATGTATAACAAAGGCATGTATTTGTGAATACAAAAAAAGAATAATGGTGGTCAAATATGGCAAATAATAAATGCGGAAATATGTCAGATTTCCAATTATCGCAATGTTATTTGCGAGGTATTATTAAATTACGTCTATTGTCAGAAATAAAGCCATTAATTATTATTTATATCGCAGTTTTATTGAGCGTAACTAAAACTGTGAAATACGGCATTTGTTAATTACAGAGGGCTACGCAAAGCGGTCTCACAAAGCTTGTAACGCTTCGCTGGAAGTCATTAGAGTTTCATTAATAAAAAATGCTTCAATTCTTCACAATTCGTTCCTTGTTTTGTGATTATCTATCAAAAATCTGTACCTACAATATACCATTGATTTACCGTTTGAAATTTCAAAAGAATGAACCGTCGATTGTCATAGTCAATAAACATGATTTTTCTCGTCGGTTACAAATTGTATGCGGAATATTCACAGTGAAACAATTGATATTATTAATTTTATACGACAATACTTTCCAGATTGTTCGTTTGAATGTATTTTCAAAATATTATCAATCTTCCAATCTTCAGTTGCTCTGATCGTAGTATTAATCCCGACCTTTGAATCAAATTCATCGAGAAAGAATTCATAATTGGAATTTTCGTGTCTCAGGTCAAAATGGCTGAAACTGGCATTTTACCGAAATGCTTTTTTTTTTTCAATTTTCTCATGGAGACAAAAAGACAGTTATTTCCAAAGACTCGATACATGGGACATTGATGAGCTCTCAATTTGCTGTCGCAAATACGATGGGTCGTTTACAGATTTCCTGACATTGAGATATTCATTGCTGAAAAGTAATTTTAAGACAAACAAAAAGCCTTACTTGCATTTATTCAAATTAACCTTTTTGATTTTATACTACTTTATTCTACCAATAAATAATACTTATTTAGAATTCTCTGTGATAAACCTAAATAAAAAATATTAAATTAATTTTTGAAACACTGTTACATTATTATTTCTAATGTCTGTTTGAATCTGTAACAAAAATATTTTAATAATTTATTATAACCAGGAACATTCCTCACAGTGATTTAATTGAATATATTAGGAATTTACAGCGGCTCTTGGAAAAAAGTGCACAAACGCAATGGCCACTTAGAGGAAGCCATTATTACACACAGCGAGTGGAAACGCAAAACTTAAGGCCATACATATGGTAAGGCCATACATTAATACGCGGGGGGTCGTCAAAGAGAGATATTTTAGGAAGAAAGTGCACAGAGTTGCAGGAAAATGAATTCCAATTTCAGCAGTACTTGGTAAATTTAATCCAATATTCAATTTTTTCATTATTCTGATTAAGAATTTACTTCTCCAGGAGGTAAATGAATCTAATTGAAGAATGCAAAGATCAACTGTAGAAATAAATAAAGAATAGTGTTACGAATCTACTGGACCCTAGGTTTCCAAAACTGCATGCACATGAAATGCCCGCAAAGGTTTGTAACGCCAATAACTAAATCAGGTGCAGCTGTAGTACAAAGCAAAAGCAAAATATCGCTGTCAGTTGGCTTCTGTCTTGAGATAGTTTCAATAATAACACTTCAAGTTCTGAACGTTTGTAAAAAAAATATATTGTTCATGAATTCGTACATCAGGGATCAATCGGCGATTTAATCTAGTCTCAGGAATCTCCTTCCCCAAGGTTTCGTTACTATTCGGGTTTTATGTAATCTTCCCCGAAGTCGCTATTTGGGTTTTATCTAGTTCTTAACACACGGATATCCAAGTGATTTATACTCAGGCGATCATTGTCTTGCGAACTCAACCCAATTCTCCTCTCAACAACCGCTCGTCCATGCTTATTCTTCCATCAACTCTACTTTTTCACTGACTACACACAACTCTTACAAAATTTATACTCATACACTCGTAGAAACAAGTAGATGACAGTTTTCTAATGTAATCCAATCCAGTTTCGTCTCCCATTTTGCTGCATCATGATCAATGCCCAGCACTAAACTTCCGCTTAGGGAAAGTGGGCAGCCGTCTAGAGTCCTAACTTCAAATTGGTCCCGATTGTGGGACAAAAGGGTACAAAGTAAACCCACAGGGTCGGGGAAAAAGTACACTTTCCTGGACGAATGAAATATTATTATACTGCATTTAATTCTATGATTATTTACTCGTAACTGATAATAGTGTTTTTGTTCTCTAATTTTACACCATTTCATTTTCTTACTGCATTGTATTTTCGGATTTTTAAAAATATTTAAAAAAACTCAAAGATGTAATATTTAGGAGTGAATGGATATACAAAAAAAAAATCATTAGTTACAAGAACAGCACTGTTGTTAAATTCATAAAGCGACTGTACTTACTACGTAGGTAAACTTAGGTTTCTGAAAGTTCAACTCTGAGAATTTGTCGCGTGGTTCTTGTCAGCAGGACCTTCCCCCAATGACATTCACTATAGGATTCTCCCCTCAACCTCCAAACCCTCTCCTCCTCCTTTCCACCACTGATCAGCGCCGGCGCGATGCGGCTTCCAAGACTGATGTGACGCTCTGGCAGGGCCTTCGCCGCCTCCGCCGCCGCCTCCGCCGCCGCCGCCTCCGCCGCCGCCACCTCCGCCGCCGCCGCCTCCGCCGCCTCCGCCTCCGCCGCCGCCTCCGCCGCCGCCTCCGCCGCCGCCGCCTCCGCCGCCGCCGCCGCCGCTTTCGCCGCCGCCTCCGCCGCCGCCGCCGCCTCCGCCGCCGCCTCCGCCGCCGCCTCCGCCGCCGCCTCCGCCGCCGCCGCCGCCGCCGCCGCCGCCGCCGCCTCCGCCGCCGCCTCCGCCGCCGCCTCCGCCGCCGCCTCCGCCGCCGCCTCCGCCGCCGCCTCCGCCGCCGCCGCCGCCACAGAAGCAGCAGCAGCAGCAGCAGGCGGTTGTTTGCGGACAATGGTTTGCTCTCAAGCTCATTAGCCGCGCCTCGTCCAATTCCATTAGAGCGAGTCGGGCCGCTGAACACTGTCACTTGATAACAGAAACGTAACGGCGTCCGCATTACCGGATGATATTGTCCTGCTCACCGCACCGCGCAGGCGTCCGTTCTGGCTCCTCCCCCGCCCCCTACTAGATCCCCGCCCCGGAAGCGGTCGTTCTTCCTCGCCGCTCCATACCCCCTCTCTCTCCCCCCGAGAGAGAGGCGAGGGTGCTGCATCATCTTTGACGTGTGTGCGAATACTTGAACCCGGCTATTGTGCGGTGAAGTTCGATGCGGATAGTACGAAACCTGGGTAACAATATCCAGAGAAGACAACGGGATAAGCGTGGGAGGATTGCGATTCTTGAGGTATGTCAAGGGTGGTACCCTAATTAATGAGAGAGAAAATCTGAAAATATATGCCACGAGCAGCATTCCAGGGCAAATTAAAATGCAACACTGAATAAAATGTCCAATGTACTGAACCGAACATAGATCAGGAATCTTATTTCACCAGGGGATATTCGTTTGATCATTAATAATCCAGATTTCATATCAATACAGAATTTTACTTTTACCCTTGTTTTCACGGTCTGTTTATTGTTTCTTTTCCAGAATTTATATCATACATTCTTTAATATTATTTCCAGTGGTATTCTTTTCTACAAAGAAAGTAGTTACAGTAGGACAGTTCTGTTCTTAGCTCTACAGAATACAGGTATCTTAGATATGTTTTGTTTCTTTCAACTTAGTAAAGGTAGGCAGATTTTCAACGAAGAGAATGTATCGCATTCGTGGATATAGTTCAATTGTTTGTTCTTGATGTCAACTAATATCTTGAAATGAAAAACTTTTTAAAATTTATTTACAAACGCTTTATTTTTATTTATCTATATATTTATGAATTTATGCATTCACTATTTTTATTATAATTTTTATTTGTCACCACCCTGTCACCTTACTGGAGAAGCAATTATAGCCGGAAATATGTTCCGCAGCCGTAAATGTATTCAAGCTGTGATCTTGGTACTGAGTAACCAATGTATTTTGATAATTAAATTTGTTCAAAGAATTGTCACCGCGGCCGGAACTCAAACCCGAGTCTCCTAATTTACGCCCAGTTGCTCTAACCACTGAGCTACCGAGAACGAATTTAATTATAATAATTTATGTTACGAATCTACTGAACTCAATGTTCCTACAACAGCGTACGCGCACGTAAATGCTGGCGATCGTTGGTAACATCCATCACTTCAGCTGCAGCCGAATTGCCAGGTCGAAATCAGTCGCTGTCTGGAGGAGAATTCTAGCGGCCGGCTGCTCTAATCGGTAGTTTTCCGTGGTTTCTCCGATCAACACCGGGCGAATGCCGGAGCAGTACCCTACCAAACAGGCCACGGACCGCGCGCGATCTGTCCTTCCTCTTCCTTGTCCTATTCTCTTCCCTTACACACACACACTGGCATGCACTACACTACCACATATTCCGGGCGACCGGTCGGGAGCCTAGAGCTTGTCCCGGCTGGGGCGATGCCCCGCTGGTGGGAGAGCCCTGGTTAGGGGAAACCTCACTAGCCGACGGTAGGTCGGCGCCGGATCTCACCATCCAGGGGGTGAAGATCACCGCCATTTCCCGAGAAAAGAACATGCACTACACTAACGGGACTAATGACCAAAGCAGTTGACGCGCCCGGAAACACGAACAAATCAATCAATCAATCAACCGAATTGTCACTCACCAAATGTCGCTTTCCATTGACCTCTCTCTTGAGGTAATTTAAATAAGTTCAAACACAAAGCAAATATATTATTCGTGAATTTATGTAACCATAATCAATCTGCAAATGTTACCTTCTCCACTTCCGCGTATATCTTGTTCCATTCTTGTGAATCACCGTTTAATTTGCTGAAGTATCTTCCCCAAGGTTTCCCCAATATTCTGAAGAAGATACTAATAGAGTTTTAATCCCAGAATGTCACTTTAATATTTCCAGCCAGCATTCAGGCGTCCATTCTCTAGCGAACTCTATCCAATCTCCCTCAACAAAACCCCCACCCATACTAACCAATGCTGTATCCCTCAATAATTGAGGGATATATACAATTATTGTTCTTTGCTGTGAGTTGATACAATTCGTACAAATTTATATTTTCAGTCCCCAACAATTTAACCGAGCATTGGAAACGATGGATGTATCTGACCCCGTGACATCTTGGAAGTGGTCTAATAAGTGAACGAAATTAGTCCTTAATTTATTCATCAGTCTACCTTGAAACTGAATCTTGCTGAACAGATGACCATTAGCTTGTCACAAAAACGTAGGATGTTATTCCCGCTCAAAGTTGTTGATGTGTCGATCTGACCCAACGTTCCCGATCACGTGATTTAGAAAGATATAGAATTTATTAATGAGCTTTTACAAAATGATTATTCTTTATCAAGTGATACAGTTGCCGATCCATCATTTGAACTAGAAAATTTGCATACTTCATATTTTGAACAAGAAATTGAACAAAACCTAGAATCAGACAATTGAACCTGAACTTCTTGCAAGTAATATATTTATTTATTTGCAGTCTAATTTTCATAAATTAATTTGATATTTTAAGTTTTTTAAGAAATTAAAATTATTTAAAATTTTTGGAGATCACAAAACACCTTCTCGGAAAGTTTAATAAATACACAAAATGTTCGAAAAAATATTGTAAAAAATCCTTCTAGAAAACATGAATTATAACTCATGATATAACACATTACTACTGGGTGGATTTTGATGACGTAAAACATTCCCAAAAATGGTCAATAAAATGCTCGTAAAATGCTTAAAAAATTCCCTAAAACCAAAGAAAAAAGACGTAAAAAATCTTATCAAAACCAGTTCGGATGAACAACTCAAGCTGTTGGATAGCTATTGGAACTTGTCAAGCTGTTGGATTAAGTTAAGTCGTATTGATGTAACCCAGGCCTCTTCCATTCGTTCGAGTGAACTCAGCTCGCAAACGTTTGGTTTGGACTTATTTTCGAGGAAATCTTTGTCTTTGGTTATCCCGAATTCGGCGGACGCGGCAATCGCGCTGATATACGACACAAGAATTACATACAACGGCTGTCACAACAATTTCTGAGCGAACAAATAGTACAGGCCTCTGAGTAATTCTGTGATAAACATTTTCATCTCGTAAATATTATTTGATGCAAATTCAATTAAAATGACATTAAAAGCGACGAAATCAGCAAAAAATGCATTATTATGACGGGCAAAGGTGGAAAATTACTTATTAGTCGAAATAGACAAAAAATACATAATAATGACGTATAGAAATGGGTCATTTCCTTTTGTCATAATAGAAAATGAATTTCTACACTAAACGGCATTGTTCTAAAGTGAAAAAAATGACCTTTCATTAAAATCCGCCCCCTACACATTACTATAAAAAAATGCTTCAATTCTATGAGTTTAAGACATGCACACATGTTTTGTAAATATTGCAGTTATTAACTTCACGCTACAATTTTTCTTTGTTCTTCGTTGACTTTCAATTATATTTTTGTTCACTAGTTTAAGACTTTTAAAAATTGGGATATATTTTATACTTTACAGTGGATCTATGATTTATTAGCATCTTTTACTTCATAATAAAATATTTGTGTTTAATTAATGCTTTAAATAGGTTCTAATAACTAGCGGGTCTATTTTACCGCACGTTCCCACAGATATGATTTTTAACGTTCCAACCGCCGGGTTAATAAATAACTTTTATTATTTGTCATTTTTTATCATTTGTATTATTTTATTGTATTTGAATTATTTATTTGTATTACTTATTCATTGTTTTTTATTTATATACTCTCGTAAATTACCAACCGGCAAGTTGATGCACGACTTTTCCCTTTCCTTTCGGTTCGTCCAAGGCAGAACTGGTGTGCCGTGGTACCCGCCGGCAGTGCCTCTTGTTCTACACGCTCCCGTTCCGAGGCCGCGCGGCCATATATTTTCTGCTTGACGCGTAAAGTATTTAAATATTCGCATTCGAAATGAAAGTGTTCGCTGCTGTGTGGGCTTATAATTCAATACTCATAAATCAACCTTATTTCGTATTTATTAAACGTCGGGCTTACGAAATCGAATTTCCGTCGAACTGGATTTACGATCCGATGATTGCTTAATGCAATTCTTAGACTCTCCGGAGATTTCGAAGTAATTCTGAAAAATTCTTCTGGCAAATGTTTCATTTCGGAGCAAGTGGAAACAACTTTCTTACTAGGGAGAGTTTTGTAGAAGAGAAAGTTTGGTGTTTTGAAGGATGTGATGATAAATAATGTTTGGATTCATACACATTATCTGCTTATTGACTGAGGTATTTGTGCTGCAATCCAGTATTTATCATGCAATATTTATCCATTATTTATCATTAATTTAATCCAATATTTATCATTAAACAAAGTTTCATGTACTTGTTGAGCCATTCAAAAAGATTTGCGCGTACTGATATTTTAAAACCCAATGGCATGAGCATTTGTACTTGCAATCAAGAGAGATGCCCACCCCTCTTATTTGCTAGAAAATTAATGATTGGGAAGGGAGTACATTTCCTGATACAATCTCCATCTTTATTCCCAAAATAACGTTCTGTGCAAGAGGATTTTGTTTTTGCAATTTCAGAATCAACTTTGCCCCATATATTACAAAAACGTGTGCTATTTGTACAGATATGAAGTAGTATGCCTTCTTCTGAATTAACATAAAACACCAACCTTCATGAATTTACAGCAAGAAGTCACAATCCAGGGAAACCGCCTCAGTCGAGACAAGCTCTTCAACTTTGGTCTGATCTCCCGAAATTGACGGTAGTGTGGTGTATGTAAGTGTGTATGTGCCAGGAGCCGCGGACGAGGAGTGAAAGTCAGTGGCCCTTTTGTTAAGAACCTGATATTCGCTGGGTATTGACTGGAGAAACGACGGAAAACTACCAGTAAGAGTCAGCTTGCCGTTAGATTTCTCCTTCAGACAGTGGTTCAGTCCGGCTAGCTATCTAACTAGTGACGAAAATTTCCAACTCGCCGTGACGCAAACCCACCGTCCTCTGTCAGTAACGCAGCTGAGGTAATGGTAACAATATCACTGAGCCATTGCAGCGGGTAACTTCTCTCGTGGTTTGTTGGTTGTTAGTGATTCCGGGCACGTCAACTACTAAGGTCATTCGTTCCGTAAGTGTAGTGCACGTTTTTTCATCGGGAGATAGCGATAATCTTCCCCCGCTGGATGTCAAGATCCGTCACCTACCTACCGTCGGCTAGCGGGGTTTCCCAAAACCAGGTATCAACCAGCGGGGCACTACCCCAGCCGGGGCAAGCTCTAAGCCACCAGCCGGTCTCGCGGCATGTGTGGTAGTGTAGTGCATGTTACTGCAAGTGTGTGTGTTTGTAAGAGGTGAGGATAGGACAAGGAAGAGGAAGGAAAGATCGCGCACGGTCCGTGGCCCGTTTGTTAATGTACTGCTCCGGCATTAACCTGGTGTTGATCGGAGAAACCATGAAAAACTATCGATGAGAGCAGCCGGCCGCTAGAATTCTCCTCCAGACCGCGACTGAATTCGACTTAGCTGACAAGCTAGTATCGAAAAACTTGCCACTGTCGGGACATGAACCTAGCACCTCCCGGTCAGAGGCACTGCAGTGACATCAGTCGATGCACTGAGCCGCCTCTGCTGCCCTCGTGAAAACAGCGATTTAGAGGAAGGGCTGTCGGTAAGCGGTAACAAGCCAGGCCAAGGAGGTAAAACAGCGGGCAGGCCGGGGGAAGGGCCAGCGGCGTTCGATTGAATCCCCACCCCCGTCCTGGCTTCCCTTCCGCCCTCCCGGGCCTTCTAATCTCCGAAGAGCGGCTTCGGCGCGCGTTTTGGACTCTCCGGCGAGTTCGATTGTTCTCGATTGAGTATCACACGCTTAATCCGGCGGGATCCGCTTTGGAGCGGATAATCGGGCGAAGGCACGAACGACCGGAGCCGAAAGCACGGAGGCAATTAAAGGGAACGCAACCGGAGAATGTACTCCGATTTTGCTACTTTTCTCCCTCGCGCTCCCTTCATTACCTCCGGCCGCCGCCGCGTGGAGCGCTGTTGCTCCGCCGCCGGCGCTGCCTGGCGGCGAAACGTTCTTCCGTTTTATTTCGCTCCGGTTTAATTGTGAAGTTTCCGACTAGCGCCATGGGGGACGTCAAGGGACTTTCCAAACGGTGCACACGTGGTAAGATTGTGCTTTGGGAGAATTGATATATCATAAGTAGGGGCGTATTTGGACGACCTAGAACATCGCGAAAAATGAGCAATAAAATGCTCTTAAAATGCTTAAAAATGCCCTAAAACCAAATAAAAATGACGTAAAAAACTTATCAAAACCATTTCGACTGAACAACTCAAGCTGTTGGATACGTTGCTGATGTACAGCGAGGCTTCTTCCATTCATTTGACTGAACTCAACTTGCAAACATTTGGTTTGGACTCTTCTTTGCCAGGAAATCTCGGTGTTTAGTTATCCCGAAATCGGCCGAACCGGCAATCGCGCAGGTATATGACACAAGAATTACTTACTCACAACGGCTGTCAAAACAATTTATGAGCGAACAAATAGAACAGGCTACTGAATAATTTTGTAAAGAACATTTTCATCTCGTAAATATTATTTAAAGCAAATACCATTAAAAATGACATTAAAATCGATGAAATCAGCAAAAAACAAAACATTAAAAATGACGGGACAAGGCAAAAAATGAGTTATTAGCCAAAATCGACAAATAATGCAAGGTAATGACATATCAAAATTGGTCATTTCCTTTTGTCATAAAATAAAATGAATTTTTATACTAAACGGTATAGTTCTAAAGTGAAAAATGACATTTCATTAAAATCCGCCCCCTAATCATAGGTGCACCCGAAAAATAAAACTGACTGAAAATAATGAGACAGACTATGGTAAATGCCACGGGATAGAGCGCTTCTGAGATTTTTTCTCAAAAATGTTTCTATATTTTTTTCTCGACTATTACAAAGCACGCTTATAAAAACGGCGCAAGTCAGTTTTTCATTGAACTCTCTGACTTTTCAAAAATTGTCGAATTTGAAATTTTTTCGGCGCTTTCCAACAACTACAGTATCCATTTATGCTTAATCGTCTCGTATAATATTTCAGTAGTATACATATCTTTTGCGGCTCTCACACGCAACCAATCTTTATAAATGAGGTCACTAAAAAAACAGTTCTTGGAGACGTGACGAGTTGCACTTTGACATTAAAGAATACGAATGATTTGTTTTAAAAAACGTATCTAAATATTCATGTCCAATGCAACTCTAAAGAATCCGTTAGTTATAACTTTAAACTGAACTAAGCGTTCTATGGTCTTAAAGACTACAATTTTGAGACCGAGGGGCTCAAAGAAATGTTCCGCAATCCGTAATCTACAGGATGAATATTCTTGGACATTCTATTACATTTTTAACGGTTTGGAGGTTATCGTTACTACCAATACCGTCTATACATGGAGGAATACAGAATATATTGCTTCATGACCTATATTTCAGCCTTTGGTGATGGTGGCCATCTTTGTGACGTCGCGCTTTGAAGGCTTAGATTCCTCCATCTTATATTTATGCTTTCTATGTACACCAGGGTTTGGGCAGACTGACGAGTTTTATTTGGATAATTATTAATTCAAGATTTGCTCTCATGGCGAAAATAAGAAGTACTATTAATAGTTGCTTGATGCCGATGAAGATTGTTTCTTATACGTGTAGTGCAACCATTAATTTAATATTTTGCCGTGGTCTACAAGTGTTGTGTACCTAATATTGGAGGAAGATACGATGGAAACAAACCACATGTTCCCATGTTTCAGTTTCAGTATACCCTTAGGAAAAATTAGGGTGGGGTTTAACATGCGAAAGTTCTCGCAGGGGTACGCCAGTTCGATTTGTTCATCAAAATTGGATCTTTGAATAAGGTCATGTACATTTTTTCCAGAATTTTAATAGTTTCTGGGAAACTTCACATTAAATGAAGAGTATTTCAAAAACAAGATTTTCTCAAAAGCTGCTCTAAATTTTTTCTTTGAATATTTTCCTCGGAAAGAGCAAAGAACGCTTAAAAATTTCGCAGTTCTTATTTTCGTTGAACTATCTGAATTTTCGAAAATCGCAAAAGTTAAAAATAATGCAAAAAAGTAAATGCTATTGCACCACTAGTTTGTGCTTTGAATTGTAACGCTAGACGTCAATTTGAGTTTTGATCACCAGTCTAGGCTTACTGCCATGGTGATAGATTGAATGTCCGATATTGAATTTGATCTTCTTGGCGGCAGTAATGCCAAATGTGACGTTCTTGTTATTATTGTTGTTGTTCTTGTTGTTGATGGTGATATAGTTCATCTTCTCCGCCCTCAAGAACGGGTTGACTTAAATGTAGAACTATTCTTTTTCGACAGGACATATCTTTACCAAATCTGATAAATCCATAAATTCTATGTAAGATATTTTAATTTCATTTCACAGTTGCAAAACATACATAATTGAAGATAGAAGCATTAATAATTGGCATGTCGGCGTATTTGAAGACAATTAAAAAAAAGTCCACAATTACCCTGAGACTAAGATATTGCGTCATGATGAACACGTCTGAATGTATCGGAGTTCAATGAGAAGTCTGTTTCATTATCCAAACTAATCCACCAAGAATTGGTGCCGAAGAATCAGTTAATATCTGAAGTAAAAGTGCCAACAATTTTTATGACCTAAAGTGTTTTGAAAAATCAGTATTGCAGATTGCACAGAACAATTATCACTGACAATATTGTCGCTGGTAAGCGATCTTATTAGTTTTTGTTCATGAAAATAATAATTAAATATTGATATCTCTATTAAAATTATTTTAAAATATTTATGTTAAGCGCTTAGAAAGGAGATAAGGTATGCGAGTCTCGTCGAGTCGATCTGGTAAAAAGCGAGATAACCTAATATTCACACCTCAAGACATTCCAAAACCTTTTGTCTTTAAAAACCTCGATTAAACCTCCGTGACGCGCTGAAGAAGTTACAATATTAACCCATAGAACGTCTAGAATTGTGAGAATTTTATTTTGTGGGAATTGTAGGTTAAGTCATATTTTTAACCAACAATTTTTCTATAAATATTCATTTGCACATTTTACTAAATGAGAAATTAATAATAATATTGATTTTATTTCAAATTTCTACCTCCTTATTCCTCAACTTCTTACAGACTTTCGCAACTCACCACTGGTAATCGCTTGTGATACATGATTCTGAATTTCTTACTTATTCAATACGTTTATCGTGATGTAAATGTTGTTTAAACGCTTGAAACTTAATAAAAGTTTTTATCTGTTTGGAGAATTAGGAATTCATTAAATCCCGATATGCTTTTCTTTATGTTAAATTTAAGTACAAAATAGTTAATTTTGGACTGTTTAATAAGATCTAGAAGGGCTATCTGTAGGATTAAAATTTTCCATAATTACATAATTCCATTAAATAACAATTTTCCATGCATTATGTGATCCTTAATTTACCTAATTTCACGTGTACCCATTCACATACTTTGCAAATATTACATTTTCATGCCCATGAAATATTCTCGTAAAATTCATCTTTGATTTACTTCAAGCAATTCAATTTACCCTAGACTCATTTTATATACCCCTTCGCATTACTCACTCTGGATCCAAAAAAACAACAAAAAGTTACCCAAATATTTAAATCAATTTAAAATTTGATTTCCCTAAGTACTACTTCATTATCTTGAACAACATTCCGGTTTCGGCTCAACTCCGCAGTGGCCAGTTCAAGCAGCCCCTTTAATTAATGCCTGCAGTATTTTTCGAAGCGCCGGAGAGTCCACAGCGAGCAGAGGGGAGAGAGTTCACTTGAGTGTGTAATATCTGCAGGTGCCGCAACTCCCTTCTCGACTCAGTCAAAAATTCAATTAATGCACTCCCTTCGCAATACTCACGGTGAAAACAAAATACACTCTGGTTCTGGTTTTTGTGAGTTGGCTGGCATTGCTGGTATTGTTTTTTATTGGACAGTAAAGTAACGAATGAATACGAGCGAAAGAAATGAGATTGTATTAGAGAATTCTGGTGGAAATATTTCAGAATTTCCGAAAGTTTATATTGAATGGATGTTGATTTTCGAAGGCTTTAAAAATAATGTTTTTTTATGTGGAAGAATATTTCTGTTGTTTTAGTGTAGTACGAGGTTCGGAAAATTTGTGTTAAGAAAGAAAAGGAAAAGAAAGAAGAATGTTTTCATTGACCATTTTTAAATTCAATCTTCTTCTTAGTTCACATGGCTCGATTTATGAGAACAAAAACTCCTCACAGCCCTGTAACTCTGCATGCTAATACTTTCAGAAAAAAATTAACCGCATTCAAATACCTCAAATATTGAAGATATTCTTAACCTACAATCCTTTATAAAATATATACTAATTTAAACATCAATCGTTTAAAACAGAATAACTTATAATTCAATGGTAAAATGTTATTTCAGGACTGAAAAATAAAATTAAATGACTTTTTAAATATTTCATTTCATTCAGGGAAAGTGAGGAATCAAACTTTTATTCACGGAAAATAAAAGGATAAAAACATATGGGACACCATCATAAAAATTTAGGTATGTTCGAATATTTGACTTGCAATGAAATTACATCAAAGACGAAAGTTAGGCTAGACGTTATTACAATTTAAATTACATCAAAGACGTA
The DNA here is from genome assembly GCA_011170035.1 of Teleogryllus occipitalis. Classification (NCBI taxonomy): domain Eukaryota; kingdom Metazoa; phylum Arthropoda; class Insecta; order Orthoptera; family Gryllidae; genus Teleogryllus; species Teleogryllus occipitalis. The sequence goes on along the minus strand of BLKR01002438.1, from coordinate 93,547 downwards.
AATGGCTTATCAAAATAAATGTGAAGTAATAAAAGATGGAGTGAGGTAATGATTTAGTTGGTATTTAATTAATTTTAATATAAGTTCTTTAATCAGACTGATTAAATAAATCACACAATTATATTCGCTTTAGTATATTGTTCAAGAAAAATTAATCCTTTTAAAATGTTTAATATACTTTAATATTAATATATTTTGAACGTTAGTATACAAACAATATTTTTGACAGTTTCAACTTTGATTTCAATTGGAATTAAATACGAAATGATTTCCGATGCGTTGTGTTGTACTGCATTCATGAATCATTCACCAAATCGGCAAACGGATACTTCATTAAAATACTTTTATTACTTGCAAATTTTTAAATTGATAAAGAATAATAATTAATAATAATGAGCAATTACATATTAATGAGATTATTTTTACGCTAATGGACATTTTAAAAATGTAAAAATGTGTTGTAAATTAACACATTAATGAATTCTAAGAAGTTACAATCATTTAAGTTAATGTGATATGAGTTGACTACGCAGTCGAAATAGAAATGTTTATAATGAGTTTTCAAATAGTATCTTCCCATTATGTATATGAGAAAAACGAACTTCATATGAATAAACATATGTTTTCTCCAAATATAAATTTTTATAACATTATTAGAAAATATTAGTTGTGTTATATCGACCGTTATCTATTTGACCTTGGAGACACTTTAAAACAAGTTTTTACTAATCTGTAGTAAATTCTGCGATTAACGAATTTATTGTGAAGATTGCGCCATTGGGTAATAATTTTCGGATCCCATGTTCAATTACTCACATTCATTGTTCATTTCATGTTACCAAAACTCTCTCCATATGTAGACATCAACTGTTACCAAAACTATCTCCATATGAACACACCAAACTACTAATTTGAGAAAATTGAACATCTAGTATTTAGTCCCTGTTGGTGCTTCTAGACGATCCCCTTTGCCTGTTTCTCAAGGTGCAACTACCGTAGTACTTTTCCGGCTCTCGAAGGAACCGAGAAGGTGGCACAGGAACCGAGAGGGCCGCACAGGAACCGAGAGGGCCGCACAGGAACCGATAGGTTTGCAGAGGAACCGGAAGGGTCGCAGAGAAACCGGGAGAGTCGCAGAGGGACAGAGGAGACTGAAAAGAAACGGTTAGGATCGGAGAGAGATGAAAAGGGGCAGGGAGAGAAGAGAGGGCCGGGTAGTGAAGACAAGGATCGGGGAGGGACGAAATGAGGGATAGAAAAAAGGGAAATACGGGAGAATTCGAAGATCAGGTAAGTGCGCTGGGGGCGAACAGGTAGGGCGGAGCAGGGGAAGGATGGAGCAAGACTAGGCGGGACGGGACAAGAACGAAAGGTCCGAGGCATAGTACAGTGGGGGTAGAATGAAGCGGGTTAGAATAAAGTCAGACGATGCTTTTTAATATGGAGACTGATGGAATATGCAGAGATGTAGCGGGTTAAGACGTAGAAGAAGCGGGAGGATGATGATAGAGAGAATAGGGAGAAGAGGGGCAAGGTCGGGAATGGCAAGTTCGGCGGAGGGAAAGAGACAGGGAGGTGTGACGTCGTCGTGGTGTGAAGAACAACACAGACACGGAGTTCTTTGTACACGTTTTATTTAATGTTACTGCATATTACAATATGTACATTCTCCTCCGGAAACTACCGTTCCTGAGGCAAGCCGCCTCAGCCTGACCCAGCGTGCCCCAGCGTGCTAACCTGTAGCACCGCTCCTGGCATCTGCTGTAGCCACCCTCGCAACTTGCGACTACCCTTCACGGATCAGCATCTGCCTCCGCACCGCGATTCGGCCCAAACTCGAATGCCCAATCGCCAACACTCCACCGGCGTCTCCAGCGAGGAGTCACGTGACAGACCTCACACGCTGAAGACCCGCGGACCGCGTCACCTCATTACCGAGTTTTTGGGCCGGGCGCACAAAGGGGTCCGCCGACCAGCTGCAGACGATCTGTCCTCACCCGTCCTTCTGCGCTAGCTGACCGCCGGATGTTCCCCGCTGGCTTCCACCCTCGGAGCGGCCGCTCCGGATGCCCTGCCAGCCCCACATCTGGACCACCCCCTCCCACGCCCCGGCCCGCGCCTTGTGCGGTCCGACGACCAGTGAATGCTATGACGTTACAATCTCTCCCATACTTGGGGCGGAATTTTTTTTCGCAGACTTTATTAGTTACAGAGAAAAAATTCCTTGGATTGTACGCCGATCTATTAATTCCCTGGACTCGTAACCTTTTGTTTTTTTCACTAGCTATTATCACCTAATGACTATATACAATTTCACCAATTTTACCACCATACACAATTTTACATAGTCAATGTACGTTTATATATACACATCTTGCCCTCAATTTGCAATAAACATTTTTTTTGACTTTGTCCCCCAAAATGCCACAACATAAATACATAACACGGAAAATCACCAAGTTGCCTTCAAAATTACACAATGTTCAATAATTTCAGTGCCGGCCGTGACTAACATTATTGGCCTTATCAATATTACATTTACAATATTTATCTGAACATAACCTTGGGCAACTATATTGACACTACCACAAACCTTGTACTTAAAATTAAAAAAAGACATTTTACATAAATCAGTAACACTCTTAAACTATGGTATTTACAATTTATACAATTGCACCGTTTTTGGTACATTTTGGCTCCACTGTCGTGGTGCCCTCTTGCACTCACGTAGACTACTCCAGGCTAGTACATGCGACTCAGTGCATCCACATTGACATGCTCTGCCCCTTTTTTATGAACAATGGTGATGTCGTATTGTTGCAATAACAGCGACCAGCGCATCAATCTAGGATTATTTCCTGCAGAATTTCTTAACCATACCAGCGGATTATGGTCTGTCTCTATTTTTATGGCAACCTGTCCATCCAAATAATATTTTAGCTTTTGAAGACCCCATATAATTCCAAGGCACTCTTTTTCTGTTGTACAAAACTTGGATTCCGCCGGTGTAATCTTTCTACTTATATAGAGTACCGGATGCTCATCTCCCAGCTCGTCTTTTTGAGCTAAAATTATTCCCAGCCCTCTATCTGACGCATCTGATTGAAGTATGAAGCTTTTCGTGAAGTCCGGAGCTTTCACCACTGCGTCGCCGCAGAGCGCCTCTCTTAATCGGCAGAACGCTTCTTGGCATTCGTCTGTCCATGTTACCCTGCCTTGCCGCTCTCGTCCGCGTAACAGGTCAGTCAACGGTGCTGCCTTCTCCGCAAACCCGTGAATGAACTTACGGTAATACCCAGATAGACCTAAAAATGCGCGAACCTGCTTTTTTGTTTTCGGTACGGGAAAGTCTCGGATTGCCTTCACTTTCGCGTCGACCGGTCTGAGCTCGCCATTTCCAACAACATATCCTAAATATTGCACATGTGTACGTGCATACTTGCATTTTGCCGGTTGTACAGTGAGTTTTGCCTCCTTTAAAATCTTAAATACTATGTCGAGATGACGCACATGTTCTTGCCATGTATTGCTAAATACCGCAATGTCATCCAGATAAGGCAAAGCGAACTCTTGACATTCCCGTAAAAGAGAGCCCATCATACGACTGCATTGGTACGGTCCATTACGTATTCCGAATGGTAGTCGCAACGGCCTATATGTACCGAAACTCGTAACAAATGCGGCGTATCTCTGTGCTCTAGCGGTGAGACCTATCTGCTAGTAGCACTTGGCCAAATCAAGAGTTGTGATAATTTTTGCTGCCGCAACGGTCTCTATTCTTTCGTCCATGTTCGGTAAAGGGTAGTACTCAGTTTTTACGATTTGGTTTAGCCGCCGGTAATCAATACACGGTCGAGGTTTCTTGCCCGGCGCTTCGACCAAAATCATTGGCGACGTAAAATCAGATTCGCCTACTTCGATAATGCCTTCCTTGAGCATTTTCGTGATTTCATCCTTTAAGATTTTTGTTTGTCTAGGTGACATTCTATACGGCGCACTCCTCACCGTTTGAGTATGATCAGTGAGTTCTACATCCATTGTTATGACGTCAGTCAATCCTGGTTTTTCAGAAAAAATGTCTTTGTATTTGAAAATGACATCTTTCAAAGCAGCCCGAAATTCCGGCTCCACATGGGTGCCTTCAAGCAGTGATTCGATGTCAAAATCACTCGAGTCTAATTTCAACGCGTACCTGTCCAACTCGTCTTCTTCCTCCACCGTCTCCTCTGACGCGATACCGAGGAAGTTGACGTACTCGGTCCGTTGGTGGTACCGCTTTAGCATGTTTACGTGGTACACCTTTGCCTCTTTTTTTCCCGGCATTTGTACCACGTAATTCGTTTCCGAAATCTGTTCTCTAATTTCGCCTGGACCAACCCACTGAACTGCCAACTTTTGTGTTTTGTTCGGGGCCAAAACCAGCACTTTGTCTCCCATCACAAACGTCCTACGAACGGCCCTCCGGTCGTACCAAACCTTACGTTTCTCTTGTTCGGAGGCCATTCGCTGATGTGCTAGCTCACGTGTTTTCTTTAGCCTGTTTATTAATTTAAAGACGTGCTCGACAACCGGACTTGTCTGCTCTTCTGCACCTGCCAAGTGCTCGTACATGAGCGTAATGGGCGTACGCAGGTTCCTGCCGTACACTAGTTCGGCCGGTGAGAAACCCAAGCTTTCATGTACGGTCGTTCGCAGCGCAAACATAATAGCTGGGAGCTGTTTTTCCCACTCTGTCCCGGCCTCTAAGCACAGCACCTTCATCAGCCTATTCATGGTCCGGTGTACCCTCTCAATCGCGTTGCTCTGCGGGTGGTACGGTGAACTGCGTATTAAGCGAATCCCGAAACGTTCCGCGAATTCAGCCGTCAACGCGCTCGTGAAACAGGTCCCTTGATCTGTTTGCAGTTCCCGTGGAAAACCTATCCTACTAAATAGTTCTAATAGGGCTTCGATGACTGTTGCTGACGACAAATCTTTTATTGCTTTGGCTTCCGGAAATTTGGACGCGAGACACATTGCGGTAAGGATATACTTGTTCCCGGCTTCTGACTCTGGAAAGGGCCCGCACGCATCGACATTAATTTTTGAAAATACCTCCGAGACGACGGGGACGAGTTTCAGCGGCGATTTCTTTTTGTCCCCTGCTCGACCTACCCTCTGGCAGCTATCGCAGGTGCGCACGTAAGTTTCCATGTCTTTAAAGCAATTTGGCCAGTAAAAATACTTGGCCATGGAGTCTTTACTCTTAGTGACTCCCAGATGCGAATTCGACGTTTCATGACAGACCTTCAGTACCGTACTACGGTAGATTGTGGGCATTACAATCATTTCGTAGCATTCGCCGCGTTTACTCTGTCTGGCCCGAAACAACAATCCGTCCCTTTCGAAGTAGCCACCTTTTTCTGAGCCGACTCCCCTGGCTAGCTCCCTTAATCTTTGGATTTCCTTGTCTTCCTGTTGCGCGATTGCAAACGCCGGTTTCTCGATTTTTAGCAGATTTACTATGCCTGCGTCTAACTCGGCCACGTCGCCTTCCTCGTCGGCATCGCCCGTCAACGCTTCCGCAGCTCCGTCCGTGGCGTTATCGGACGCCGGCAGCTGCTGCTCCCGCTCTTGGCGTTCCGGCGAAGCCGTACGCGTCTTTCTATGATTCTGTGACCTGGTCTGCACCGCACAAGCTATTTGTGGCTCAACAAACCCCCCTTTAACCTCATCCATCAAGGTGGCCGTACGGTTACTTAATAAATAGTAATCGAGCTTGCAATTACTATTTGCTACGGCCGCCTTTGTAACGAACCTGCCGAAGGGCCCTTCTAACGTGACGCGCGCCACCGGCAGATTCCTTGGCTCTGCATCGAGTGGTTGCATCACCCAAACGGATTCCCCGGTCATCTGTTCATCCGTCACATGTTTACCATTTACAATGTCGTAAGTGGCACCACTATCACGAAGTAATTTAACGGGGAAATTATTTACCCTTCCGACACACGTGAAGGGTTTCAACAATGCTTGACCTTGCCTTTCGGCCACGTGATTTATTTTTTCCACGCTCTTCCGATCTGGGCATTGCCTACGAAAATGACCTGCTTCTCCACACTTAAAACAGGCGGCCGCCTTAGGCCTTTCAAATTCAGCCGTGTGGTCCACCTTAGATTCCGTCTGTTTTGTGACTCGCGGCGCACCTTCCGTCGCCTGATCCACCCGTTTAACCTGCGTGTTCTCTTTGCTAGTAAACTTCGAGAAACTACGTTTCCAACCTGCTCGGTTGTTCTCATAGCTATCGAGTTTCTTTGCTAGCTCGAGAGACGCCGCAAGATCTCCCCACTCATCGATAAAGTGGTCACGCATTTCTGCCGGTACTCTCCGCTTTAATTGGTCCGTTACCATTAAATCTAGGAGCTCGTGGAATTCAGTTATCTTAAGCCCCGCCACCCATTCTTTGCAATAGTTACTTAATTCCCGTGCGTATACGTTCCAAGTAGTTCCAGCACGTCTTTGGTGTGACGTAAATAACTGTCGAAACCTTTCGGCGTTAAATTTAAACATTTCTAACAGCCGAGTTTTCGCTTCCTCGTATTCTACGCCACCCGTTCCTGAATCGAGCATCAACCAAGAATTTACCTGATTAGGCAACAGTGCCATGAGATTTGTCACCCATTCCGATTCCGGTATTCCTAATTGCCCTACCTGTGCTTCGAACACACTCAGGAACATATATCGTTTTCGGGAATATCATCGTTTTCGCCTTTAAACCGATCCATGACATTTTTAATTTGAACGGTTGCCTTCGTTGCGGTACCGGTACTACCTATCGATTCCCGCGTCGTGGTTGTCGTAGTGATACGCAACCTCTCTAGCTCATACTGTCTGTCGCGTTCCCGCTCCTGCCTCTCGCGTTCCCGCTCCTGCCTCTCGCGTTCCCGCTCCTCGCGTTCTTCTATGAGAGTTTCCTTTGTTGCCTTAGCGAGTTCCCGTACAATTTCCTCCTCATATTCCGCGCTATTGACAATTATTTGCTTTAGTGCAACAACCGTTTCATCACCTGAAAGCGTTTCCCCCATTTCCTTGGCCACTCGCATCAGCACCTCCTTCCTGAATCCCGCAAGATACGCCATACTGCCTGAATTAATCCCGGCGAGTACAAAAAGACACACTTACGTGCAGGGAAAACCTCGGTGCCGCTTGCGCTGTTGTGACTGTTGTGACTCAGGGTTGAGTCGGGGACACGTGTAGACGTCCGTCCTTCCTTCCTTCCTTCAAGGCCCGTACCAGTCTTCTTTCTTGATGCTCCCGTTGCTGCCGCGTAATTTAATGTTTCCTCGCGCTTCACTGGTACCCCGACAGCTCCTGCTCAGTTCCTGCTGCTACTGCCCAGAAAGCTACTGCTGCACCTTGCATTCCACGCACACGTACATCACTGTACACCACTTCGGCACTTGCTGCCGTAATTAATGTTAATTTAGCACAACTTTGCGTGAACCAGTTAATGAATTATTGGTCACCATCGCGTGAATGTCCGTTGTCACAGCTGCTACCATTTAATGTACTAATGGTCACTTCCGTGTAAAGTTCGTTAAAACCGCTGCCACCATTTAATGTTTCCTCGTCTGTGACGTCGTCGTGGTGTGAAGAACAACACAGACACGGAGTTCTTTGTACACGTTTTATTTAATGTTACTGCATATTACAATATGTACATTCTCCTCCGGAAACTACCGTTCCTGAGGCAAGCCGCCTCAGCCTGACCCAGCGTGCCCCAGCGTGCTAACCTGTAGCACCGCTCCTGGCATCTGCTGTAGCCACCCTCGCAACCTGCGACTCCCCTTCACGGATCAGCATCTGCCTCCGCACCGCGATTCGGCCCAAACTCGAATGCCCAATCGCCAACACTCCACCGGCGTCTCCAGCGAGGAGTCACGTGACAGACCTCACACGCTGAAGACCCGCGGACCGCGTCACCTCATTACCGAGTTTTTGGGCCGGGCGCACAAAGGGGTCCGCCGACCAGCTGCAGACGATCTGTCCTCACCCGTCCTTCTGCGCTAGCTGACCGCCGGATGTTCCCCGCTGGCTTCCACCCTCGGAGCGGCCGCTCCGGATGCCCTGCCAGCCCCACATCTGGACCACCCCCTCCCACGCCCCGGCCCGCGCCTTGTGCGGTCCGACGACCAGTGAATGCTATGACGTTACAGAGGTAAAGACGGTGAAAGGCAGGAGGGCATGGACCGTCGAGATAGAGGCAGTGGCAGGACGTGGTAGAAGTGGACAGATCGGGACAGAACAAGACAGGACGGGACAAGACAGGACGTGACAAGACAGGACGTGACAAGACAGGACGGGACGAGACAAGACAGGACGGGACGAGACAAGACAGGACGGGACGAGACAAGACAGGACGGGACGAGACAAGACAGGACGGGACAAGACAGGGCGGGACAAGACAGGGCGGGACAAGACAGGACGGGACAAGACTGGACGGGACAAGACAGGACGGGACAAGACAGGACGGGACGGGACAAGACAGGACGGGACAAGACAGGACGGGACAAGACAGGACGGGATAAGACAGGACGAGATAAGACAGGACTGGGCAAGACAGGACTGGGCAAGACAGGACGGGGCAAGACACGATGGAACAGGACGGGACAGAACTGGGCAGAACTGGGCAGAACTGGGCAGAACTGGGCAGAACGGGGCAGAACGGGGCAGAACGGGGCAGAACGGGGCAGAACGGGGCAGAACGGGGCAGAACGGGACAGAACGGGACAGAACGGGGCAGAACGGGGCAGAACGGGGCAAGACGAGGTAGGACGGGACACAAGACAGCGCTGGAAGGGTCGAAGCGGCGCGGGGCAAGGTAGGTTTGGAAAGGGTAGCGGGGAACCGGTGGCGGCGTCCGGCGGCTACCTGCGGCGGAGGATTGGCGCGTAATTTCCCGAGCAGTTAACTGGCGGCAGCGCGCGGCGCGCTCCCCGGCCTCGTCAGAAATTCAATTAAACGCGGCGCGGCCCTCCAGGGGGCCGTGCGTCCCCGCCACCCCCACCCCAACCCCTCCCTCCCCGCCGGCGCCCCGCCGCCGGGGAATACGCGCGTCGCTCGTTCGTCTGCGCGCCGCTGCCGCCGCCCACTGCCCATCTGCGATCACCACGCGGCCGATGGGCGATCACGTCGCCTTGCATCGACTGGCGATCACCCGCCCCCGGCGGCCCGGCCGTGAAGCGGCGGGAAGGACGAAACACGAGCCCCTCCCACCCGGCGCCCAAGAAGCACTCAGAACCACATGGCGCGCGTGGACCCTGGGCCTGAGGGAATTTCAAATGTGGTCGAAAAGCAATTCGATTATACTCTAATTGTACCGTTCAAGTTCAAATTTAAGGACGTTATTTTTTTGTATTATTCCATTGAAAGTCATTGTTTATAATGCGGGTCGTAGCCATTATAAACTGTTTTAGTTACTGAATTCTTGTTCACCGTATGTTACTGACCGGTTCTCTGTTTTAGTGATGAGTTGTAACTATCTGCGAAGAACAAGAGGACACTTGTCCACCGATTAACTTTTTTCTGTAATCTGCCTATTTGAAACGTGTTCATGTACAGATTGACAAATATACTTTTGGCAAACTGTATATTGCTCATTGAAATATGGGTCAAGGAGACATCCATTAATGAGTCGTATTACAATGTAAGTTAAATCTACATCTGGTGACTTAAATCTGTTTAGTCTCCCTGCATCGAATGTGTTATCTAAAATGTTCATTGTCGAATGATTTCGGTGTCTTTCTAGCCTTTGACGAAATTTGAAGTTTATTATTATATATTTTCTGCTTCTGTAGGTATTTTTAAATCTTGATGGAGGTCATTATTTCTAACCACAGTGAATTGTTCCTGATCTCAGAAGTTTCCAACTTTGGGACGCTTACTAAGCTCAATGTTATGTTGGTTAGGTCTATACATGTTTCATTCTTGTTTTGTAAATAAGAGAGAAATGGGGTATTATAATATCATATACTCTTCTTTAAATATTCAAACGAATGATTATCAGGTCAATGTATAGTTACTTATGTTTCAATAACAGGTTAGTAACTATCTCATCACGGAAATATTGGTTTACTTTTTCATCGTGTTATATAACCGAAGAAATCAGATATTGTGAAAAAACTGAATAAAACTTCCTAACAAAAAGGACAAAATCATGAAAGTAAAAGTAAAATTGTTTGAAGTAAAGGCTATCCATACACTTCATAATGGTACTGAGAATTAAACTTCCACAAAAATGCAAGCCAAGTTATTCGATAATACTGAATTGAAATCTTTCAGATCCAAGACAAACCATTTCAGGATCTCAAATGAAATGACGGTGTGCCTGGTACATCACGAAGAAAACATCTCTGTATAAAAGAAAAAAAATTGATTTATTCCTAAATTATCCTCTCACAAATACCGTTGAGGTAATACTGACATTTGTACATCGTATTCATGCTTATAAAATGTATTTAAAAGCTTACTCCCACATACCTTCCTCTATTACATGCTTTTCTAATCTAACATTATTTTTACCACTTTCATAAACATCAACTAATTTATTTGTTCCCTACCCTGCTTATTTACAATATTTTACTTATTTTTATTTCAGCACAAATGGTTTTTACACTTTATTTAAACATTTCCCATTAATTTTATTTCCCTCGTGTTAACACTTCTCTGTCCTTGCCTTCTTTCTTGAATGTCTTTCATCTCTTTCCCTTCCGCTATCACCCAGTAGGACTTGCATCACTCTCTGTACAAATCTCTCCCTATTCTATCCTGACCTCCCACTCCCTACTACACCCTTTCATCACATATTCCCATGTCTCTTGCTCCCTCTCACATATCCCACATTTTCTTTCCCCGCAGCCCACCTAGCATTTCTTGCATCTAACTCTGTGCCTAATCTAGATCTCGCTTTAGTTTGGGAGAGTGCAACACACCACTTCTGTAAATGCTCATGTTATATAATAATGTTTCACTCGATTCTGTTATTATAAAATTCATAATAAATTATGTAGTGTATAATATTAATATTAGATTAGATATTAGCATTCGTATATTAAAAGTATCTAGCTAAGTTTTAAGTTGTATTTTGAAAGCTTTACGATTATTGTCTTTCAACAAAAAGCCACAAGTTGCTAGGTTCGCACGTCAGTACATGACCTGACATGCAAAAGAACACGACACTCAACGCCAAAACCGAGTCGCCTCACGCCACCACAGCGAGAAATTCACCAAACAACAGTCGATTTGCAGGGAAAGCCAATCCTAATGCCTAGCGGGGCCATCCCTCTGGCGTTCGGACACCTCATAAATATCGAAGCAAAGCCATCGATACGCCCAGCTCACCTCCGCCCACGGGGAGGCGCGTCGCCCCGGGCGGTGACTTATCGCGGCCCAACAGGTCCTCCCCGGCGCTCGGGGACTTCTCCGCCGCCCTCAGCATGCCGAGCACGGCGCGTCGATCCGCCTCCCGCTCTCGCCCGCGACCGACGAACGCTTGCTGATGTATGGGCGGCAAAATTTGTCTCCCCGACTGTCGAGAACTCAATAAAAGTAACGGCACAAGGAACTTAACTCGCGGAGAACGGCGGCAGCGGCGGCGGCGGCGGCGGCGGCGGCGGCGGCGGCGGCGACGGCGGCGTCGCTGGGCGGAGGGAAAAGACCCCCGACGTAGAAAGAAAATACAAAAAGAAAAATTGGCCTTTGAATAAGTGGAAGTTAGCTCTCTGTTCGAGAAAATCCACTCGCAAAGGGCAGAGCGAAGAAGAGGAAGTATCGCTTTTAAATTAAATGGCAGCCCGCGTGGGCCGGCGCCATTACTCAGGCGTCTCCTGATAGGAATGCTCAACGTGGCTGCGCCGCCCCGCAAGCCCCGCCAGCAGACCCTCTGCGGCGACAAAGGACGCGCGCCTGCCCGTCGCGGCGGAGGCGGCGACTGCGGTGCGGGTGGCTGTGAGGAGGGAGGAAAGAATAGAGGAAGGACGGATGGCGGGGTAGGTTTAAGGCACGAAGTAAAAGAAATTTGTGTGAGATGAAAGGTGATGTATTAGAGTTAAGAGGAGTATGTAGTGGAATTTTTACGAAAATTTGAAATTGTTTCTTTTGATTTTTGTGTCTTGAAACTGTGCTGAATATAACTAATGTCACCATTTTGCCTATTTCAAATTTAAAAGTCTTTTTTCTCGAGTATTTAAATTTGCCGTGGCGTACGTCAACACGCATCTGTTTTTAAAAAATACTCTTGAAATTCTGCGTTAAAACTTAGATTTCGAGTGGAAAAAGCTGATAAAGCAGAAGATCTTAGCAAAGAGGCAAGAAAGAAGAAGATAAACATCAAGACGAAAAGGGAAGAGGGGGACACAGATTACTTCAAATCCTATCGTAGTGGTTGGTGGGAGTCAGTGTTTACTTTGAAGGCCATTTGCCACATATTTATTAGTGAAAATTGGTCATTTATCCCAAAAAACTGTCGTACACAATTAAATGTGTTCTTGATGATAGACTCGTTATGTAAAATAATCTTTCAAAAACACAAATTAAAAATAAATTAGAAATTTCTTTTTTTAGAAAACAATTTATTTGTGGCAAGAAAAAACATAACTTTTAAATGAAAAGCGTCAATGCCAGAAAAAAAAATTGTTTACCATATTGAAAAATCATCAGACAAAACTCCTGTAAAATATAAAAGATGTAATTTTCATTGTTCTTGAAAAAAGTGCACCCTAAGTTTCATGATTTAACATTACCAGAATAGGCACTACATACTTCTCTTACGGTGAGGTGTAAGAGATGAAGTATGAAAGATGAGATGAGATATGAGAGATGGGATGAGGTACGAGAGATGATATGACGTACGAGAGATGAGATGAGGTGTAAGAGACGAGGTATGAGAGATGGAAATGAGAGATAAGGCATAAGAAAAGAGGCATCAGAAACAAGGTATGAGAACCGAGGCCTCAGGATAGAGGCATCAGAGGCCAGGCATCAGAGGCCAGGCATCAGAGGCCAGGCATCAGAGGCCAGGCATCAGAGACCAGGCATCAGAGACCAGGCATCAGAGACCAGGCATCCCCATCACTGTTTCCAACCATTTGTAAATTTAATTATCAACTCGACTTCTTGTTGCAATACACATCCTGAAGAAACTTTAGAGCATGCACGCAAAACATGTGTTATTACCTGAAACAAAAACGATGAAACTCAGATATGTTTTAAGTAATCTGAAATTGCGCACAACACATTACGATGCTGAATCAAGACTAAACTCCTTCTCTCTTCTGCTTCTTACAGTGCTACGGCTCATAATATTACATCCATCCAGTTCCAAAATCGTCAAATTTAGACGGGCTGGTACCAGCAGTGGACAAAATTTGTCTCGCAGTAGACCGCGAGCCAGGTGACCGTTTCAACGACGAATATTTACACACTTGGGTAATTGAATCGACTTCACGAAAAGAATAGCCGTTAATGGTGACGACCGCTACTGAAGACGAGCGTTAATGAAGTCGATCGTTAAATCCGACGAGCCTTAATGAAGACAAGCCTTAAGAGAAACCGTGGCCAATTTGCTAGTGTACTACTCGGGCATTCGCCTGGTGCTGTTCGGAGAAACTACGAAAAACTACCGATTACACAAACCGACCGCTAGAATTCTCCTCCAGACAGCGGCTGAAGTCGACCTAGCTATCTAGGTAAGAAAGGGATGAGGATAGGACGGAATACAAAAGACAGCGCTGGGTCCGTTTCTTAGGCACCAATATTTGCCTGGTGTTGATTGGAGAAACCATGAAAAACTCCCGATTAGACAAGCCGATCGCTAGAATTCTCCTCCAGACAGCCACTGGATTCGATTTAGCTAGGTAGTTAGTTTCGAAAATCCTTCCACCATCGCGACTTGAAACTAGGATCTCGCGGTCAGAGGCACTACAGCAACATCAGTTTATGCCCTGAGCCACCCTTGGCGCTGCAAGCCGGTGTCCCTACAGCTGTGAATTCTCCACTCAGCACACGCGACGTGCAGTTCGGTCGTCCAGGAGGGAGGGAGGATCCGTCGCTAGGGACACTTCGCGTTGGGTCAGCGGTGCAGCCACCACCGTCGACGAAAAAAACCGAATCCATCACGCAGTGACAGGCACGCCGGCAATTACGCACGCGGCAGCGACGCGACGCCGGCGGATGAAAGGTGCGCCATATTGTATGCACAATAGGTCGGGCATAATCCTCTTAGGGCCGAGGACGCGGCGGGAAAATAAAACACGCGCGGTCGGCGCCGGAAACACGCTCTGCCCCCCCCCTGCCATCTCCACACCACTCTCACCTGCGGGCTACGGAATGGATGAGCCGATATGGGCGGTGTCAACGAAGTGAAACATAAATTGTACTCGAAACGTAGGTGAAAATATTTGTTTTAAAAAATGTTAGTGAATAAATTCAGTTCTATTTCAAAAGCGCTATAATGCTGTATTAAATGTCTTCAAATATGGAAATTATTATTTTTAATTCAATAATCATAGGCATAGGTGCTACAGAGTTTTTCCCAAGTGTGTGCATATATGTGTGTTTTGGAGGAAGGTGTGTAGTGGCTGATATTTTTTCTCGTAAAGAGTTTTGCGTTTATAATAGATTTATTAGTAATTTTGATGGTTAATTTATTATTTATAAATTACTAGTCGGATACTGGAATTGGTCTTTGATGAGTGAAAATTTTGTTGTTTTTGGTTAATAAATCTTTTTTTTCTCTCTTAAGAATTTACCAACACGTTGAATTTACGTAATGAACGCATTGTTAAGACCTGAGGAGGAAACATTAAAGATCCCGAAATGTTGCCTTTATTTCAGAGCTCGGCCTTGAATGCTTTCTTTTTTGTATACGTTTTCTGAATACATGCCTTTTCACTCCTTTATCATAATTTGCCGTTGACCTAGAGTTTTTCATGTTGAACTCAATTTTTTTATCAAAAAAAAAATTCAAGTTATGCTCTCTCCATTTGCAAGTCTATCAAATCATTTTCTTTTTCTGGGTACTTTTCTTCCTACAGCCATTTATGGTCTAATTTTTTCTCATCAAACCTCAGTTTTCATCTACAAATTTTCCCCTATTAGTCATTCTTAACGATTCACGTCACTATTACATCATGACTGATTTCTCATTCTCATTACACTTCCTTCAGCGCAGCTCTATTCCTCTCTAATTCTCGTCTCCACCAAATTGAGACTTAGCGACAATAATAAATATCCTCAACGTCATTATCAGCACGGTCATCATCACCGACACCGTCACCGCCATTAACACCGTCCCCTCACCATTCCCATCACCGACGCGAGGCGCCTCGTCCCCGCCTCCGCCGGGAGGGGCGCCGGCGTCGCGCCCTCCCGCGATAAAAATTGGAAAAACCGTTCGGCGAGCGGAGCAGTGCATTATTCATCAAACGTCAGAGGCGCTCAGCAATCAATCCATCAGAAAAAAATGTTGGAAAGCAACGTGCGTCACCTGGACGGCTGTTCCGAGGCGGGTGACAGGTAAGAGCGGGGTCAGCTCCGGCGGCGACGTGGGGGCGGGGCTGCGATGGGGTGGGGTGAAGCGGGGATGAGGGCGGGGTGGGAAGTGGGTTGGGGGATGCGCGCTCGAGGGGAGGATGAGGCAAGGGGTGGGTCAAGGCTGGGAGAGGGAAGAGGATGGGATGTAATCAGGAACGGGTGAAGTGGGGTGGAGTAGCGAGGTGAGTTGGAGGAGGCGGGGATAGGGTAGGGGGTGAAGTAGTGAGGCGAGGCGAGAGGTGGGAAGGGGTGAGAAGGGCAGGGAGGGGTGAGAAGGGCGGGGAGGGGGTTGAGAAGGGCGACGAGTGGCGGATAGAATTGAAGAGAGTCGGGGAGTGGAGGAAAGTGCGGGGAAGGGAAGGCAGAGAGAGAAAAGTGGTGAAAGGAGATGAGATGGAGGCTGTGGAAAGGCAGGGAGCAGAGCGGGAAGGGGCGGGGAAAGTCGAAGTAGAGAGAGAATGAGAGGGTCGATAAGGAATTGGCTGGGGGGAGGTGGGGAGGGGGGAGGGCGAGGAGGACTACACGTTGGTGGTTGGGAGAGGCGGGGTGGGAAGCTGTTGAGGTAAGGGTGGGGGTAAAGGAATGGAATGGGAGAGGTGCAGTTGGAGCGTGGCGAGGTGGGCCGAGGACCGAAAGGTAGTGGAGGGGATGGGTGAGGAGGACTAGGCGCCGTGGCTGGAGCAAGGCAGGGAGGGGCGAGGAGGGCTTCGCGTTTGTGGTGGGGGAAGAAAATGGTGGCGTGGGAGGGGAGGGACGTTGATAGGGTGAGTAGATATGGTGGGTGCGGAGGGGCGGGGCGGGGGGAATTGTCTGTGCTCGGGTGAAACTGTTGATCTGGTGGGTAGAGAAGTGGCGGGGAGGACTAGGTGCCGGTGCTAGAGTGAAACGGGGATGGGAGGGGCGAGGAGATGGAAGTGGCGTGGAAGGGGAGGGACGGTGATGGGGGGGAGAAATGGATCCACGGGGGTGAAAGGGCCGGGGCGGGGGGGACTTGGCGTCTGTACTCGGTGAAGCGGTGGATCTGCCGAGGAGGGAAGGGGGCGGGGAGGACTAGGTGCCGGTGCTAGAGTGAAACGGGGGATGGGGGGGCGAGGAGATGGAAGTGGCGTGGAAGGGGAGGGACGGTGATGGGGGGAGGAGAAATGGACCCACGGGGGGTGAAGAGGGCCGGGGCGGGGGGGGGTCTTGGCGTCTGTACTCGGGTGAAGCGGTGGATCTGGCGAGGAGGGAAGGGGCGGGGAGGACTAGGTGCCGGTGCTGGGGTGAGGCGCGGGTTGGGGCTGGGATGTTGCCGGGTTTGTCATCCGTGACGGATTGGCGCGCGCGGAGGGAGTTGAGGTGAAATTATGCGCGCGGCGCAGGCTATGTGGCGCTGTGCTCCTGAAGTAATTTGGTGGCGGTGGTAATCGAAGGAAAACGTGTATTTTTTTTATCGGCGTTACGTAATGATGGGTTGATGTTTCTGACAGAATTACTCGACGCTGTCGGCGTCAGAGGCTTAGTATGTGCATTTCAGGGGGCAGTCAACGTTTGTTTATTTTTACTTGATGTGTTGATTATATATGACCGTCGGATGTATTGGGTATTACTTTTTTTAGGTTCCGTTACGTTTCATTAAACTCACTCATTGCAATAGTCCCACTTAGAAAGAATTTTTAAAACAAAACTACACTTGCTGTAGAGCCGAAAACTGCAATTGATTACAGTTTGTCGGAGTGCAAGTTGTTATTGAATTTAGTGAATTGAACTGACTGTAGTAAATTGTTATTGAATTTAGTCAGAGTGTAAGTTATTGTTGAATATATCGTTCTCACTAAAGCGAGAATACTATTTCTTCTCAAGCCAGTGTGTATTTAATAACTATTTGCTTCCAAAGTGCTTCCAAAGATTATGTTAATATCAATAATTAATATGAGTTAAAATTATTATTTTGTATTTTTGCAGTACCTAAACACCTGAGAATATCTGATTAGGCATTACATCGTTTGTACAGAACACATGAAAATGATTTCAGTCTAATCTTTATTTTGGATTTATCAGTTCCTTTTTATATTCCGTTCCCACTCGCCTAAAATGTCGGGTAACAGGAGTATTTACAATTTGTGCTATCGCAGTGTTTCTCTAAAGGGTTTGCTCATCCATCGATTCAGCCACCTGACTGTGGATTCTGCTCCAGGTGATAGTGTAGCCGACGGTAGGTCGACGCCGCATCTCGCCATCTAGCGGGGGAAGATCACCGCCATCTCCCGAGAAAAAAACATGCACTACACTAACGGACCTATGCCCAAAGCAGTTGACGCGCCCGGAAACTCGAAAAAATCAATCAATCCAGGTGATAGTGGATGGAACATGGATCACTTACGGCACTTTCGTTAGCTTTTTCATTCCCACAGGATGGGCATTTCATTGCATTATTGCTTCATCGTTTACTAATGCATATAGCAAAACGTACATAGCGTTTATTAATGAATTTATGATTTTTCCTTCCCTTTACCTTGTCCTATTTTCACACTTTACTTATACACACACTTATATGTACTACACTTGCACATATGCCAGGAGCTTAGATCTTATTCTGGCTGATGCTGTTCGCACATAGTACGCTTGCTTGCTTGTTAGTGATTCCGGTCACATCAACTGCTAAGGTCTTTGGTATCGTAAGGGTATTGAATTTTTTTCCTTGGGAGGTGGCGGTGATCTTCCACCGCTGAATGGCAAGATCCGGCGCAGACCAAACGTCGGCTAGCGGGGTTTCCCTTAATCAGGTATCTCCCACCAGCGTGTTAGTGTTTGTGAAAAGGGTAATGATAGGACAAGGAAGAGGAAGAAAAGATCACGCGCGGTCCATGGTCCGTTTGCTAGGGGACTGCTCGGGCATTCACCTGGTGTTGATAGGAGAAACCACGCAAAACTACCGATCAGTGCAGCCGGTCGCCAGAAGTCTCCTCCAGACAGCGATTGAATTCGACCTAGCTGACAAGCTAGTGTGTTAAACTCTGTCATCATTGGGACTCGAATCTAGGGCCTCCCGGTCAGAGACTCTTCAGTAACATCAGCAAACCAACGTGAAGGTCGGCGCCGAATTTATCATCTTGCGGGGGAAGATAACTTTAGCAGCGGGTGCACCCGGATGCACGAAATGATCAATTAATCAAAATACGGCAGAAATCTAATAATTTAATAACACCTTTAATCACGCCAGGGTTCGTTATTTGTTTTATGCTGCTTTTGAACTGAAAAAAGAATGACGGGATTCACGAGGTTCTTGACCAGCAATTCACACTGACCTGAATTCACCTCTATCCGAATAACAGATTTAATTCCTGTAAAACATCTATATCTTCAAGACTCATTTTTCCAATCACGAGCATGCTTCTTTCGACCTTCGGCAAAGTCCACTACAGACACTCGTAATTTTTATCCCAATATCAGCCATCAATTTTCTTACTCGCACAATAGCTACTTTGACAACTGACCCACCTACCAGTAACGCTATCTAGGTTTAATTTTTTTTACTTTCTGGCTTTTACAAAGGTACGTCGTAAGAAGATAAAGTTACGGAATCGTGCGCCGGAAAACGTCGAATATTCGTCATAAAACGCGCACATATCAAAATAAGAGTTTTCCGGTGTGGAAAACGGGGATCATTTTCCGAAAGGCGAGTATTATTCGTTTCTTTTGATTTATTAATTTACTTTTTTTTTAATGCGACGTGGAAGAAATAGGCTGAAAGCATGCGGGATATATGAGGTGAAATTAGTAGAAGGAGTGGGACTAGGAGACTTCAGAGTCAAGGACACGCGGTGACTTAACTCTTGACCCTTTGTACACAGAGCCAGATGCCCCGCAGGCAGTTTGCGATACTTCCTAAACTTCACAAGGGATATTTTTGACCTTAAGAAGTAAATTTATTATTCAGAAGGTTAAAAATGAACAGTATATTCATAGATTCTGTTAAATGAGAATGGTTTAGATGTTAAAAATGTGGTATCTATTGGCAGCTGTGTGATATTATAAATCGACTCTTGATATCATGATACAGTTGTCAAGTGAATCCCTTAATAATATTTGAGTAACTGTAAGTGTTCGTTCGTTCGTTCGTTCGTTCGTTCGTTCGTTCGTTCGTTCGTTCGTTCGTTCGTTCGTTCGTTCGTTCGTTCGTTCGTTCGTTCGTTCGTTCGTTCGTTCGTTCGTTCGTTCGTTCGTTCGTTCGTTCGTTCGTTCGTCGTTCGTTCGTTCGTCGTTCGTTCGCTCGTTACTCATGATTAGAGCACTTCCCATCCATCGTATCGTATGATCGCTTTTTAATGGTTAAATAGATTCTCCTACAAAACGATTAATAGAGCAACTGTAGAAGTAGAAGTGATTACAAACCGGACTGAGTTTAATTTGAGATAAATCTTAAAAACTAAGATTAAGCAAATTCTGTGAAGAATTAAATGTAGTTGTAGAATATTTGACAGAATTTTTGGAAGTAATTGAGAATGATCTTAGTATATTAGGGTTGGAGTATTACGCTGAAGAACATTTTACAGGTGATCTTTTCTATGAAATTTTGTGACTATTAGCATAAAGAGAGTAAAAATGTATCTGTAGTAAATTCTAACTATCCATACATGCAAGTATTTTTTAATAGAGCGATTACAATTTTGAAATTTCAATATTATCAGTTTATATCCCATATGGAGGTAACATGCAAGGCCATTGTATGTTGGAGGGTGTTGAAGGGGAGTATAACTACTACGATTCTTTGGTAAGTTCAATGTCCAATACTGTAAGAAATTATTGGAATCAAGCTATTTATGCATGATATTTAGACATATTCAACGCATGAAAATATTTTTAAAACAATTTACAGCATCGTCAACGCCAAGTTAAGCTAGTAGAAAAGTATTCGTCTTACATGCAAGTGTAGACACATGCACACTGTAGTTCTTACTGGCTTATCGTGGCGACTATGGCGGCTAATTGGCAGTACAGCCCTGAAGAGGACCGCGATATGTCGGTCGAAACGTCGGCACCCCAGCCTTCGACGCGGCATCACCCGGACAGCCCAGATCATGACTATGGCGGCAGTTTTCATGTTCAAAAGTTTTATTTGCATGATCGTAATAAAAATAAAATTTAAACATACTGCAGTTGTCTGGTTCGTCAATTTTCGGGCATACAAATTAGACGAAAACGTGTTTAAAATATGTTTAATTTTTTGATTCATTACAAAATTATATTTAATTGGCAGTTGTACGAATTGAATCGTAACGATCCATGTCCCAGTCGAAAAAAGAGTACAGTAAGCCACAACGTTACATCAACATATACGTAATTGAACTGTATTCTGACATTATATATACCTATTTTACTAAACTTATCTTGGTGACAATGTTGCATGCTACTTTCTTTTGGTATCGAAGAATTAATAGTACTTAATTATTATTATGAAATCTTATTTATTGTATTTACTGACATTGTATGTCTTTTTAACATGTATCATTTCCTTGACACATCAAACAACTCTCGCTCACTAGTTTGCCTCCTCTGAGGATAAATGTTACACGATTCTACGACAAGATGAATTTCTCACAGAAGTAGTCCATTATCCAAAACTACCAAACACAGTTTTTTAAAAGAATTCTTCTAGATTATCCTAGAAGGAACTGGCAACGAATTGTTCCAATTGATTTCTCTGCTCGAGTGGGAGCGAATGAACTATTGATAATCTACGTAGATTCCGTAAGTTACACACAAATTGTATTAGTTGCCTAAAACACGTAAACATGCTCATTTAAAAAATGCTTACAATAATCTGGGTGGATTCACAAAAAAATTATTAGTTCCATCACTAAGCGACCCAGACGCATGAAGTGACACATTATTCGCCTCCATAGGTAGATCGGAAGTGGTCCAACCGTGTGTGACGGACAGACCAACGGATGCAGTTTACTCGATTATTTACAACGATTTATAATTTATGTTATAAGAATAAGAAATATTGTTAGTAAAATAAAGTTTTGTTTATAATAATATTACAATATAAAGTTTAGAATTGCTTGAAAATCATTCACATTACATAAAGATCATTATATAAAGATATTACATAAAGATTATTATATATTATATCTATATAATTTATGTTATAAGAATAGGAGACATTGTTGACAAAATAAAGTGATTTTATGTTTGTAAAAATATTACAATACAAAGTTTAGAATTGCTTGAAAATCATTAGCATTCTTAACAATATGCATTTCTTATGTTATATTTTTATTAATTCCATGCTAATCGAATATGTATGTTTCAAAGTAATTGCGATGCTGGCGAACCTATTCTCTGGTACGACTTCGTTATAGACACCAAAGGTACCAACTGAACAATCCCAATCATCCCTATCTTCGCCCGACCCCACCACTCTCTTTCCATCCCTCACCATACGCATCGATTGATTGATTGATTTTTTCGTGTTTCCGGGCGCGTCAACTGCTTTGGTCATTAGTTACGTAAGTGTATGTTTTTTCTCGGGAGATGGTGGTGATCTCGGGAAATGGCATGATCCGGCGCCGACCTACCGTCAGGTGTGGTTTCGGCGTCGACATACCGTCGGCGCCGACCTGCCGTCTAGTGGGGTTTCCCCCTAACCAGGACTCTCCCAGCAGCGAGGCACCGCCCCAGCCGAGACAAGCTCTAAGCTCCCGACCGGTCTCCCGGAATATGTGGTAGTGTAGTGCATGTTAGTGTAAGTGTGCTCGTGTGTAAGGGGTGAGGATAGGACAAGGAACAGGAAGGAAAGATCGCGCGCAGTCCGTGGCCCGTTTGTTAGGGTACTGCTCCGGCATTCGCTTGGTGTTGATCGGAGAAACCACGGTAAACTACCGATCAGAGCAGCCGGCCGCTAGAATTCTCCTCCAGACGAGCGACTGAATTCGACCTAGCTGAAAAGCTAGTGTCAAAAATCCTGCCGCCGTCAGGACTCGAACCTAGAACCTCCCGACATCAGTTGATGCACTGAGCTACCGCTCCCGGTCCTACGCATCGACATCCCCGCAACTGCCACCCCGTCCCGCTGTCGCCCCGTTCGGTCCCTCGCTTCGGAGCGGGGCGGAGCGGAGCGGGGAATATCGACCGACGACGGCGGCGGCGTCGGAGGCAGTGGCGGAGGGTGGCGGCGGCGGCGGCTGGCATTTTAATCTGTCGGCGAGTTCGGTGCCGTGTAGGTTCCGATGAGATGGTTCTACAGGGAGGCCGAGCCACGGCCGCAGCGCTCTATTCCAATCTGCCAAGACCGAGGCAAGGAGCGGCGTGGGACAGGTGAAATATACACTCTTCCCGGGCCGCACTCACACAAAAACCCGCGCTTCAAATTGAATGTGCTGAATTCACTTTGCAGTAGATTTTTTCTCTCCGCCGGCGCCGCCCCGCCGTGGCGGCCCCACCCCCTGATCCCCTCCCGGTTCGCTTATGGCTGGCTTTCCCTCATCACTACATTATTCACGCCGCCTCATCTCGTTTCTGATAGCTCAGGGGTCCGCAAACCGTGCGACTGGCCGCGTCAGTCTTCTGTTATCGGTTTCTTCTAAATGATGCAGCAGATATGAGGAACTGTTCATATGATAAATATGCGTTTAGGGAATTATATAAAACGTTACTTAAGTGGTATTTCCTGATAAAAGCAAAAACTAAATATAAATGAACACGTTCCACTGTCTCGTTTCATTCAATTAGAATCTCCGATATATCTCCTTATTTCTCTATCTACACAACTTTACATGACTTTGGACAAACATTTGCGAAGTTATACATATCGTTTTGATTGTAGAGATTAGCCATTTAGCGGCGTCATGGCTGGGAATGGGAACAGAGGAATCGCATACGATCTGATGTGAATTGTTTTCGATAATAATCAGACACCTTCATGGGATGATTGGAGGAAACCATGAAAATTCTAATAACAAAACGGATCCACGTCTATTGATTGGCCTGCTTCAAACAAGTAGTGGTGCATTATGACACTGAAAATCTGCCACTACCGTGACTGGAACCCACAAGTTTAAGAGTATCTTTAGTTGGAATTTTTAAGTTCGGGTTAATTTGCTCATTTGCTGCAACAATAATGCTGTGGCATAAATGAGTTACGACGAATAAGAAATGGGGGAAATTAAACTATTAATATTGGTATAATTGCGAATTCTTTCTTTGAAAATTTAGCGCGAGAGAGTAGAGATAGCGAGGTTGTGCTCTCTCTTTTTAACGAAGTAAAAATTGGAAACATCACACCTAAAAAACAATATTTTTTAGATATATTGCAGTGAGTGAATAATAAACGATAACGCACCAGAATGGATTATTTCGTTTTACGAGCGCGACAACTGCTATGGTCATTAGTTCCGCAACAATAAGGCATGCTTTTATCCAGGGAGGTATCGATCTTCTACCGCACTGGATGATGAGCACCGGAGTCAATTTAAATGACAGCTTGCGGGTTTCTCTCTCTCAGGTATCTCCCACCAGCGGACACCATCTCAGCTGAGAATATTCTAAGCTCTTGACTGGTCTCCCGACATGTGTAATAGTGTAGTGCATCTAAGAACGTGTAAGTGAGAAGTGAGAGTAAGACAAGGAAGAGCAAGGAAAGATCGCGTGCGGTCCGTTTGTTAGGGTATTACTCTGGCACGCGCCAGACGTTGATCGTAGAAACCACGGAAAACTACCAATCAGAGCAGCCTACTGCTAGAATTCTCCACACAGCGGCTGAATTTGATATAGCTATGTAACTAGTGTCGAAAATCCTGCCACCGTCGGGACTCGAACTCTAAGACCTCCCGGGACTGCAGTGACATAAGTTGATACCTTGAGTCACCTCAGCAGGTACGTTCCAGGAACTTTTCGTTGTTTTTTTTCAACTTCCAGAAAGTGAACACATGAAAACGAACTTTTTTCGCCCGTCCTTTCACAATGCGCCCATCGCCCCTCTGTGTACATCCCTGGGACGCTCTGCGCCCGCCGCGCCCTTCTGCGGAATGGCTTTCGGAACGGCGGGCGTATCTGCGGATTCCCCTTTCTCCCCACCACCCCTCTCCCCCTCCCCCATCGTCGCCATCCTCCTCCGCATCTCACACCCTCCCTTCCCTCTCCCCCCATTCTCCTCCACCTCCGCCGCGCCGACACCATGATTGTCTGAGGTGAGGAAATCAAAATGGTGGCGACCCTGAGTGATTCTCGCCTCCGTGCCGTGCCCGCGCGCCCGGATAAAATTTTTATTATTCCCGGGGCCGTTCGGCTCTGGTGGGTGAGCGCCCGTCTTGCTAATGAAAGCCGGATACATCCCTGCGGATTAGCATTTATATTATCCATCCGCGCCGGAATTTTGGTTGAGTTTGGGGCTATCTCAACTATGCGCAGCCCTCAAGATTGGCGCCTGCGAGCCGGGGGATCCTGGGGCTGGTATTCTGTTCGTGTTTACGTGCTTCGCGTTGCCGTAACCTGCGTCTTTTTTTGTGGGAGCTATTGCTTCTTTGGGTGGAAAGATGTTTACGATTTTATTCTTTTGATTGCTTCATTGAGTCGAGGATGGTTACCTTTTTTCTTTGGGATCGTTTGAACGTCTCTATCTGTGAAAGAAGATTGGTAGGTGGTAAAGTTTTTTTGTATGTGTACTGATCATCCCAGGTATTGCACTTACTGACGAGGAAGTAGTATTTGAATAAATACGGATGAAATAATAGAAAAGGTGACAAAATAAAGTTTTGTGACAATTCTTATCGGAAATGTGAAAAATATTTGTATTGTGAAAAGACATAAAAGTAAAAAATAACGTAATCAGTCAACATCGGAAGATATTTCATTTAATCTGAAACGTACGTGTTTAATCTGAGTCAAACAAACTTTTATTAAATCAAACTTAAATATTTTAGATATTGGATGATGAGTTTTTTGTAATTACAGCAATGTAAATGAATGCAATTTTAGGTTTTTATAAGATATAATTTTCTTGTGTATTTATTGCATTTTGGTTATTCAATAAAAATAATAGCAATACATTACGTTGAGTTACGTGTTTCGAGCCCGTATTGAGCATTCGAAAGGGCTATCAGGCTCTTTCGCTTTGAAGAAAGTAGTTCTCAGGTAAATGAATACAGAACTTCTTAAAGTAATTTGAATACAGAACTTCCTAAAGTAATTTGAAGTCCAGAAATTCAGAAATACTATTATAATGGTCAACACTTTTAACAATATTATTAAACAAGTGAAATAATATTTTTTCTTCCGTAACTTCAACATACCTTTTACAAGAATTCTTGGAATTTCCCATCTCCTCGATCTGACACTTGAACATCATTAACAGCCCAATCCAATTCAAACACAGTGGATTACGAAAGCAACGATCGAAAACATCACATCAATATCCATTACCAACGCATGTGACGGCGATTCCTAATTATACTCCAGCTCATAAATATATTAGCATCGCGCCGTGTGCGCAGACAACGCGGAATCAGTGCAAACCAATCTTCATCAGGGGCGCCGAGTTCGACGCCGGAGCCCTGTGTCCCGTGCGTACAGCGTCAATAGATAATGATAGCAGTGGATTCCACTGTGCATGCAATCGCTCTACCCAGGTGCCTCGCCGCTCGTTTCCCATATTGTTTTCGGGTTCGCATTAATCTTGCGCGTCATCAATCAATCAATCAATCACGCTTGCTAATGACCACGCGATTGGAGTCAGCGCGCGGATAAACAAAAGAGCGCGAGCGGCGCGCGGCGCGCCGTGTTTTGTTAATTCCGACGCGAGCGCTCGCGGCCGCTTCATGAAGGGTGGGATCTATTTGTTATGTTGGCGAACCTGCCACGCAAATCTACAGCGTGTGCCTGTGATGCCCTCGCATCACTGTGAGCTGCTGATTTTATGGGAGTTGAGTTGAAATTGCGTCGGGGACATTTCGCAAAGTACCGCAATCAACATCTGCGTGGCTGGCTTTAAATTTTGAACGAAGTTGGAATGCCGGGCGGAAGTTTATATTTTCAAGGGAAGCTATAAATCTGAAAGGAATATGCGATCTTCGAGTTTATGTTGATCAATGTTTTCTTTGTAACTTCACGATACAACGAAATAAATTTTAAATACAAGTATTAATAACACGAAATGGAGATTTTGATAATGTGAAAATTTTCCACATCTTATTCTTGAAAAAGCTAGAATTATAACCACTCATTTTCAAAACTTTGAAGAAGAAGAAGAAGAAGAAGAAGAAACTAATTATATATTAAATTTTACTACAAAAACATTTAATCGAATGTACTATCTAAACGCAATATATTTTATTTTTCGTTCTTTTACCATTTCTCAAAGAGATGAAATTTTACCTTTCGTTCTGAATAGATGTCCGACATTTTTTGTTAATGGCATTTGAGTATTCAATACAGTAACACATGCGCCCGCAGTAAAGAAGGGTAGATACTGAACTCATACTGACATACTGACTACTCATATTGTTCTACTCCACCTCGTGTACTAGGAAGGAATGACGAAGAATTATACATTGCGACAAATTACCCATCGTTTGCTTATAGATTCTGCTCGAGACAATTTTTTCACATTACTTTCCTTCATTCGTATAATTATTTATTTATATTTTTGATTTTAATTAGCTTTTTCTTCAAATCATCGAGATTTATCTCTCTAAAAAGGATCTTCATTCTCATATTGGTGAGCGTGCCAAGAATTGAATTCTAGCACACCCTGGCGTATAAACTTTTCATAATCGTAAGGTAAACTAAATATAAGTGTTTATATATTAAATATGCATTACGTTTTGTTCGGAGAATATATGTACATACAAACACTTTTGTTACAGCATAAATGCACATTATTATTATTATTATTATTATTATTATTATTATTACTATTATTATTATTATTATTATTATTATTATTATTACATCCATCATCATGGTATTGTCCATGTGGTTTGTTCTGAAGTAATTTGTCTGCCTGGATGCCATCTTGCGAGTTTACAATCCATAAGCTGTTTAGATATCATATTTTCTCTCCCATCATCGAAATATGCACATCTATTCATAATCATATATTTTCGACTTAGAATAAAAAATTTGGGGTATTTCGAGATTGGTTGCGGTAAAAGTTACTCTCGCACGATTAGCCACAAGAAATGTTCTTATTTCTAACTCTTATCAGGCGGAGCGTACCCCAATATTTTAAACATCCGTATGTGAAATTGTGTGACGTGCTAAAGAGTCTTCAGGGAATCTCTCGCTTCAGGTTGACCTTCCCCAGCCTGAGTTGTTACAGTAAGCTGCGAGGCATGAAAACTAATGAGGCGTTTTGACGCCGAGGGGTCGGCGGCCGGTTTATCGCGAGCGCAGAAAGAGATCCAGGATGAATGTTTTGCACTATTAAGGGCCAAGCCCTTCCTTAGCATAAAGACCTGGCGCCCATCGCCCGCCACTCATTGCCTCTTGCCCATCGCCCACCGCCCATCACTCGCCGTCCATCGCCCGCCGTCCATCGCTCACTACCCGCCGCCTATCGCCCGCCTCCCGCCGCCCATCGAACGCCGTCCATCGCCCGCCGTCCATCAGCCGCCGACCATTGCCGCCCATTGTCTGCCGCCTATCGCCCACCGCCCAATGCACGCCGCCCATCGCCCACCACCCATCGCCCGTCGCCCGTCGCCCATCGCCCATCGCCCAATGCACGCCGCCCATCGCCCACCACCCATCGCCCGTCGCCCATCGCCCATCACCCGTTGCCCAATGCTTGCCCCCCGTCGCCCGCCGCCCATCGCCCACCGCCCATTGCCCGCCGCCCATTAACGGCCGCCCATCGCTCGCCGCCCATCACTCGCCGTTCATTAACGGACGCCCATCGCTCGCCGTCGATCACACGTCGTCCACCATCCCGTCGCCCATCGCCCGTCGTCCACCATCCCGTCGCCCATCGCTCGCCATCCATCGCCCAAAGTCGGCCCCCATCGCCGCCACCCATCGCCCGCCGCTCATCACCTTCCGCTACTGGCCAGCGACGACCACTGCCTCCACCGCCCGCGCCACCAGCCTTTATCTGACCGTAACAAATGGTGTCGGGACACGTGCGGTGCATAACGCGGGGAGGGTGGCGAGCGAGTGGCGGGCGAGGGGGCGTGCGAGGCCTTTGAGCGGGCTGCGCGCGGAGGGAGGGTCATTTTCATATGAATGTAATTATCAGTCGGCGGGGCACGCCCCCCTGCGCGGGCCCTTCCCGCCACAGCAGCGCACGTCGCTCGCCCCGCACGGAGAAAAACATCCGCCATCTGCAGACACTCACGCCGGTGGTCCATAGGGTTCGTTGGGCCACAAGGCACCACAAAGGACCATAGGAATCGCACAATTTTGGACCTCTGGGGTCAACCAATATATATTTAAAAAATCATTTACTGCTCATTTGATTTTTTTTATAAAATACGAAAAGTATTTGTAAAATAAAAGAAAGAAATGAAAAATTTTAATAAACTTCCTATTAAACGTATAACGAAAATTTGATTACTTTTAAAACACCAAGTATTTTTTGTTTAAAAAGTTGAGTTTCCTTTTCATTCAAATTTCGTTATTTTTGCTTTAAATGAAGGGTGGTGGGATCCAGATACGTTACCGCTTGCTCATATTAACCGTTTTATAAGAAACACAAACAATATATTACCAACACTTATGTGCTGCCATTTCCTTAACAGCTGTGGTTGATGTTACAAAGAACGTGAGCAATCGTCGTTTCATCAAACGCTGTGTGCAAGCGTGTGAGGAGAGATTTTTGAAACTGTACTCCGATTTGAACACAGTGGCACATCAAGGTCACGAGCAGGACGGAGAGGGGAACAACGTCATCCAAGCGGGAGCGTCATTACGACTTAGATTTTTGGTACTGCAGCCCCCCATTGGATGACAATGGCCCCCTCTCCTTCCAGCTCATGACCTTGAAGACTCACTGTGTTTAAATCGGAGTAAAGCGAAAGGAAGACGGTGAGGGAAGTGCAATGGTCAATTAATGCCACTTCTGTTCTTTTCATCCCAGCGAGATACTGTGAAATTTTGAAGGTATTAATGAGTGACTGTGAAAGTTTCTACTAGTGAAAGCTTATTTACTGCAAAATGTAAAAGCGAAATCGTATATAGGAAATAGGAATTTAATCAAGTGGATATCATTAAAGAATGCTTAATTACTGTAAGAAAATTATCAATAATATTCGAATATAAAACATAATATAACACATTTTATGTGGAATATTTATTTGTTCATGTTGGTTTCAAGTAAGTGTATGGAGTTTTTGCTTTATTATAAAAAACAGATAAAAATGTCAAAATGTCCAGATTTTTCTGAGGACCACCATTGGTTGGAGGTTGCTGATGTAGTAATACGGTGGCTGGATATTTCGAAATTATAATGCAGAAAAAAGTCAGAAATTATTTTCATATTCATATTTTAGTCAACACGAAGAAAGTAAATAAAATGTCGATACAAAAGAAGAGCTTTCTGTTGTATGCTTCTAATTACTAATAGTAATAAAATATTTATCAGAAACATACGAATTCAGTGGAAAGCAGCAAAGAGTATCTTGCTTCTTTTCTTGCAAAGCTCAAGTAAACAATAACTCACAATAATTTACGCTGAACGTAGACGCAGGCGTAGACAACAATTATATTTGATTTTCTTAGCGTATGTTATTTTGCTTTAGCTGACCTGACTGTTGTAAGATAAACAATTCTCGGAATAGAATCATTTGAAGGAATGATCGGAGACTTCACGGGGTTCAAATGCAAAATTTCACATGAATGATGGAAGAGAAACTCGCCTGCCGAGGTTTGTGGGATAAGGATATGGGAGAAGTGAGAATCGAGAAGAGGAGTGCATAGGAAAAAGAAGGAATGAAAATGAAAAATATTCAATCGTGAAGCAAAAGAAAAGGAAAGAAGGCAGACTGAAAATGAAAGAAAACGTAGACGTCATTAAAGGAAAGAAATTTCAATCTTAAATGAAAATCAAACATGAATGTCGTGAGTAAAATAAGGAAATGAAATAAAAGAAGCAAAATGAAGCGAGTGGAAGCAGTATTCGTGGAAGTTCGATGGGAGTGAAAGTCACTCAAAGGTATCTAAGCTCTGCAGAAGAAATGCAGGTATAGAACGAATGCTGGGTAAACTAATCGGTTGCCAGGAACTATTAAGGTAAGAACAATTAATACTTGAAAAGCGAGAAGATTGGGTAAAATAAGGGAGGAAATGTGAGGTAGAGAACGCGTAGGTGACGAGAAACGAGAAGGAAGAGGATCATAGGAAGAAATTAAAATTAAGGAAAGATTGGAAGTTGGAAGTTAATATCCGAGACATAAGAAAAATCATAAGAAGTTCAAACGTGAGCAGAGTAGGCGTTAGATTCATGAGTGTTCTGTATGAGTGAATATCGTCCAGCAGTAATACGACTATGTGGAAAGTGTTCAGATACAGATACTCACAAGCTGGGAGAAGCTGCTCAGTTGACAGGTATTTAAGAGATACGAATTGGGGATAAGGGAGATGGACTAGGGGATTAATAGGTGGAAGGAAGGGAATGTTGACAGCGAACGCACAGGTGGGGGTTAGAAAATGAAAGAAAGTGAGACGCGAACAAATTAAATAAAGGAAAGATTGGTAATGTAAGCATAACTTATAGGGTATAAGCATAACTTATAAGGGAGATGAGAGAAAGTATAAAAGACACTACAGACTTAGGCTTCGTAGGCGCGTTGCAGAAAAGATTACCCAGCAACTCCGCGGAAAGCAAGAGAGCGATTCACCCAAAGCTGCAGAAACACTCAGTTGCCAGAAATTTATGGAATAAGATCTCGGGATAAGCGAGATATGACTAGAGGATTAAACTAGGTTAGGACGGAAATGTGTGATAGAAAACGCGTAGGCGGAGGAACAAACAAAAATTAAGGAAAGAATGACAGCTTGAACGTAATAGCGGTGACATAAGATAAGAGAAGACGTAAAAGAGCGTAGCAGACGCTAGGCTTCATAGGAGAGCTATAGAAGTGAAGATAACCCAGAAACTCCGCGGAAAGCAACCAGAAACAGAACGATTCACGGAAAGCTGGGCGGAGCTACTCACATTTCTTGGGGCTTGTGGGGCAAGTAACAGAGGAAAGTAAGCAGCGAGTAGGGGATTGAGTCCGGCAGGGAAGGCGATGCGTGAGAGAGAGCACGGCGTAGGAGGGAGGGCGTGGGGAAGGTTCCACTCAGCGAAGCATAGGCATTTCGCTCAATGGCACACCGCCTGGGACCAGCGGAATTCGATATTGACGTACGATCGCGGGAAACTATAATAAAAGCAGGGTAAGCGAGATGTGACTATAGGATTAAACTGGGCAGGAAAAGAAATGAGTGATAGAAACGCGAACGAGGTGGATGAAACAAAAATTAAGGAAAGAATGGCAGCATGAACTTACCAGCGGGTACGTAAAATTAGGGAAGGCGTAAAAGAGCGTAGCAGATGGTAGACCTCATAGGAGCACTACAGAAGTGAAGATCACCCAGCAACTCCACGGAAAGCAACCAGAAACAGAACGACTCACGGAAAGCTGGGCGGAGCTACTCGCGTTTCTTAGGGTTGTGGGATAAGTGCACTAGAAAAGTAAGCAGCGAGTAGGGGATTGAGTCCGGAAGGGAAGGCAATACGTGACAGAGAGCGCGGCGGAAGAGGAGAGGGGGCGTGGGGAAGGCAGGCATTTCGCTCAACGGCGCACCGCCGAGGACCAGCGGGAATTCGATATTGCTGTACGACCGCGGGCAAAATATAATAAAAAAGTTGGCGGGAGGGGCCGGGAAGGGGCGGGGCGGGGCCGTGCTGAGCGTCGAGTAGCCCCGAGCGGGGCGTCAGCCGCACAACAATTTTTTCGCCATCTGCGCCGGAGTAATTTTTGTGCGCGCGCTTGTTGCGTCTAACGGCAACCGCAGAGCCGTTAGCGCTGAGCGGTGGGGGCGGGGGTGGAGTCGGGGGCGGCAGCGGCGGCGGGGGTGGCGGCGGTGGCGGTGGCGGTGGCGGTGGCGGAGGCGAGTACGACTCTGTGGCGTTACCTCCCTCTGAGGAAGCTGCTGCCGTTAGCATGCTGATGGCCGATTATCCAGCTGTACACACGGTTCCGCGGCTTCCTCTTCACTGGGAGAACTATGTTGCTGCTCGGCAGGTTGCGTTTACCCTTTCGGGATGATTCGTGAAATAGTGATGCAATATATAAGACGGGTTGTCGTTTTTTGACATTTTCAAGGTCTTTTCATATGCTAAACGATTATTTAGATTCAATACTTAGTACCTAATATCTAAATATGTTCGTCCAATATTTTACAAAAGAGTTACTTTTTTATGTATAGGGGAAACTATAGTCTAGATTGTAATGATTTGCGGCGATGAATTGGGTTAAATTATTGTGTTCTTTCATTGAATGGAATACAAGCATATAATGGCCAGGGAGTGAAGGAGACATTTAGGAAACCTTATAAAATACGGGCATTTTTATGATCGGGGTATTTCTACAACCTACATTCCGAAGAAAATGTCACAGAAATAAAAAAAAAGCACTTCTTATGTTTACGTTTTTAATTTTATAAACGATAGTTCAAATCTTTAATTCAATCAGCACAATAATATATTATTATTCTACTCTGCTAATATACACTCACGAAAAAACATAATAATGGCCGGAACTTTTCCTTCCTTAATAACGAGCACAGTTGTAGAACATATCTATACTGACATGCTAGTGAATTAATGACTTGTTTTTGAATAGTTTAATTTACATTTGTCAGTGATGACATTTCTCGAATACACAAATAGGATTTCAAGCACTATTTTATTTGACAATTCAGTTTTTAAATAATGAGTACACTGATATTAATACCAATGCCAAGTATATGAATTTACTGGAGTATATGTTGATTTTTATTTTTTAGACCTTTGCTTAGAAAAAAATGTAATATTTCATTTTCAAAATGCGGTAGCGAGATGAAAGTAGAAGCTTTTTAACATCAGCCTTCAATCAAGTTCATTACAATTTCGTAAATAAAATCACAAGTCATAAGAACTAAATGACAATATTACAAGTTACATGTTTGGACAAACTTGAATGTATTGTCTTAATTCAGAAAACTAAACTAAATGCTAGTTCAAAATTAAGTAGAGTCGAAGTGAAATATCTATTAACATAACCATACACTAATTTCTCTTGTTTTTCAAATGTATATTCAAGGGCATATTTTGTGCATTTAAAAGTAAAGAAGTTATAGTATCAATGCGATAGACATTCATTACGTTCATTGTTTTCACAATGTAGTGTAACTAGGATAACACGAGTACCTTTAACGACACTATATACAATACTATATATAACTTTAAATATGTCCCTGAAGTTCCGTTTCAACTTGGACGCACGTACCTCCACAATTAAGCGTTTCTCAAATAGAATTATTTAAACAATATTGAACTTTTATCTGATAATTTTTCAGATTTTTATGTTATACATAACTTTTAATGCGCTTCGTAATGATAAAAAATAGGCTAATAGAGAACCCCCTTTTCACCTACGGGTGATAAACTTTTGAACTTTTATTTACTCTTCTAGGCAGTGGTTCAAGCACTACTGGTTGCGGCGCATCTAAATATTGTCCTGACGTAAACTAACATTATTATTATTTTGTATTTTACAAAAAATTGGAATAAAATAATTTTTATTTCACTAAATGCTAATCAGTAAATAGCCCAACCACCATATATTTAGTGTTTACTATTGACGCAGTAATACAAAGAACTATAGAGGAATTTTTAAAAAATCTCCACATGACTTTTGAGGTGCTTTGTCCAGATATATTTAGTGTTTACTAGTGACGCTGTAACATAAAGAACTATAGAGTAATATGAAACAAAAATTCTCCAAGTGACTGTTGAGGTGCTCCTTGTCAGTGTTCCACACGGACGGGCCGCGAGCGTACCGGACGAGTTGCGCGTGAAAATTCCGCGCTCTCTTATAGTCGCCGGCAGGGCCCTTGCGAGTCTCCTCCGCCGCCGCCCCCGCACTACGCATCAGCCAATTGGCTCCTGGAGCGCAACGCTACGAAAAACACCGCCTATACACATCATTATGCAAATGAGTTTAATTTTTTAAAGAGATGCGAATGGCGCCGGATCTGCGGGATTACACCGCCGCGGCGGACTCTGAGGAAATCCGGCTTCCCCCACCCCCACCCCCCACCTGCCCCACTCGCACAGTCCGCGATGCCGCAGTCCTTTCGGAGTTTGGAGTGCGGGATGCAGAAAGCTCTTGCGTAGGCGTTTCTCGAAGTTGCACAGAGAGCGCCTTTGTTCCAGTGGCGATGCCGCAATCGTAGGAAAGACGTCGCTGACAGTTCAGAGCCTTGCAGTGTTGTTTCGGTATCTTTCTTCATATACATTTATATATTTGTAATGAAGTGAACTGTGGATAAAATCGTCAAAAATAATGCATTTTAAAAATATTTGGGTAAAATACTTAACCTTTCTTACACTTGGCTATTAAACCAGGAATTAAAAGTAGCATCATTTGACTTACTACAGTTTGCTTGCGGATATTTTCATGTCGGATTTTATAGTTATATATGAAAATAACCTCTTGTAATTTAAGAAACATGGCTTGCAAAAATTCTTCATTGTTTTTATTTCAAATACTCAATATTGTAAAATAACAGAAAGAAACTAAAAGAACAAATATTTTTCATTCTTATTTGGCACCGTATCCTCATAGATCGTGCATTTGTGTTCAATAATATTGTTAATTTGTGCGAAGCAACATTAATTTGATATTATCTATTATCATGCTTCTTCTAAAGTATGGAAAAAGAATTTCAAATGCAATAGTTATCAAACTTCACACAATCACTCCAAAATCATATGTTCCACAAGTTTAGTCTCTTCTCGAACCATAATTACTTGACCCCATCCAATCATGCCATATCAGTCATCCGACAATATTTCAAATTACACTTGCACCACACACAATTATGCTCTCAGTACGTTTCACATGATTCATATGAAGATCATAAAGTGATGTGGTAACCTTGTTTTCAAATATCTCGTAATTGAAGAGATTATTTTCAAACTGATGCATTAACGATTTTATATAGAAAGGAAGGATTCAACTTTTTTTGTAATAATTTAATATCGGAGAAATGTAATTTTGGATCACAATAATTTGCAGTAAGATGTAGAAACGTATTTGGTATACATTAATAAACTAGAAATCAAACGGAAATAGAGATGGAAATAAGCTTATTAATTTTGTGTCAAAATATTCAGGTTTCCTAATGTTTTTGAAGTCATAATAAAAGATTAGAAAATTTTAACAATTTGAAGCCACTTAATACTACAGAACGTATGAAACTGAGTCATGAGTTTCGTGATACAAACCGTATCTACTGCTACGAGCGTATGTGGAAAATTTTAGTCCATTCCAACATCAACGTCTCGGCGAGCGGATCCTCGTGGGAGGGGCGGCCGGACGGGGGCGGCGCCAGCAAAAGGGTTGGTGGCGGCGCGCGATGCTTTCGTAATGGCGGGCGGGGGCGGCGAGGCCAGCGAGACAGTAGCGGGAGTGGCAGCAGCTGGCGCCGCGCCGCGCCGCGGGTTTACCTCTCGGAGTTTATTACGCTAAAAGGCGGCTCATCAGGCGACGCTATCACCCGCGCAGAGATAAGCATCGCGTGGTTGGGCCGGCGCGCGGGCGGACCGGTGGCGGAGGCGGAGGCGGGGGCGGGGGCGGGCAGTGGGCCGGCGCTGGGGCGGGTGCTGGGGCGGGGACGGGCGCGGGGGCGGGGGCGGGCGCTGGGCGGGGACGGGCGCTGGGACGGGCGCGGGGTGGGCAAGCCCGCTGGCGGTAGAGGGGTGTGGCGAGGGAGGGCCGGGGAGGGGGAGGGGCGGGCCGATGAGGGGGTGGAGGCGGGCCGGTGAGGGGGGATGGGGCGGGCCGGGAGGGGATGGGGCGGGCCGGGAGGGGAGGGGCGGGCCGGGGAGGGAGGGGGAGGGCCGATGAGGGGGTGGGGACGGGCCGGTGGGGGGGATGGGGCGGGTCGGGGAGGGGATGGGGCGGGCCGGGAGGGGAGGGGCGGGCCAGGGAGGGAGGGGGAGGGCCGGGGAGGGAGGGGGAGGGCCGGGGAGAGAGGGGGCGGGCCGGGCCAGGAGCGGGGCCGTTGCGGGGCGGGGACATGGTGGAGCGGAGGTGAAGAGGGGACGGGGAAAGTGACTATGACTAAGGGATAGCGGGGTCAGTGGCGGTGGTGGTTGTGGTTGTGGTTGTGGTGGTGGTTGTGGCGGTGGTGGTTGTGGTGACGGTGGGGTTGGAATGGGGACGGTGAGGGTGACGGCGATGGTTTTCATGAAGGCGGTGGCTGTGGCAGTAGCGATGGCGGCGGTGGTAGCGGTGGAGTAGATGTAGGCGGCGGCGGTGGCGGGGCGGCGGCAATGACTGCGGAACAGCAGTGGTGGTGAAGGTGGATGAGCTGACGGAGACGATAGGGTGATAGGGTATCTGGTAATGGTGGCTGTGCTGGACGAAGGGTGGGTAACGATGATGATTAAGACTGTCCGCCGTGCACCACCTCGTTTCATCCCCCCTCCACATGGCTACCAATTTTGTAAAAACATAATCCTACGTACACCCGGAACCGCGAAGGACGTCAACTTATCTGCATCGCAGAAGTGCGGTCATCTCGCTTGGCAGATGTAAAATACTGAACTTCGATCCACTTTCTCTTACTTTTATATGCCATTACAGTTGATGTGTGTACCTCTAATTTTTTGCATTTACATTTGCCTCTTTTGTCTTCACCTTCAGGAAAATTTTATTATCTCCCCGCTTCTGATATCGAAGGTGGATTTCGAAATTATTATTTCCTCCTTTTTCGGTTAAATTTTCTTTTTTTATTTTTATATTTGTTTTTGTTCGTTGGTTGTTTTGATTTTCCATGCAAATGCCTTTGTTAATATAAATTTTTATGGTTTCATTGATTGATTACCCCCCCCAACTTGGACAAGCTCTAAGCTCCTCATTGTTTTCTTCCTGATTAAAGTCTCCCGACATGTGTGGTAGTGTAATGCATGTTAGTGTGCTTGTGTGTAAGTAAGAAGTGAAGAAAGAACTGGTAAGAGAAAGGAAAGATTGCGCACGGTCCGTGCTCCTTTTATTAGGTTACTACTCCGGTAATTGCCTGGTGTTGATAGGAGAAACCATGGAAAACTACCGATCAGAGTAGCCGAGCACTGGAATTCTCCTCCAGACCGGCTAAATTCGATCTAGCTGACAAGCTACAGTCCAATTAATCTTTTCTTCTACGATTATACAAAAATGAGGGATTGTAAGTATCAGTAAGCGTGCGTGAAGTTATTTTTTTAAGACATGAGAAACACCTGACACCACGCTAAAAACTTACTTGCGGGGAGACATGATGTGGTGTCACGACAGTGCACAATGAGAGTGAATGAATATTTTTCATGTGCTTAAATGGAGTCGAAGTGAAAAAGTGAAACAAATAATGATTCGCAATAGACACATTTTTGTACAATCGTAGAAAACATTATTTCTATTTTGTGAACGAATTTATTGCATGATTTTAATGTTTATTTGTTTGTTGTTTTTTCTTCGATCTGTCTGTCCCGGCCACAAACACCATCTAGTTTTTCAATAACAAGAGTTTCCTTTCCTAACCCGTAACGACAGATGTGAATTTATGCTACGGAACTACAAACGTGGAGTCAAACTGACTCCCCATACTTTTTCGAGAATTTATGACCTATTAATTTACCTTTTTAAATTATTTTTTGGGTACATTGTAAAATTATATAATACTTTTATAATAATAAAAATTTTTTAAACGATTTTGGGATAATAATAATAATAATAATAATAATAATAATTATTATTATTATTATTATTATTATTATTGTTATTAAATACTTGATTTTTAATTGCGTCTCTGAGGTCGAGCTATTCATGCTAAATATTTGACAACGAATGTAACGATTAAACACATTTATTAATATTTTATAATTACTTTTAATGTTTTATTGCTTTTACGATTGGTACATATTGTTGACAAACATTGTCAATGCAGTGAATTTTCAATGAGCAACAAATAGTATTTGTTCTCATCATCAGTTTCTTAGGATGAATAGAGCAATATTTTCTTGTTGTTAGTTTTCCATCCCCTGTTTCTCTTCTCTACGTAATATTTTCTTAATTGAAATTCTGTTGTCTTGTCCAAGACGTGTGATGGGCAATATTCTTTCTAATTTCTTTGTAACTAGTTCTTTTGCAAGACTTTTTGTAAAATTCAGCTTTGTTACCAACGCATTAGCGCTAAAGGAGAAAAAATATTAAGATAATACCAAGGATAGTGTTCGATATATATATCGAGCACTATTCTTGGAAGTATAACTCATATAGCGTAAAACATATTACGCACAAGCCTACTTTCGGTGGTGTCGACAAGAAATATTTTTCTCGTCACGTGTTCACAGACGGGGTGTCAAACTGACTCCGAGACGTGCAAACTTAACTTAACAGGGAATAAATCTAATAAATCAAGATGTATAACATCGACAATCCGCATACGCAACAAGGGAAAGTTAGTTTGAAAGTACCGAAGTCCTGGTGGAAAAAGCAAAAGCGTCAAAATAATAAAATAGAAAAATGGAAGTGGGCGGAGTCAGTTTGATCCCGTCTTTGGTTACGAGTTAATACAAAAATAACTATGATTACTTCTTGGTGCTTTTCTGCTTCCTTTTGCGTCGCCCTATTGTGTGCTATTCTCTGCTGCTTTCGTGGCTATCCCCCACTGTGAGCTTAATTAGTATTACTTAGCTTGAAACCCCTTCTCGTGCGAGGGGGCCGCTTTTTCCAGGGGAATGAGGTAAAGCGTTGCGATAAGAGAGTCCATCCCGCGGGGTCGCATGACCCGTCTCCCTCGTTTCCGCTTTTTCCACTCGCAACTGTCAACTTTCCTTCTGACTCCGATTTACGTGTTTTGAGAGCCCGACGAACACCTGTTTACGTTGTTCATCACAGAAAAAAAAATTCCACTCTACATTCGCAGATTTGATTGTCAGCTAGCGTCTTTGCAATCGTCAGCTGCTACATCAGAACTTTCCCTCCGTTGTTTAATGTTGTTTCCATCTGAGGATTGATTAATTGATTACATCCTCAGCTATAACCATTAATTCCGTCAGTGTAGTGAATATTTTTGAGTACTGGCAGTTGAAGGTATTCCTCGTCAGCAGGGTGGTGAGATGCTACAGGTGGGTTGGTAGGTTGTTAGTGATTCCGGGCACGTCAAATACTGAGGGCATTGGTCCCGTAAGTGTGATGCACGTTTTTCATCGAGAGGTGACGGTGATCTTACCCTGCTAGATGGCGAGACCCAGCTCCGAAATACCGTCGGCCAAAGGGGTTTCCCCAACCGGATATCTCCCACCGGCGGGGCATCGTCCCAGCTGAGACAAGTACGAAGCTCTCGACCGGTCTCCTGGTATGTGTGGTAGTGTAGCGCATGTTAGTGTAGGTGTGTGTGTGTGTGTGTGTGTGTGTGTGTGTTTGTGTGTGCAATGGGAGAGAATAAGAAAAGGAAGAGGATGCAAAGATCGCGCACGATCCGTGGCCCGTTTGTTAGGGAACTGCTCCCGCATTCACCTGATGTTGATCGGAGAAACCACGGAAAACTACCAATCAGAGCAGCCGGTCTAGAATTATCCAGACGTCGACTGAATTCTATATACCTGACAAGCTAGTGTCGAAAATCTTGCCGCCGTCGGCACTCGAACCTAGAACCTCCCGGCCAGAGTCACTGCAGAGACAGCGGCCATGCTGATTTTGTTCTAATCGCAGTCTGTACACTTGAACTTTTTAAACTACTTTTGAATTCTCATGGCCTGAGCCTCTATAGACTCAGGCGGTTCATCGATGTGCCCCAAGCGTTCGGTGTCTATGACAGGTGCATTCCGAGAAGTATCGCGTCATACACGTTGGGCGCCAATCGTACGGTCTTGACAGTATTATTACCTCAGGAAGCAAAGTTTTTCACGTCGGGAGAAAAGAACATTTCTTCTAGACATCAAAAGTTCCGACTTCAAGTTCGTTTTCTTTGCGGGACATAAGAGCAAGCATGTCAAGGTCGCGCGGATGGTAAGTGCGTTCCCTATCATTGCGCCCTGAGAATGTGCCGTGAAGTTCTAAGTGGGTCGCATTGCTCCGGGATGGTGGTACGTCACTGGGTATCTGGCCCATAGCAGTCTTTTGCGAAAGTCAGTTGGCTGTTTTACCCCAAAAACGATAGTCATTTCCTAACTAAATCAAATAAATCATCCATCAAAATAAAATACATTAGTTATATTTAAATGTGTTAGTTTTATTATATTCAATGTACATTAGTTATATTTAATACATTTTTATGTGAGACCTCTACTCTCGTGATATTTGGAGCGGGATTTGAGCTTACCGTCCCTACTACAGCTTGATCATATACGCCCCTTCGGAAGGGAAATTAGAGCGGAATGTGGAAAGTTGCTTGTGATCGCTGAAGAGCCGGATTTTCCACGCGGACAAGTAACTCGTGCCGGCGCAGTTTGACACGCCTGATCTACAACGTTAGCATCTTAGTCGCCCTCACCGTTAAGGTCATATACATCGTCATCGCCATAGTCACCGTTACCATCACAGTCACCGTCACAGTCCCTGCAATTAGTTGGGATCACTACTACCATCGATATAAAGGGCAATATATAGGAAAATGACTGAACTCTTTTTACTAATTCGATAATGTGGAATTCTGAAACTTATAATACGTCAATAAAAGTTTCTGAATTTAAAAAAATTAAATTTCCCAAAACGCTACTTCAGAATACACTCCAGTTAGTCGGATAGAAGAACTATTTTAAAGGAGTTTAAAGTGATTGCTTTTGTAGGTGTGTGGTATAATGTTTTTAGCTTAAACTTTTCGACCATTGACTTTTTGACCAGTAATTAGCATCCTAAAATATTGTTAACAGCGTTTCCGGATTTTTTACATCAATGACTGCCTCTGTAATCTCTTCTATTACCCATCCATTTCCGCAAGAGTCACCGCTCCTACCGTGAGATAATCTCCTCGACGCCACCACCACCGCCGCCACCACCAATGCCGCCCACGCCCCCGCCGCCACTCCCGACCCTAGCCGATGCTGACCCCGCCGCGCCCGTCGCCACGCCGCCCCCAGCCCCCCAGCCACCACCATCGCCGATGCCGCCCCCACCACCGCCGCCGCACCCGCGCTCGTTTCCGTCCCCACTCCCGCCGCCGATGCGGCCCCCGGACCCCCGCCGACCCTGCCCCCCCACCACCGATGCCCCGGCTCTCCTTTCGCCTCCACTGCAACCGCCGATGCCCCTGACTCCGCCCCCGCGCCCGTCGCCGATGCACTCTTCGGCATCCCCGCTGTCCCCGCCCCCACCCGGCCACCTCCGAACCGACCTGCACTCCCGCTGCCTCCACCACCACCGCCGATACTGGCCTCATCCGCCTCCGATGCTGTCTCCGCCCCCCCCGCAATCCGCCGCCCAGCCCCGCCCCCACCGATGCCGGACCCGGCACCCCCGCCAGCACTACCGCCACCGCCCATGCCGTCCCCACCACTGCCGTCGCACCGCGCCCGTTGCCGCCCCCGCGCCTGCCGTCGATGCTGTTCCCGCCCCCGCCACCACGGGTGCCCCGGCACTCCCTTCGCCTCCACCGCCACCGCTGATGCCGCCCCCACCATCACCGCGGCCGCCACCACTACCCCCGCTTCGCCCCCGCATGCCACGTCGCGTGCGCGACGGAGCTCAATTCCGCGAAATCGTTCGGCAGAGCGCGCTGCCGCTGGGACGCGCTGATGAGTGCGCCCCGCCGCCACCCATTGTTTCAATACCACTTTTTCAGGAAGCCCATTGCTTCCGCTGACTACCGTATTCTTCTCGTGAAATTAACACTAATAGCGTTGAACCACACCTGAAACGCACCGTTCCAGACGCTACATCCCTCCAAAATATAATTTTCTCTACAGCTTTTTCTTATCACTTCCTCCCTGCTGGCCGATCACAAGGTGCGACACATCAATTAGAAAGAGTTATCGTGTGCTCTTGGAGCGCTAACACAATGTAATTAATATTCGGAGCATTTTCAAACCGTTTTTGGAGATAAGTTCATTCGTGGAAGAGTCTTATTAAATGCCTCTCCTGCTTTGGAAATTTCCAGAAAAATTCCCTCTCCCCTACGCGACACCGTTATTTACCAGAAATTTCCTATGTGTTCGTGGATCTGTGAAAATTTCACGAATGACGCAGAAAGGGTTTTGGAGAACCCTTGTTGCCGAATTATGCACAGATGCCACCCATAGTGCCGAATTATGCACAGATATCATAATGCACAGAATTGTATTTGGAGATTAGGACATGGTGAAGAACAAGCTGTGGAGGGAAATGTGAGCGAAATGGCCCACAAGAATGCGGAGAAAGATGAATCAACAGACTTTGGGGGATTAGATTTCCAGGAATAGGACCTACAATCAAGAAACTATTGACCACTGAGGACCGCACGGTGCATTTAAAGCACGTTAAGAGAGTGAAAAAGACGATGCGGAGAGTGATGACAAAATGGTGTGGTTATGAGCGGACGAGTGGTGGAACAAAACAGGACGACGCCTAGGGAAAAGGTCGCGACGGACAAGTGGCTCCACTACTTCGGCGGAGTGCAGCGACGTATAGGGATTGACTGATTCATTAGTGATTCCGGACGCGTCAATTGCTAAGGTCATTAGTCCGTTAAGTGTAGTGTATGTTTCTTCCTCGGCAGTTGGCGGTAATCTTACCCCGCTGGATCGTGAGATCATGTGGCAACGAACTCATCGGCTAACGAGGTTTTCCGCAGCGAGGTATCTACCACCAGTGGGGCACCGCCCCAGCTGGGACAAGCTCTAAGCTCCAGACCTGCCTCCAGCCCGTGTGGTAGTTTTGTGCATGTAATGTGTGTGTAAAGCGATGAGAA
The DNA here is from genome assembly GCA_011170035.1 of Teleogryllus occipitalis. Lineage (NCBI taxonomy): Eukaryota > Metazoa > Arthropoda > Insecta > Orthoptera > Gryllidae > Teleogryllus > Teleogryllus occipitalis. Next base: position 49,885 of record BLKR01002438.1, on the reverse strand, counting down.
GGACAAGGAAGAGGAAGGAAAATTCGCGCGCGGTCCGTGGCCCGCGTGTTAGGGCACTACTTCGGCATTCGCCTGGTATTGATCGAAGAAACCACGGAAAACAACCGATCAAAGCCGCCGGGTGCCATGAATGAAATATTAGGACAAGGAATGCATCTCTGGAACAAACAAAAAGGGAAGAGATAAGAAAGAGAAGGATAGAAAGGAAACGTGGAACCTAGCGACAAGAGGCAAACCAGACAAACCAGAGCTGAACATCAGCAACCGCGCTCCCGGGTACTGTGCGGGGCGGGGACGCCTGGGCGTGGCAGGCGTTCTCGTCAAATGGTACGAACAAAACGAAAAATAGACGATTCCCTGAAGAAAAAGAACAATAAACAACGTGGTACGAGTTGTGTGCGAATACACAATTAGAAGAACGCCATGAAGAGGATGTTGATCAAGAGCTATATTCAGTGCTAAGAGAAGGATCACTGAGGGAAGAAGCAAAATGAAAGGAGATGCGAGAAGTGCACGGTGTAAACAAAGGCCGAAAATTGGAAGGTCGATATGAAAGAAGGAACGAGAAGCGGACAGTCAAACTGAGTAAAGTATACAATGGAGGATCAATACTAAGGAAAGATCAAGAAATGGAGGATCAATATTCAGGAAAGATGGAGAAATAGATGGTTAAACCGAGATAAGGATCTAGAAGTGGACTGTGAAAAACAGTATAGTATAAAATGAAGGATCAATACTAAGGAAAGATCAAGAAATGGAGGGTCAGTGATCAGGAAGAATCGAGAAGTAGATGGTCAAAATAAGATAATGATCTAGAAGAGGACAGTCAAAATGAGTGAATGAAGGAGAAATGGACGATCAATAATTGGAGAGTGAAAATGAATGAATAAACGAGAAACGGACGATAAATAAGTAGAGGACGAAAATGAGTGAATGAACGAGAAACAGGATCAATATTGAGGAAGGCTCGAGAAGTGGACGGTTAAAACACAGAGAGAGAGCATGTGCGAAAAGCGTCCAGAGTAAAAGGTAAGAATGAAATGGAACGAAGCGATAAGACGCGAACGACGCCAATCGCAACGAGACGGGCCGGCCGGCACCACCCGCCGCGCGCTGCTGCGGGGCGGGGCGGGGCGGGGCGGGGAGGGGCGGGGCGGGGCGGGGCGGGGCGGGGCGGGGCGGGCGGGGCGGCGCGGGGCGGGGCCGCCGGGGGCGTGGCGGGGCGTCTTCGTGCCTGCCGCGCGTTAGCGGCGCGTAAAATCCGGCCCGGGCCGCCGTTACTGCGCGCCACGGATTACCTGCTGGCGGCGCGGGCGGCGACGGCGGCGGCGGCGCGTTCATTACGCAGAGTGGCGGCGCGTGTGATTGACGCGGGGCGCGCGTGCGGCGGGACAGCCGCGCCCTGCCGGGACCTCCAGGGCCCTCGGGACGCCGGGACGCCGCGCCGGCCGCGGCCCTCCGCCGTCGCGGCGCCTATCGCCCTCCGATCTGCCCGCGTCCGCCGCTCCGTTGTCGCCGCTGGCTCTCCTGCCCCTGCGAGTGGGCGGGGCCCGGCCGCAGAGTGCCATTGTGATTTACTTGACAGCGCTTGTGCCAAATGCAAATGCACGGCCTCGGCTCGAATTAGAGGTGATTGGGCCCGACGAAGTAGTGCTAGGTGCTATACTGTTTCTTTCAGCTACTCTTTATTCAATACTGTTCTTCACTACTTTCATTCAGATACTCTTTTGTTTTCAATGTAGCCATCGATTAATAGTCCTAATTTTGCTCTTTCATTTATTGTTTTTTCGTCGGTCTGTGTGTTATTTCGCAATTCCTATAGGCCTAATTCAGTATCGCCGGTCCCCAAAATATCTTCCTTCACTCCACTGCTGGGGCGGGTAATGATATGCTTTCTTCCAAACCAGCTGTTTGAGAAGGCCAGTCGTCCAATCAACTGAGTTAACGATTCTTTTATCTCGCTGAGACACCGCATAGGCCTTGGGACGTAGGCACCTTCGCGACAGACGTTGCCGTCTCGGCGGCTATCGCTGTCCGATCTGCCCGCGGCCTTCAATCCGCCGTTTCCGCCCAGCCCCTGCGAGAGGGCGGGGCCCAGTAGGAAAATGCCATTGTGATTTACTTGACAGCGTGTGCGCCAAATGCAAATGCCGCAGTCGATACGAATTAGCGATGTTTGAGTAATTAAAAAATGATGTCTTCTTGTGTTATACTCACTTAAATGATCTACATGGCAGAGAAAGTATATTTCGATTAAAACACGTAGTCCTTTCAAGGTCACGAGCTGAAAACAGAGGGGGGACTGTCATCCAATCGGGAGCTTCAGGACCCAAAATTTAAGCTGTAACGAAGTTCGCGATTCCCCGTACCCCCGCACCCTCGTGCCAGCTCGTGACTTTGTGAGTGCTTCTGTTTTAATCAGAATATATCGATTAATATTCACAATTCTGTTGTTTTTATTTATTGGTTTTACCTCAATGCTTGAAGGGGTAATGACATTCTTCGCTCGGTACCAGCTGTCTCAGGCCCGTATTTATAAACCTCTGCCAGAGGCCTGCCAGGCCAAGAAGGCTCCCAGTGTTCGGTTTTGCGACGTATGAACGGTCCCCAGCCAATGGCAGTCGCCTCTTCAGCTCCCAGGAAGCTCCTAGATGGCAGGCTCTTAAGAGTTCTGCTGGCAGAGCTTCATAAATACGACCCTAAGACAGAAGTCGGTCCTTCTAGTCACTTAACTATTCTTTTATTGCTTTGAGACAGCACGTTGGCTTTGACCCATCGCCGCTGTAGTTGCAGACGTTGCCGTCTCGGCGCCTATCTGCGACTATCTGACCGCGTCCGTCGCTCCGCCGCTACTGTCGCCACTAGCGCCCTGCCCCCGTCGAGAGGGCGGGACCCGGCCATTGATTGATTGATTCTTTCATGTTTCCGGGCGCGTCAACTGCTTTGGTCATTATTCCCGTAAGTGTAGTGTATGTTTTTCTCTCGGAAGATGACGGTGATCTTCCCCCGCTGGATGGGGAGACCTACCGTCGACTAGTGGGGTTTCCCCCTAACCAGAACTTTCCCACCAGCGACGCACCGCCCCAGCCGGGACAAGCTCCCGACCAGTCTCCCGGAATATGTGGTAGTGTAGTGCGTGTCAATGTAAGTGTATGTGTAAGGGGAGAGGATAGGACAAGGAAGAGAAAGAAAAGATCGCGCGCGGTCCGTGGCCCGTTTGGTAGGGTACTGCTCCGACATTAGCCTGGTGTTGATGGGAGAAACCACGGAAAACTACCGATCAGAGCAGCCGGCCGCTAGAATTCTCCTCCAGACAGCGACTGAATTCGACCTAGCTGAAAAGCTAGTGTCGAAAGTCCTGCCGCCGTCGGGACTCGAACCTAGGACCTTCCGGTCAGAGGGGCTGCAGTGACATCAGTTCATGCACTGAGATACCGCTCCCGGTCCCGGCCATTGAGATTTACTCGACGGGGCTTGTGTCAAATGCCCACCTCGACAGGAATTAGCAATGTTTGGGTTCTTCAAAAATCATGTGTTGGTGTCTTTATATCACTTTTATGATCTGTATGGCGGAGAAAGTATGTCGTCGATTATTATTCGTAATCCTGTTATCTTTATTGAATGATTTTACTCTAGTGCTGGAATGGGCAATGGTATCCTTTTCTCCAAACCAGCTGTCTGAGAGACCCATACAGTTCATCAAGTACATGTATGTCAAGGTCGCGGGATAGAAAGCAAGCTTACTAGAGCTTGCGGACACTGCGTCCAGAGAAATTGGCACCAGATGCAACAGTAAGGGCTGTACAAATTGCTACGAAGTGGCGTTACGTCACTGGATACCTGACTCATGACAGTCTTTGGGAGACGTTACTTGACAGTTATTATCACAAATTTAGCAGTATTAATTCATATTTTATCTTTAAAGCAAAGAAATATTCCATTAAAATGAAATAACACACAGTCCGATCTTCGGTTATCTCCGCCAGTGGGGCACCGCCCCACCTGGGACAGACTCTAATCTCCAGACTGGTCTCACGATTGTGTAATAGTGAAGAGAACGTAAGTGTAAGTATATAAGGGGCGGGGAGGGAACAAAGGATGGAGGGAAGAAACATCGCGCAGTGTGTGGCCCGTTTGTTGAGTCTCTGTTCCGGCATTCGCCTCGAATTGATGGGAGAAACCACAAAAAGCTACCGATGAGAGCAGCCGGCCACTAAAATTGCCCCTCATGCAACGACTGAATTCGACTTAGCCTTTATCTAGCATCGAAAATCCGCCACCGTCTGAATTAGAACCCTAGAACCTTCGTGCAGCAGAGACTACTGTGACAAAATATGTTTCTCTGAGGCAGTTTAGTCGGTTTTGATGCAATAGTCTTCTTTTTCTTTCACTTCTCTTAACCCTTTTCACTCGTAAGCAACGAGCATAATACACGTCCTACAGTTCGTGCGGCATGTCAGGGATGCCACGAGAATAATTGTTACCAGCTTGTATCAGTATGTAATGTGACATGTCCTACAACTCGTGGGGCATATCTCTGATGTCACACCAAAACCCTAATTAACTCGTAGGGCTTGTCACAGTTGCCCACGTATTTTTCCTGGTATGCAAAATAAAGTTTTCATTGTTGAATCGATCCGGGCTACTATTCTATTTTTAAACAATGTTGACGCAATAATGTGAGAACGACCTAGAACGGGGCATGCCTAGTATCGTCTTCGAGCTGTGCCGTCATTTTCCATTGTCATCTTAAGACGGCTCCACACATTCGGCATTCGTCGTGCAGCGGGTTAGTGCTCTCACAATCCCGAGCCTGACGTGTTCGGCGAATGTTCGCTCTCTTTCATGTGTCCAAAAAGCCGACACGCGGTGGATAGGGCGAACACTGAATGTTCGTCGCTCGGCAAATAGCAAGCAACTCATCCACCCAACTCGGGATTCGGCGAACGGTCGCACGCTGTTCGCCGAATAACGAATGTTTGGAGCCGCCTTTAGAATTTGTCAAGATAGACTAAATTTAGGACTAGTACTAGTAGTAGTAGGCTAAATTTAGGACTAGTGATGGCAAATTTTACCAAAACATCAATACATCGTCGTTTCGATACATCGCTAAAGGGTTTTCGATGTCGATGAAAACAACGACGAGAAAACATCGATGTTTTAATTTTAGACTAATAAACATGAAATTTGACTATCCATTTTTAATTATAGTACGTAAAAAGAATATATTTTATTGTGTGGTTACCAGCATGCTAGTAATATGTAAAAATTATTATCGAATATAAATAATAAAATTAACAATATAGAACATCGTGTTTAGCTATCGATTTCGTGTTTCACTGTCGATTCAGGCAATGACACGTCTGGCGATAACATACATTCATAACACGACCAGCTCCTAAAAGTCCTCAGATTGCACAGACCAAATGCGCAGCGTGATAAAAATGACGCAAAACAACGATATTGCTATGGATTGCTGCTACTCTACAACGTGCCTAAACCCCTTTATTTAAAAAAACATCGATTTTGAAACAGAATATCGATGTAAGAAAACACCGAAAGCAAAATATCGATGTTAATATATCGATGTTTCAGGTGGAAAACATCGATTTTTTTTGTCATCCCTATGTAGGACTTAACAGTGCTCAGAAACCTCCAACCGCAGAGTGCATTCATGAATGGCATGTTACATATGCCATTAGTTGGTTGGTGATTTCTGGCGCGTCAACAGCTTAGGTTATTAGTCCCGTAAGTATAGCGCATGTTTTTTCCTCAGGAGATGGCGGTGATCTTCCCCTGCTGGATGGCGAGTTCCGGCGCCGACCTACCGTCGGCTAGCGGGATTTCTCCCTAACCAGGACTCTCCGACCAGCGGGGCACCGCCCCAGCCTGGACAATCTTTAAGCTCCCGACCGCTCTCCAGGAATATGTGGTAGTTGGTAGTGTAGTGCATGTTAGTGTGTGTGTATAAGGGGTGAGGATATGACGAGGAAGTGGAAGGAAAGATCGCGCGCGGCCTGTGGCCCGTTTGTTAGGGTACTGCTCCGGCATTCGCTTGATGTTAATCGGAGAAACCACGGAAAACTACCGATCACAGCAGCCGGCCGCTAGAATTCTCCTCCAGACAGCGACTGAATTCGACCTAGTTGAAAAGCTAGTGTCGAAAATCCTGCCGCCGTCGGGACTCGAACCTAGGACCTCCCGGTCAGAGGCGCTGCAGTGACATCAGTAGATTCACTGAGCTACCGCTCCCGGTTACACATACCCTACGAGTGCAAAGGGTTGAGAAAAGCGCCACTGTGCTGCGTCAGCCGCTCCCATCTCTCCAGCAGGTCGGGCGTTGAACCTGCGCGCCGGCGCCCCTGCGTGCCGCGCGACGGATGGCAGGGCGTCGCCCTTCCCTCAGCATGAAGATCGGGCCGGCGTGATTTGCAGCGGACGCCTGGCTGTGCGTTGGCATGAAGTGTGGAGAATTGCAGCGCGCCGCTATGCGTTTACGGCAGGCTCGTGAAAAAGTCTTGGCTGGAGGATGTGCATCCGTGGACGGTAGCGTATGTGAGGCTGCAGTTGGAGGTTCGGACTCCGGGAGGTGGTAGGTTCGAGTCCTAATAGTGGCGAGTTTTGACACCAGGTAAGTTTATGGTTATTAAATGGAAGAGAATTGTAGAGATCGACTTTTCTGGTGTTTCTGATCTGACTTGGAAAAGGGCAATAAACTGAATATTCACAGAAAACATTTTTATTGTAACAGAAATCCGATATCCTGACCGGGCCAACCAGGTTTAACAATAAATCCAGGAGATGCACCGTTTAATAGCAAGGTCGCAATATTCCACAAGATGTATCTATTCGAAGAGGGGACATAATAAGTACGTATGTACTTTCGCACGACAGCTCTTTACGAGCTAAGGCTCACCAGTGGCGTCTCGGCCTTGCGGCCATGAGTTGACGGGTATGTGTGGTTAGCACATAGTGATCCCTACGCCGAGTCTCTGGTCTTCTAAAGTGAGCTTTCTCATCATCACACAGTAACGGATATTGGGACATTGACAGGGCCACACTTAATTCTCCCCTACCTGGAATCGAACTAGGAGTTGCGCCCTGGAAAGCGAGCACGCTAATCAACCAACTACCAAAGGCGTCACGTAATAATATATTAGGAGAAATAAACAGTTCGAGTAGAAAGGGTGAATCACTATCACAACCTAACACAGTTTACAGTTCGCCAGTGCACGTCCAAATCTGAGGCGGTGGCCCGTATGGACACCGCCCACCAGTCCCCGCCTCGACAGGGCGCGGGTTGGAGGAGGAGGGGGGAACTGCACGCCACCCCTCCACCACGCCCTCTGCCGCCGTTTCGGCGTCGCTTCACAACTATTGTTTTACCGCCATTACAGTTTCTTTCAATCATTTCGAGATAGATGCCGGTAGAGTGATTTAAACAAGGAATCATGGATCGCGCATGATCCATCCTTTCCAATCTTCTCCTCTGTTCCATTCTTAGGACCTGATGTGAAGCGCTGATTCCCCTTTCTTGTTATCTGGAAAGGCGAGTAGGTACAGTCGACTGCGGTTTTAGTGAACTCGGATACAGTGAACTCTCGGATATAGTAAACTTAAGTTATTGATACCGTTACACTTACATTTCAAATAGGCATATGAAGATTCGGTTCTAGTGAACACTGATCTCGGATATAGTGAACGTAGGTAATACGTCCTGGAAGTTAATTCTTTCCAGGGAAAAATATATACGTATATCGTCTCACGTATTCCATCACTAGGCAGTTTGGAAAAAATATCATCGACTAAAGGTCATAATCCAAGAAGTCTCCTCTGAGGTGGAGGTAACGGACTCTAAATATTTCATCCAGCGATCAGTTTCATTAGCCGCTTACGCCATGCCACTACCGAAAGGATCTCCTTAATTAGTTAATTCCAACAGTGCAAACGATATTGAAGGAAATCAAGACTGCATTACTATACTTAGAGGCAGTGGAAAATGCAGAATCAAGTATCGAGAGAGTACGAACTCTGCCTTCTAGAGAAATTTCTGTGAAAAATGCACCAAGCAAACAATTGAAAATTATTGATTTTTTAAAGGTCAAATAAATATATTGAAATTTTAAGTTGGTGCTGTTCATGTTTTTTGTTGTGTCTCTATATTAATAAAATTAATCATTGTGGAGAAATTCCAAATAATTTTCACATCGGATAAAGTAAACCTCTGATACAGTGAACCAAAAAATATTGGTCACCAGAAGTTCACTATCACCAGAGTCGACTATATGCCAGATTAATGCGCGATCTGAATAGTTCCGGCATCCAAAAGTAAATTGGAAGAGAATGCTGTATACATATGTTCTGAAAAAAATTGAGAATATGGTAACATAGGTAGCTAAATAAATCGAAGACCAATGTTTTTCTAACTGTAATGTTACTGATTTCAATAAACCCGGAAGTCCGTCTTAATACAGATTAAAACAAATTCTCAAGCTTTTCCATTTACTGTAAATTCAGAAGTAATACTTTCACGAAGTCGAGATATTTTGGATTGCTTTTATTACTGATCGAACTCCTCTAAAATATTGACTAGGGTGGAATCGAGCAATCCGAAAATGCTAGGAGACAGGGGACAAGAGTCTAACCTGTTCACTAAGCCTCTTAGACGCTCTAACCGCATTACAGATCTCGTGGACCGTGATCCTCTCAGAGTAGATTTGATGTCGCGGAAAGCAGAGAGAAACAAAATGTCAAAGGTACGGTCTAGCGGGAGATCCCACGGGAGAACCTGGGGGAATAAGCTTCTGACGTATATCAAGACGCGAGGCCGAGTGGGAGCCACGACAAATCAGACAATCTGTCGGTTTCATGAGAAGTCTGCTATACCGACTTGCCAGAAGATTGCTTCGAGCGTGGTGGTACAGTTTTCATGGCACTGGCAGATCGAGGAGGGCACGAGGGCCATGTCCCCCAAAAAGCTCTAGAGTTTTCGTTTACTGTCCTTTATTTTGCAAAATTAATTTAAATATTTATGATCGAATTATGTAATTATTTAAACAATAATATTGTGTAGTATCATGTCTACAGTACTTAAATAATATACAAATAATAACAAATATGTTTATTATTTAACAAAAATCGACGATGCACCCCCCCAAAAAAACATATCGGCTGGATGTTGGTGCTTTTCCCCTGTTTGATGGGGAAGACCTATCGTTGGATCTACTTCTTGCGAAAGTAAATTGGCTTTTCTTCTGAACAGAAGAAAGACTTTTTAGAGTCTTTCTTTCTCTAGACTTTTTCTTTAAACAGACGAGGTGTCGTGATGATGTTGCATGTGTAAATATTGATCTTAGCGCTTTGATCGTTGTTTGACAGTTTCATTACACTTTGGTAAATTAGAAATTTGAAACCTCTTACTCACAAAAAAAATTTAATTAATTTTTGTTGGCATTAGAATCTGGAATTTCAGACATTTTATTGTATAAAGAAATCATACGATTAGGTGTGCTTAAAATCTTTGTTGTGAATTTAGGCTGTGTCAATTACTACTTTAATTATCGTCCATTAATATAAAATATCACTTTGCTAAACAGCACTTTTACCTTTCGTGCTTAAACAAAAATAATTTAAATAAGAGATTTCAAAGCCCCTGGACACTTATAGAAGTACCTACTAGAGATGTTCAAACGATCCGTTATACAAAAGTTCTTTCTAGAGAAAGGCTACGTTTTCTTGATGAGAAACAAGTACGAGAAATGTGAAAGCGCATGTCTAGTAGTACTCTCCGGCAATGCTGTATTGTAAACATAATACTTCTAATTATGTAATACTTCTGTCTTGAAAATGAAAGAACCATAACCGTCCTGATTTGTTCGTTCATGGAACACGAATTATATGAACAGTAATGATTTGAATAATAACTACATTCGTTCATCGACGTTTTGTTCAGTTTAGAATAGCTAATATTGTGATAAGCCAAGAACCCCGGGTATAATATGAATGGGATTGTATGCAGACTCGAGAATCAAAGAATATATGTTGTTAGGGCAACCAATAAACAAAGTAGTATTCCACGCTTGGTGTCATAGCGCTGTTCTTTTGGGAAGACTCGGTCCCAGAGACATTACATGATGAAAGATGTGGAGAGGACATTGAAAGCCGTGATTTTGTAGGAAGGTGGAAATAATCACTCTCTCAAAATGTTTTCAGCATAGACTGGGGTATTAGTTAAATGATAGTGAGGTGAGTATCTCATGAATATTTTGTATAGCTTGGCATTGTGCAGTGTAAGAAATCAAACGAGTAATTTGCATTGAATTATAATTGTAATTTTTGTGATTGTAATTTAGGATTTGAATTCCAATAAACTACCTGTTTCGAAAGGATATATATTAGGATAGCTCGTAGATGGGAGGAATTTTCAGTAAGTCGGCTGAAGATAGTCGCGCGTAGGTGTTTTATCCAAAGTACAGCCAGGGTAAGTCGCGACCCTGGATTAATTGAATAGAAATCATTAAATCCCATAAAGTATCAATAGTTGAGGATATTCTGGAAACGTTTTTAATCTATTCTAATGATACGCAAGAACGCTATAATAGGGATATCGAGGAAAATCTACGGACAACATCGAGCCCGAAGACATCTAAAGAAGAACATCTGAGAAGTCATGGCAGTAAATTTACGAACATTTTTCAAAACCTTGCTTTAATGTTTGTACGGGGGATTCAATGTTTGTACAGAGGCTTTAATGTTTGTACAGAGAAAAAGTTAATCATTTCATTAATGAGCTCAATAGAATCTGTAAGAATAAATTTTAAATTTTTATTTTTTGAGAAAAGACTGATACTTTATATTTGCCATCATCTATATTATAGTTGCCATCAATTCGATGAATAGTTTAAATCAATCAAACATCTAGAAATCGTAATTCTGTATAGAATTACATGTCCACATGCAACTGGTAATGAGTTAAATGTTGTATCGAAACCCATGATTAAAATTGAAAGTGAAATTAATAAAATAATGTTTAACATTGAGATAATTTATTAGCATAGCAGGACATCATAAGGAACAATAATATTGATAATAGGAGAGGGAGTAATCCCTTTCGTAGTATTGTATAATTGTTTGTAAATAGTATCAAGATTTAGCAATATTAAATATCGTAAAGGAACGGAATTTCTCAATAAGAATTAGATTTTTTTGTTTATAGAACATCACAGCATGCTAATTTAAGTTCACATATTTAAGCTTTATTTATTAAAGTGAATTGTATGAACAGAAAGTACTAAAAAGGCGTTAAAAATTAATTATTTTGTTGTGGTCATTGGTAAGTTGTGGGCCATTGGATGAAAATAAAAAAAACCGTCTGTCCTTTATTTAAAATGAAAAATAAAAGTAATGTGTCAGAGATTAAAAGGTATCCTCGCAGACCTATAGTAACCCTCGAATTCATACCAGCCTTATGTTTACACATTTCTGTTTTGATGTATTAATTGGTCTTGTAAGTGGCATGCAACTGTCATTACAAAAAGGGAGACCGTTCAGGAAAACACGTTTACGTGTGATTACATGTGTGCATATTAGTCCTCGACGTTTACCTAACAACATTTTACCACAAAAGCACAGTATAATCTAAGAGCAATCTAGAACAATCAAAATGATATTCCAAAACGAAATAAAAACTGGTCAATTAGGTGGAAATTAATGAAATGGAGTGGTGTGCGTTATATGACGCTATCTAAAGCTGCGTCAATTATGAGACGCAGTACACGCGATATAAACGATTTCCAATAGACATGACCTCTCTGGTAGTAGCATTGTGTTTCCTGCAAATGCTGCCGGTATTTCTTCGGTAGAATTATGATTCAATAAAACTTCGTTTTATTATCATACTCCCTGATTTTGCATTCCTCAACAATCATCCACAGCCTACACCCTTCTGATCCCTATTAACTACAAATAGGACTTAAAGGATTTCAGAAAATATTGCGTGTGGTTGTGTTTTTGATAGAAGAGGATTGTTAATGAATTATCAAAGTCTCAACTGTAGTTAAACATAAAAGCAATATTAATAAAACACTTTCTAATTTTTTCGGATAATTTTTCAATATAACTTTTAATACATACATTTTTTATAAGAGATATACTAATAGATAATAATATAAATGATATATTTAAATTCTTTTGATTTGAATATTTCATTAATTTTAAATATATAGGTAATCTATAGTTTTCCTATTATTGTTTAAAAATAAAATCTAGAAGGTTATCATTTTCACATGCAAGTTCTTACGATTGATTAAGGGATAATTTGACTGCTCAATATTTACATTTTATGAATACAAATTGTAGCATGTGCCATCGAAAATTACGCAAATGGAAGTATCTACAAGTAAGAAAGAACTATCTACGAGTAAGAAAAGAAGTATCTACGAGCAAGAATGATTTGCTTTCGCGACACGAAATATATTGAAGATTTTTTTCCTTTTAAACTCTGAAAATTCAGGAGTTTTTCGTTAGTTTTTTTCTAGCGATAATATCTATGCAGGTAATATCGTCGGTTTGAAACTGTGAATGTGCATATCATTGTGTGTAACGTATAAAACAAAAACCTATGTAGGTGAAGGTGCAAGTAGGTTCTGTAACCTACGAGAATGATACAATTTTGTTTGTTCTTTGTTATTTGCATGCAAGGGTGGCCGCAAAGAAACACACATCTCCCAACCATTTCTCATAAGACAATAGGAGCGACCATTCTTTTCAAATCTAGAGCTGCAGATCGTTCCGGTGGTGATGCAGGAACCTACATTCATATTTAATGCAGGTTGACTAGACGAACCCATGTGGAACCTCGCACAGAGGAAGTATTGTAGAAAATTTACGTCATAAAATACTGCATATCCATGAATATGTTTTATATTTACCAAGATCTTTACACATATATACATGTATATTGTTTTGGCCAATAACAGCAAATACTGCTATCAATTGCACCATAATGTATGTAACAAAATATATCAAACACAATTTCCAAATAATAATCAGAACTCCCTCACCTCTTTGATCTTTTCCGTAGATATCTCAAGAATGATATATAAGAAAGTAAATTGAATACTTACAATTGATAGCCACAAAGAATCATTTTAACAATCACACAACACGATGTTGTCTAAACAAGATCAACTGCTCTTCTATTTCCAGAGAAATTGCCAAGTTGCGCATGACGCCATATTCCCGTTTCCATTCTCGTCGGATATTTCAAGTAAATTTCGTAGCTTTTTATTAATAAAAGAAATGATCAATTATAGTCAATATTCGAGTGACCTCGACTCCATTTTTTTTTTTGGTTCCTGGCTTGTTTAAAACCGTTCACTGGGAGCTGAATAGAAGGGACATCAAAATCGTTCTCTATTCAGCTTTAATATATGTGAGACCGATCATGGAGTTATTAATGACATTTCAAAAGAAAACTCGTAAGACCGTGAGGCAACTAGCGTACTATGTACTAATGAACTAATGAGTAATCTACTGCCCGTGCAATGAGGTCAAAAACGAAGACATGAGGAGAGCTCAAAAAAAATTCTTTTAAAAGGACATTCGGTGGTTAAGTTAATACCGACAGTTCGGAAGCAAGGCAAGACACCCTTAGCACGTACTCCAGAATTCAAGGGATACTGGTCAAACATCCGAACGAGATTGCGGTCCCAGATCAAGAAGTTCTGGACAAAAATACAAACAGAGGGAAACAGTTTGCATAAAAAGAAACGTTTATCATTTGTACATTTATAGTTATAAATCACCACAAAAACAAAATTTCTATCTTTTAATTTCACAGAGTCAAAAGATTATTTAATAATATAAAAACTAAATTTCAAATATTTACGTTGGTCTCATCAATGATTTGTATAAATTTCACAAGTTTGAAATATACAACTAGTCTTGGAGTATACGCGGCGGATTTGATGAGTTCCAAATGCCTTTAGGCTCCTCCCTTTCCCATTTAGGTGATAACAGTTGTTTACCGCTGTCTTCCACTTTCTAAAGAGTGGTATCGATGAGGATGAATGACAGGACAATGAGGATGAATGACAACATGGATAAAAGCCCAAAATTTGTTGATTATTTATCCTTGAAAATAGATTTTATTACATGGAAGTTTTCATAAATTCAAAATTCAAGTAGTATATGACTTAGTGTAGGGATCACAGAATTTTGAAAATGTGCACACAATTCACTTTTCCCCATGGCACGTCATACGGAGTTTTAACTGTTTTTTGACGTAAAATAAATAGTGTCGGGTAAGCGATTAAGAATGGAGTGATGGTTCTGATGAGAGGCGCGAGTAGTAAGAGAAGTCAATCGTGTCACAACCTTGTTAAAACACCCACGTCTTACGATCAGAATCCGAAGGATTCTTCTCTTTTGGGGCTTTGTTCGAATCCCCTGGGTCATCAAAGCAGGCAGAAATATGATAATTTTTTTTATTTTGGAATTCCGTAAGAACGTTGTTGCCTTTTAATACATTTTCATTCATCTGATCAACGCACTGATTCCGAATTTTAAGTCATAATTCTGCCACCACCCTCCAGTTTTCTATAAATCGCGAAAAAACACCGTGGAATTCTAGGTTGTAAATTTAATTTTTTTTGTAATTAAAAAAAACAATAGGGTGGTGGCGCAATTCTAGCTTCAGTTTCGAATTCAACGCGTCGACATACACAGAGAAACATGTGTCAAGTCTTCGGGTCTGACATCAACCCCCGAAAGAAAAATAATTTCATGGAGTTTTTACACAATTTAAAAGAAATGGAGGGCAATGGGTAAATGGTGACGTAATTCTGTCTTCAGATTCAGCGCGTCGAAATACATAAACATGTCATATCTTTGGGTCTGATATCATCTTCCCAAAACAAAAACAAAAAATACAATGTCACGATGTTGTTTTGCGATTTGAAAAACTGTAGGGTTGCGGCACAATTCTGGCTTCAGATTCGGATTTAGAGACTTGACATTCATAGTGAAACATGTCTCAAGCCTTCGGGTCTGACAAAAAATCACGGCGATTTTTCTCAATTAAAAAAATGGGGTGGTGACACATTTATGGCTTCAGATTCGGATTCATCTCTTTTAAATGCATAGAGAAACGTGTCAAGTCTGTAGGTCTGACGTGTTTTTGTGTGCTTGTGCAATTTATTTACAATTACATCCAGAATATTAAGCATTGTCAACTGAAAAGGATATGAGACTCATGGGACATAAGTTTGGGCGTGAGCAATGGACTGGTTCTGCCTAACGTTAGCGATCATACTGCAACAGAAACATTTGTGCAAATTATTATGTATAAGTGATACTCAGTGGAAGAGGAAATATTAAAATTGTTTGCTGGGAGCTGGGTTTGAGTGATTGATTGATTAGTGATTCCAGGCACAAACCAATCTAACATATTTCGGGCAAACTGCTAATATTACTATCCCTTAATTTTGATTCTTTTGATTTTTGATGATTTTGATAAATTAATAAATTAATATACGTGCAATCATATAAACAAAACATATTTTTCATTCATTTAAAGAAAACACACTGACTTCAGGATCTACAACGGAAAAATTAATGATGTCCGTTGTTAATATTTGTAATTAACGACAAAAACTATTACAATTTTGTCAAAATAGACACATTTATTTTTGTAAACTTGTAATGTATTGAACAATAATATATCAAAACTGAAAGTATTACAACTGTTTCTAAAACATGTTCTGAATGTTCAGTTTTCGAATTAATGGTTTTGAATTAAAAAATTCTAACTAAAGCTGTTACAATAACTTAAATTAGAACAAAGATTTGTTGTAAAATGCATAATATTTTGAATAAAAAAAAACATTACAGAAACAATAAAAATGATTTTCAGGTCCGGAAAAAAAAATCGTTGGGTCTCTGAGGCCCTCCCTTAATAATGCTAGGGTTAAAAAAATTAACAAGAAACGTAACATGTACCGACAACCCACATTCCCCTCCCTCCGCCTCCCGCCTTTCCTCCGGAGAGGAGTGAGTCAGTTGCTGGGCAGCCACGTGACCCGCTCGCCCTTCACCCGTGACGTCGGCGGCCAACACCTCGCCACGCGCGCGATAATTTCCTAATTGTCCCCGCGGCCGCCGCCCATTTTTCAGCCGCTGGCCTGGGGACCGCGCTCGACAACTGGCGACAGGCAAGGCCCCGCGCCCACGCCGATCGCGACACCATCTTAGGTCTACATAACGCGTTGAGTGGGCGGCGAAGTGGGGTGGGGAGTGTGGACCTTGGCGAGGGGTGGGTAACGGGGACGTTCCAATGTCGCCGTTAAGAGGAAGAGGAAAGATGGGATAGGACTTCTGATTGCTGTGGTGATGATGATGATGATGAAGGTTTCCTGCACGAAAGTGTGAAGTCATTTCGTTTCTTTCATAATTCGTATCCTTTATTTCTTAAAAATTTAAAATTATTTTATTTTACTTAAAACATTACTAATTTTCTTTTCAAAAATGTTATTGGCAAAGGTGTCTCAGGGTATCAACTGATGTCATGGCAGTGCCTCTGACTTAGAGGTCCTTGGGATCGAGTTCCGACGATGACAGGATTTTTGACACACTTGTCAGCCCATGCGAATTCAGCCGCTGTGTGGAGAAGACTTCTTGCAACTCTGATTGGTAGTTTTCCGTGTTTCTCCTAGCATGCGAATGCCGAAGCAGTACTCTATCAAACGGATCTCTGACCGCGCTCTATATCTTTCCTCACCCCTTACATGCACACACACTCACATGCACTACACTTCTACATTTGTCGAGATACTAGGCGGAAGCTTAGAGCTTGTCCCGGCTAGGGCGGAATCCCGCTGGTGGGAGATACCTGATTGGGGAAAAATCCTCGCAAACCGACGTAGTTCGGCGCCCAATCTCGCCGTCGAACGGGAAAAATTACCACCATCTCCCACGATAAAAACGTGAACTACACTTACGGGAGCAATGAC
This sequence comes from Teleogryllus occipitalis, assembly GCA_011170035.1. Classification (NCBI taxonomy): domain Eukaryota; kingdom Metazoa; phylum Arthropoda; class Insecta; order Orthoptera; family Gryllidae; genus Teleogryllus; species Teleogryllus occipitalis. Next base: position 32,876 of record BLKR01002438.1, on the reverse strand, counting down.
GCGCCCGGACTAATAAAGCATTTTTAAACGTGTTGAATTTTGTATCTCGCATTAAACGCAGTTTAGCATTTCTTAAAATTATTTCAACGTAATACATGACTAACGTAACACATGAATTAACGTGTTACAGTTGTTCTAATTCCTACCTTTGTATGTAAATAGTGTAACTCAATTTTCATTAAAATTTGGATAACGACTCATTATAATGATTTTCTCAGTATGTTTGTGACATAAATAGTGGTTTATACAGTATATAACCTCGCCAACGCATTTTGTGATGAAATGGATCTAATTGCTTTTAGCGACAAACTACTCTAAACTGAAGAAAATGAGCTATGTCTTTTATAACGCATATAATCATATACAATTATTTTATTTAGTTGTAATTAATCTTTCTGAAGAAGTACGTTGCTTTGTCAATGATTTCGTCTGCGCAAAATTTAGATTATTCATTTCTAACTAAATTTATTAATATTAGTATGGCGATTAACACAGTGGAGTTAGAGGATTTTGAAGTAGAAATAATTGTGTGTAGAAGCTTGTAATTTCTGACGTGGGAGTGAAATCAAATGAAAAAATACCTTGTTTCTCACATCATTCATAAATCGTCATTTATTCACGGCGCAGGAGTGACTTTAACTCCCAAAGCAGCTGAAATAAAGCTTAAGATAAAAATAAATGTTTTTTATTATTATGTATTATAGAATGAAGTAAAATGATCCATATTTCGAAAATCTTGAAACATGTACGAGCATTAAACACTTCAATCCACGAACACTTCAATCATTCAACTCTTCCAAATCATATTTTGATGAATATAAATTTCCCTTTTCTGCCTCACTGACTTCAGGCTTCCAGAGAATATTAACTTCTTAACTTTAACCTGAATCATATTTTGTGCACATTTTCACCCTCTACTTCTTTTCAGATTTTATACGTTTATTTTCTAGATTGACTACAACAGCATTAGGAACCAGGCTGTTTTTTCTTAAAGTTTCGTGTTGCCAGGTTTCGTTCTTCGATGATATTTAAGTTCACATTTGAATAAGTGCTTACCCACATTTCTTGACGTGACAAACTTTGTCAGCAAGACGAACATCAAAGTTTTTGTAAATTCAAACCTGTCTGATTTTATGTATAAATGTCTTACTACTTCCTATCTGCACAAGCAGTTCTATGAATACGTTTGTTCAACATTTCGATCATGAAGTTTTTTTTTGAGACATTTTAAGAAGTCTATTTTGAATTTATGTAGAGAGGGTGAGCTCTATCTTTCCTATAGCACTTCAATTTTTATATTAATAATATACAGAATTGGCAACATTTACAATATTCGAGAGCTGATCATGGGATTCGTATGGATTAATTAAACAAAAACTCGATTCATCTTTAAATATTAACATGAACATCTTTACATTGCACATTTGCCGACAACACCACACACAGAAGCCCCGTTGCTTGTCCATCCCTTTGCGGCGTTGCCAAGGGACATCGAATTAATGGGATGTCACGAGGGGCGTCGGGGGCGGCGGTGGGGGTGGCGGGGGCGGTGGCGTGTGAGGCACGCCCGATGCTATCGCCGCGTGTTCGGAGGCGCCGCGAGAAATTACGAGAACGTCACCACCACCCCCTGGTGACGAGCAAGTGCGCGAGCGTCTGTAGGATGTGGTGATTACCATTTGGTGAGGCGGATGCGATGCAAATCGCGTCCAACCGCTCCCAACTCTTTCGTAACAAGAGTTGAGGTCTAGAGATGATGAATAGGGCCCGGATTTTAATGACAAGTCATTTTTTCTGAACCTTCGGGTGAATTATAAAAAAAATTATGCACGAATCCAGGTATTGTCGATCAGGAAAACGTATTTTTATTGTGCATATAAAGTCATATTTACTGATTTTTTAGTGAAAGGTCATATTTGGGCCAAATTCTGCCATAAATGCGTATATCTGTCATATTTTTAAGGACCGTTTTTAGTTAAAGGTCATATTTTGGCCAGATTTTGCCCAAATGGCATACATAGATCATATTTTTAAGGACACAAGAATAAAAGGCTTGAAAATGTGTCTCGCATGACAATGTATCTGGTGATATTGTCACAAATAAATCCAAAAATATACTACAAAGGATTATTTGAAAGAGAAGGATTATTTTAAACAAGACGTATGTAGTAGTAAAGCAAATCTTTGGATTGATGGGTTTTATTGTACTGTACTAGATTTGTTTTACAGACACAAGCATTTTTTTTAATGCTTGTTAGTTCCAAAGACTGTAAGCCGTATGTACCGTACTCACAATCTATTCTTGAGTGAATTTTGTATTTGTTATACCTAACAAATTAACAAGAATTTTTTAAAAATAAACTTGTATAACTTGATATTTTATTTTTTAGGTCATAAATGCTTGCATATTTCGCTGATTTTTAGGTCATTAAAATCCGGGCTCTAATGATGAATGTGGTAAGTGCATCGACATAATATGTTCGCCTTATAAAATAAGGTCATTGGTGTCCATGTCAATTTATTAACGTAACTCATTACCGCCAGTATTAATTTTAACGACTATTTATTTATTTACATATTATTATGTTTTAAACATAAAATTCAAATTTGACCATGTTCTCATTGGTTTATCCTAGAAGAAGTAGCAAATCCTTTAGATCTTTGCTTTAAGTGTCCCGACAACTTCGGTTTGCTTTACAACCGCCGTTTGCATTATAACGCTCTCTCCCTCCGACTAAAGCACAAGCGTACAGCAGCTGAGCACGATTATAGAAGTAGATTTGTACCGACGCACGTCTACACTTTGACAAGAAACGCATAATCCTTTTACGATCGCGACTACATCTACAGCTAGCATTTAAGAATTCAAAAACTTGTTTATATGTTTTGCTTAGGATGTCTGTATCTGTTGATGAAATAAAATAATCAAATTTGTTCAAAAGAAGCAAATTGAAGTAGACCAGAATCTACGTTGTGAAAAAGCAACGCACGGCGTTAAGATATGACGCATGGGTTCATATATCCATTGTGTCACAGGTCAGGTAAAATCTTTTTTTAATTATAAGTAAAATGCGTAAAGAAGGTCAACAACGTAAATCATGTCTAGTGATAAAACGAAAGATTTAGCAGAAAAGAGTCAGATGAACACAACTAAAATAAAAGCCATGTTAATTAGCATAATCCTCCTCTCTCTCAGATTAGGTTGTAAATTCCATTTTCCCATAGGAGCTACAGTGTTTGCAGAGAGTGGATTAACTGTTGCCAAAAATCTCTTCTAATGAGGCGGCAAGGCCACACCTCTCTCTTATCGCAGTGTTGGGTCTGATGTGTTTACTGTACAGCTCCAATAGAAGTGCGGTAGTTTACCACAGGGATCACCATTTCCCCCGTACACTTTTAATTTATATGTAACTGATCTCCCAAAATTAGGCCACATACAAACGACCCAATTTGCAGATGACATGGCAATTTTCTTAGCTGGAGATTCCTTATAAACATTAGAAATTATCTTCAGTTGTATCTCAATCTTATAGACAGTGACAGCATATTTAAAAATCATATTGAATCCCACAAAAAACAGCAATCAAAATATTCACTTTAAGACCCTAGACACCCCCAGCACCGCTCACAATAAATAATGAACTCATTAACTGGCTGACTCGAATAGTACCGTGAAATATCTCGGTCTAAACATGGATACTAAAATGAACTGGAACCAACACATCAATAATAAAATACAACAAGCCAAAAATAAGATACACCAACTAAAACCTATTATTAACCGATCTTCACACCTCCCACTCCCAACCGCCTTAACCATCTACAAAACAATCATTAGACCACTCCTTTACGCCTGTCCAGTTTGGATCTCTGCTGCAAAAACAAAGCTAAACAAGCTCCATATAGTCCAAATCTATTTCCTTAGAACTATCACAAATGCTCCTTGGTTTGTCACAAACTCACAGCTCCACAAATAAGTCCGAATTGACTCCATACAACGCCATAGGACATATCTCTCAATCCAGTTCTATCACTCCATACCTCAAATTCCACACCTAGACAACTTCAGACGTCGGAAAACTTCTCATAGAACTAGAATAAAAATGTATATTCATACCAGGCATTCCTAGTGAAATTTTCCGAAACAGATTGTTTTTAGAGGAGTCTGGAGATTTTCTTACCCAAATTAGTTTGTAGTTTCATTTTAGGTAAATTAGAATGTAAGCCTTCACTACATATGTAAAGTATATTATATAGTGAACTTAAATATGCTCAGTAAAAAACAGCTATTAAAAAGAAGTGCGGTAGTATGCATACACAACTTAATCAAATGTTCGGGAGTATTCCAACAAACTTGAATCCTGCTCTTTGTGAGTAACGCACTGAACGATTAGAAGTTGGACTGTACTTGTGAGGTTGTGACATTGGTAAGGTTGAAATTTATTCGATATTCCTATCAACATTAACAGTTTAAAATGCAAGAAAAATAAAGGTACACAATTTTCGAGCTATTAAACAAAATTATAACTTACCAATTAGCTTTGTTAGTATTTACACTCTAAATAATGTTTCATTGTTACAGTTTTGTTTAAATTTATTTTTCTGCACAAATAAACATATATACATAATTTTTTTTAAAACATTTAGTAAAGCGTGAAGAAAATAATTTATTACTCCGACAACATTTGTGTCTACACCCTACTTCAGCTAATATTTTTGAGTGTCAAAACCGTTGAACGACACTTCATCTTATTTTTAAAGTGTCTCATATACGCATTAAAAATTGACCACTGATTTTCATTGCAAGTTCTTTGAAAACATTTACACACGGTTACTCATTTGGAATTTATTACTATGGAAAAAAAACAGAAAAATATTCTAAATAAAATAAAAAATTCCTGGATTGTACGATGTAATATTGCAGAGAAGCTCCGAAATTTTGTACCCTTCATTTCTTTGATAAATATATTTTCAATCATGACGTGAGAGCTAAAGAAATGTCAATATTGCAAAAATAATAACAAACATATTCTGCCCTCATTAGAAGAGCTTTTAGATTTTTAAAATTAATCCTTAGCTTACTTGTACTGTTTGTGCCCTACATCTCTACAATAACAGATACATTTGTTTAAAGGAGTTCAAAAATGGTAAGATCACACAAATAATAGTAGACCACAAAGACTGCCACACATTCATATATTTAGAGAAATAAATTAAAAACCTTACAGTAATTGCGTTTGTGGGAACCACAATAACGAGTTCCAAATAAGAGCGCATTGACACCAAAAACACATATTGAGAAATATGCAAGCAGACGTCAGAGAGCAAAGTTTCTATCTTTAATATTTTTTCTATCTAGAATTGTAAAATGTCTTCCATAACTGTCTCAAAAATTTCTAAACTTTCTAGAGGAAACATTTAAAACTGCAAAAAACATAAGTAGGAACGTATGTCCTCCCCCGCCCCTACACACCACGCCCCATTCCACACTCTGCAGTAGTACTGTTCTGCATAACTCCAAAAGCTCCACTCAAGACAACTTGTTCTGCCTCCTACTCTATCATGCCCTTCCATAACAACCCACTTCATACCACCTTACTCACCCTTCTCCCCTACCTACATTCGCCATTCTCACCTCACCAGCGTTTCCCCGTCTCCTCCCGCCCGTTGCTCGCTTCGTCATCGGACTCCCCTTTTAGATGTCTCTGTTCTTGCTTAGACGCGACTCGACGCGACTCGACGCGACTCGACGCGACTCGACGCGACTCGACGCGACTCGACGCGACTCGACGCGACTCGACGCGACTCGACGCGACGCGACGCGACGCGACGCGACGCGACGCGACGCGACGCGACTCGACGCGACTCGACGCGACTCGACGCGACTCGACGCGACTCGACGCGACTCGACTCGACTCGACTCGACTCGACGCGACTCGACGCGACTCGACGCTCGACGCGACTCGACGCGACTCGACGCGACTCGACGCGACTCGACGCGACTCGACGCGACTCGACGCGACTCGACGCGACTCGACGCGACTCGACGCGACTCGACGCGACTCGACGCGACTCGACGCGACTCGACGCGACTCGACGCGACTCGACGCGACTCGACGCGACTCGACGCGACTCGACGCGACTCGACGCGACTCGACGCGACTCGACGCGACTCGACGCGACTCGACGCGACTCGACGCGACTCGGCGCGACGCCGGGCGCGACTCGACGCGACTCGACGCGACTCGGCGCGACTCGACGCGACTCGACGCGACTCGACGCGACTCGACGCGACTCGACGCGACTCGACGCGACTCGACGCGACTCGACGCGACTCGACGCGACTCGACGCGACTCGACGCGACTCGACGCGACTCGACGCGACTCGACGCGACGCGACGCGACGCGACGCGACTCGACGCGACGCGACGCGACTCGACGCGACTCGACGCGACTCGACGCGACTCGACGCGACTCGACGCGACTCGACGCGACTCGACGCGACTCGACGCGACTCGACGCGACTCGACGCGACTCGACGCGGCTCGACGCGACTCGACGCGACTCGACGCGACTCGACGCGACTCGACGCGACTCGACGCGACGCGACGCGACGCGACGCGACTCGACGCGACGCGACGCGACTCGACGCGACTCGACGCGACTCGACGCGACTCGACGCGACTCGACGCGACTCGACGCGACTCGACGCGACTCGACGCGACTCGACTCGACGCGACTCGACGCGACTCGACGCGAAACGACGCGACTCGACGCGAAACGACGCGACTCGACGCGACTCGACGCGACTCGACGCGACTCGACGCGACTCGACGCGACTCGACGCGACTCGACGCGACTCGACTCGACGTGACTCGACGCGACTCGACGCGACGCGATGTCACGCCCGGGGGCCCGCGCCAGATGGACGAACGCTAATTTCCACTCCCCCGCACCCGCCCGCACTGCTCCCGTTGCCACTCCTTCGCAGGGCAGCCCCGCACAGCTGAACATCCCGACCAGGGCAATTGGTTTATTTTTGATCAAAGTACCACATCGGACCACTCCCAACTTCAAGAAAGTTCAGGGAGAGGTGGCTCAGTGCATCAACTGATGTCACTGCAGCGCCTCTGACCGGGAGGTCCTAGGTTTGAGCCCCGACGGCGGCAGGGTCTTCGATACTAGCTTGTCAGCTATCGCGATCTGGAGGAGAATTCTAGAGACCGGCTGCTTTGATTGGTAGTTTTCCCTGGTTTCTCCGATCAACACCAGGCGAATGCCGGAGCAGTACCCTAACAGACGGGCCACAGACCGCGCGCGATCTTTCCTTCCTCTTGCTTGTCCTATCCTCACCCCGTACAGACACTTACACTTACATTCACTAGACTACCACACTTGTCGGGAGACCAGTCGGGGACTTAGAATTTGTCCCGGTTGGGGCGGTGCCCCGCTGGTGGGAGATATCTGGTTAGGGGGAATCCCTTCTTCCCGACGGCAGATCGACGTCGGATCTCGCCATTCAACAGATGATGATCACCACCACCACTTCTCCTCCCCCCCCCGATGAAAAAACCTGCACTACACTTACGGGACTAGACTTCAGTAGTTGAAGTGCCCAGAATCACTAACCACCAACCAACCATCAAAAAAAGTAATATGAGAAAAATATTGGGGGAGAACAATCGTTCACAGGTCAGGTTCACAGATCATTCAAAGATGTAACAAGTGACGAATTGCACAACTGAATTTAGCACTTTCTCAATAGACGAATAATACGACGATTAAATCTCGTATCTCCTAACAAGCATTTTGCATGTACTCATCATGTTTACAGACTTCCATTACGACCACTACATCGCGGAGAGTATTTTGTTTCTCGATTCCCTAATTGCGAGAATTATTTTCATTCTTACCATCTCTACTCTCATCTTAATACAATCATCATTTCTCCATCACCACCTTTCCTCACGAAATTTTCCATCTCCTTACCCATTGTCTGCGATTTCACCACCGCCACCTCCTCCGAGTCCACTCCCAGCGTCATCCCCGTGGGTCCGGCCATCACCACCTTCGCCACCACCCTCACCACTGGCGCCACTCGCCGGCGGCCGGCAGAAAATTGAAAATTTTTGTTTGGGCGCCCGACGCGGCTTCCGCGGAAACTGATGAGGCCGCATTAGCGATGTCAAGGTGTATTCATCAGCGCGACAGAGACGGATCGGCGGCCCGGGCGGTCCGGCGGCGGCGGCGGCGGCGGCGGCGGCGGCGGCGGCGGCGGCGGCGGCGGCGGAGGCGGCGCGGGCGGCGGCGGCAGCGCTGCACCACTCGAGAGCTCGCAGGCAATCAAACCATACATCATGGTAACCATCGGCCGGCCGGCCGCCTGTTTACGTAATGGCGGCTAATACGGCTCGCTGATGGATGGGCGCGCGCCGGTGTATTTCGAGAAGGAACCGATCATTGCGTCAAATTATAGAGCGCTCCGGAGCGGGATTTATATTCATTAGCGGGAGCGGGCGGGCGGGCTGCGCGGGCGAGCGAGCGGGCGAGCGGGGCGGGGCGGGGCGGGGCGGGGCGGCGCGGGAAGGCGGACGAGATGCCGGGTAAGTCGAGTGCGGGTGGGCGAGCAGCCGGTCGGACGGATACTGCCCGGGCGGACGGGCGGGTTGCAAATGTTGGCGAGCGAGCCAGAATAATTGGAATTGCGCTGGGGAGAGAGCGATCAAACGTGGTCGGTTGAAAGACAAGCGTAAATGCGAAACTGAGAACTGTTGAGAGATGAGTACATAAGAGCGGTAACGTGAGGGAACAATAAAGTGGAAGGAAAAGAAATGCAGTAATTGAAGAGTAATCTATTTGGTGGTGGCAAAGGAAAATGAACAACGGTGGCGCTAGAAGGTTAAAAGTGAGAAAGTAATGAGAAATACAGCAGTAAGTCCAGAAGAAACTGTCCAGATTAAATCCAGATTAAAATTGGTAGATCTGCAAATGAATCAGGAGAACAAATGTAAAACAATGGCTACGTGAGCCTGAGTGATCGCCACTGAACAATGGGTACGTTAATGACAATTGTATGAGCATCTTGCGTCGGGAAGAGATAGAATGATGTACAGGAATGTGGATGAGCGTGTGTGAGGGCTTGTCGATAAACACGTGGCCGAGTGTGATGGAAAGCATGCGGATAAGCTTCTAGATTTGGCTTGTAGAGAAGTGAGGACGCGAGCTGCACAGGGAAAAGGATCGGAGGGAAGTGCGAGTGAGTTCTCAACAGAGTAAGTGCTGGGCAGAGGGGATGGGCGCGCGGAGGGCGAGCGGGGGCGGCGGGCGGCGGGCGGCGGGCGGCGGGCGGCGGGCGGCGGGCGGCGGGCGGCGGGCGGCGGGCGGCGGGCGGCGGGTGGCGGGCGGCGGGCGGCGGGCGGCGGGCGGCGGGCGAGCGAGGGCGGTGGGCGGGGCCGGCGTGGCGAGCGGCCGCGCCCGCGGGCGGCTGGAATTACAGCCGGGCGAGTGCGGGGCGGCGGAGTGGCGACGGGAGAGGCGAGAGGCCGGCGGAATCCGCGCGGAGCAGTTGAACGGCTGCAGCGCTGCAGTCGCCACTCCGCCCCGGAGAGCTACTCGCCGTTTCTTTTGTCTTCGTTTGGAACCGAGCCAAGAATGCGTGAAAGGAGATGGGCGGTGGTGATTTTTAGCCTACATGTTTCAAGCATAACATATTGTCGCATTGTAAATCGTGTAAGAGGTTACTCACTCTTGAACTACAATCTCTTTACTTAGTCACTATAATGTATCAAACTAAATATTTAGAATATTCAATCTCATCTTGAGGAAGTTTCGTTCCTTTTGATTAAAATTAAAGCTCACCTGTTTTGGAATATCAGGTTTTGGTCGAGGTATATTTTAGTACATTGTAATCGACAATCTTTCATGAGTGTTGCAAATGTCGGTTTGGAAACTTTTCTTGCAGGATTCCAAGGTAACATTCTAACATAACAATCTAAAATTGGAGTTTATTTCAACAAAGCCAAATTGATCGTGTTTTATCCACAATAGATGCGCGTGTACGTCCATTGTTGCATCGCCATTTCATGCCATAGTCTAAAATAACCCCGCAAGAGAATATAAAATTGTCTTAATGTATAAAATGAACTTTGCCACAAACAGTAAAAGTACCACAAAAGTATTAAAGGTTCATCCAACGATTAATTTAGGAATTGACACTATAGCATTTGAAAGTAAACAAAGAAGGAGAGTTTATGTGCTCTAAATCGAAACAGAATTTGATATTATTTTCAGTGGTCGCGAAGGCAAGTTATACCAGCTCATTAACAATGGGTCACATGGCTGTGAAAAATTGAGTGTCATTAACAATACGCCCCATAACTAAACCAAAGTACTATTACATGTTTTAGTAATGACAAAAGATTTTGAAACCTTCAGGGAATTATTAAAACGCATATCAGAAGTGATTGAGAATCTACGTACGAATAATAGAACACATCTTCTGTCTTTTGAACAATTTTTAGAATAAATCTCTAAAAGAACGTTGTAACTCTTTTTTAAAAAAAATATTATTTTTTTAAATCAGACCGATTTTGTTGATTTACGAGGCAAATTCAAAAAAATATTTATTGCATTAAATTAACGATATTTTTCGTGATATAGATTATCAATTACACTGCAAATTACCTTGATATTACATGCGTGTTTATCTAAAACCTCTAGACGTTACTAAGTTAGTATGTCACTCTAAACGACAGAAGAGTACCGGAAGAGGCAGGCGTCCCAAAGGAGGGTTCCAGCCAATGCGGGTGCAGGCGCTCGCACCGCTGCCGTTAGCCGCACAGAGGCAACGGCGGGGCGCAGAGGGGAGCACGTCTTAGGGCAAAAAGCTGCAACAGCAGGGTGGCGGCGGGGGAGGTGGCGGTGGTGGTGGCGCAGGCGCTGGCGGAGGCGTTGGCGGTGGCGGTGGCGATGGCGGAGGCGGTGGCGGTGGCGGCGGTGGCGGCGGTGGCGGCGGTGGCGGCGGAGGCAGCGGAGGCGGCGGTGGCGGTGGCGATGGCGGTGAGGGCGGAGGCAGCGGAGGCGGCGGTGGCGGCGGTGGCGGGGGTGGCGGCGGTGGCGGGGCGGGGGGCGGCGGCGGCGGGGGCGGGGGCGGCGGGGGGGCGGGGGCGGGGCGGCGGGGCGGCGGGGGCAGCGGGGGCGGCGGGGGCGGCGATGGCGGCGGGGGCGGCGGTGGCGGCGGTGGTGGCGGGTGGCGGCGGGGGGCGGCGGTGGCGGCGGTGACGGCGGAGGCAGCGGAGGCGGCGGAGGCGGTGGTGGCGGCGGTGGCGGCGGGGGCGGTGGCGGGGGCGGCGGCGACGGCGGCGGCTGCAGCGGTCCGCTCAAAACCGGCTGCATGCGCGCGGGGCGGGTGCGGGCGCGGGCGCGGGCGCGGGCGGGCAGCCGGGCGAGGAGCCAACCGAACGGCGCCCGCACGCGGTCGCGGAGGCGAAGGCGGCCGCAAAAAGCGCCGGCGACTGGTGACGCGTCGAGTGGGCGCCGTGGGAAGGGGGGGAGGCTGAGTTATATTCGGATTCTAATTGATTCCCGGACTCCGATGAGAGGGAATTTCCGGGTACATATGAAACAACGGGATAAATATTACGATGGGTGTGACAAGTAAGGTGGATTTTATACGTAGCAGAACGAAGCACTGCTGCAAGAGATGAAGTTTAATCTTTTTTATGTACTACTGTTTTAGTACAGTCTGCATCGATTGAATGAATCGTTTTACCAGTTCAACTGTCAGAATTTTTTATAATAACCTCATGATTACTTCGTCGATATCAACCTCCTAAAAATACTCATAAGCGAATGTAACAGGCGGTACGATTAATAAACACGAAAATATTATTTTATAAACGTGGTCGATAAAAAATACTCCTAAAACAGAAGTTAATTTCGTAGTTAAAATGTAGTTATTAATGTCGGTATTTAAATGATCCAATGAACTTTAATGTATCAGAATGTGCTAGAATCTCAACATTCCCTAGTACTAATTATGTAATATCCATACCCAACGCGAATCATAATACTGGATTTTAATTTCCAGAAACAAAGTTGAGAGAACCTCGCCCTCGTTACGTTACTTCAGGTCAATAGTATTCTACGAAGAAAAAAAATTGACATGAGCAATAGACGCAAAGTTGAGGCGCAGGTTCGCATCCAGCGCGTTGCAGAGTGAACCCATCCGCTTTAAGCCGACGACAGCGGCGGCGGCAGTGGTGGCGGCGGCCGCGAGCCCAGTGCTGGTGCGTATCGACTGCGTGCGGTGCCCCGAGCAACAGGTGGCGCCAGCGAGCCCAACGCCGCTCGCTCTACGCTGCGCTGCGCAGCCTCCGCCGCCGCCTCGCCTCACCCCACCACTACCTTCTCTTTCTCCACCATCCCAACCTCCTTATCCTCCGCCTACATATCCTCCGCCTCCTCCTCCATCTCCTCCGCCTCCTCCTCCATCTCCTCCATCTCGTCCTCCATCTCCTCCGCCTCCTCCATCTCCTCCGCCCCCTCCTCCATCTCCTCCGCCTCCTCCGCCTCCTCCTCCATCTCCTCCGCCCCCTCCTCCATCTCCTCCGCCTCCTCCTCCATCTCCTCCGCCTCCTCCTCCATCTCCTCCGCCTTCTTTTCCATCTCCTCCTCCTCCTCCTTCATCTCCTCCTCCATCTCCGCCTTCTCCTTCTCCTCCACAACTTCCACCTTCTCCAGCTTCTCTATCTCCGCCTCCTCCTCTTCATCTCCGCCTCCCCCTCTGCGGCACGCCTCTCGCGATGTCTCTCCGCGCCCTTGCCTCCGACCGCCCGGCGCCCTCAGACGACCTCCGCTCGAAAGGGCGTGAGGTGAAGCGAGGCGGCGGGCGGCAAGGCGAGGCGAGGTGAAATTATTATTAGCGGAACAAACCGTGGCGTTTCCTGCTAAGCGGGGAACACTGCAGGTTACTGGAAAAGGAGCATTCATGTATCTCAAGGTAGTCATGATTGCTGATGTGGAATACTATGGTTGTTCTCTCGTCTTCCAATTATCCGTCATGAAACAATTACGAGTGTCCAATCACAAGACGGGTGTGCGAAGGATTTCGTGCAATAGTGCACATTTATTTAAGTTGTTAAATTACGTTAAGACATAATCTGCATTGTTACATTTTTCATGTCAAAAATTCTTAGCAGGACCAGGACTTGTTAGAAGGATTTTATTTTAATTAGCCAACTGAGATCCGATTAAGTGTAAGGGCGCCCTACCTTTTTGCAGGGAATACTGAATGAAGTGATGGGGTGATGATGAGGGGTGAAAGGACGATCGCAAATACTATGCCCGAGGCGGGACTCGAACCCGCGATCCTTCGGCCTGAGATCGCCACAGCACCACTAATCTTGTCCACTCGGATCGGCAGAAGAATATTAGGACACAATTACTTTTTGCCACCCAAGAAATAGATATCTGCGTTTATTATCAGCCATGGTTTGGAGTAAGATATTTTGCCATATTCAAAGTGTATATAATCAAAAAAATTAGTCCTATTAGTGCATTATAACCAAAATTAAATTTTAAAATATTTAAATACACTTTCTCTACCATTATGGCCTTGTTCTTTCAGTGCAATGCAGTGAGCGGTGTTGGAAGCATTCAAATAGTTATTGCATGCGAGAGTTATTAAATTGCAAGAATATCCTTCCCTTTGATATACATGCTACCATATAACACTATAAAATGAACATATTAGTTAACTCTCCATTTATTGCAGTATCAAAATGAACACCCAAAATAGAAATTGAACAAAAAATATTTTTTCTGGTTTATTCACAATTTATTCCAGTAAAATCATCGTTTGATAACGTTGAGTAATTGAAAGGCACTGATCTAAATCTTTGTTCTCTACCTACATTCAGTCAACTCGAGTGAAGTGAATTTTTGGTTATCGTGAAGCAAAGTTACTAGTCCCGATTAATATAGGCTACATGTAATATATAAAAATTAATGTTTGTTTGTTTGTCCGTATTTTATGCGCAGCCGTACTGTTCCCCTGATTGCAATAAAGCTTTGTCAACTTATTGCTTGCACTTGTGCGAATAATATTGACATGGTACAATAGGAATGTGCGTATGTCTCTCGGACATAAATGCATGTTGATTATGATTTGATGACTTTATGCTGACTTAAGTGCCCCTGAACAAAAGCTCTACGCAACCTGCCACACCCTCAAGTATTAAGCGCGTCTTCGCTGCGTGTTTTACCCGTGCGATTGTGAAATATCGGTCGGAATTATTACTTGAACGTTATCTCGGACAAGTAAATCAAATTTCTCCCAGATAATGTCGTACCGAATTCATGCCCAAATTTGAGGGAGAACATTTTAACAAAAGGATACTTGATAACCAAATTGCAACCAGGACATAGAACAAACCCGAAATCTCGAGAAAGTCTTTCAGCCATTAACAATTTTTGCAAAGAGTAGCGTAAAACGTGATTAACAATCATGTGACTAGTAGCGTGTGATGTGTAATACATTGCAATAGCGAAGCATTGACAGGTCAACTAGTTACAAATAAACCTTGGATGATTTAGTGGTAGAAAACGCTCCACAACGGTTACAGTGAACACACAAAATAGTGCAACTTCCAGGAAAAAAGTATTTCGCCTAAGGTCCGTAAATTCCAATTACACTGAGAGTTTTCAGATAGAGGAACTCGTAAGTCGTTTTGGAAGCATTTACGGTGAATGAAAGGTGCTAAGGAAAATGTTTGAGCTCATCTATGTCAATTCTGTTGATACTGAAGACTGCATCGACGCGGATTGGGAGATAACAAGAGAAAACCCATCTGGCTAGAACATTGTTAATTATGTGAAAGAGCATTTCAGAACAGATTAAAGTGTGTTAATACAGTATAAGAAAGAGTTCAATAGTGCAAATCATTCAATGTACTGCACTAACATATTTGGAGAATGTGGAAATGAAGAATCAAGTGTGGAAAAAGAACGGATCCTGAAGAAGAATATGCAAAATTACTAATAAAAATCTGAATATGACAAATAGTAATACAAATATTATTCTATGGATAAATCAATTAACTGAAATTTTGACTCCGCGTTTTGGGATATTTTACTGAACCATCGAAGTAAATAAAATCAACCGTTGAGGATAAATTATTTAATTTGGGTATAAAATGTAAAATTATCCATAAATGTTGGTTCCCAGAGGTTCACTCTACCCGATCACGACTGTATTTAGCACCAGAGGGCGGATGACACTATTCATATGTCTAAATCAATATTACTAATTTCCAATGGCGTGGAAAATGAAACAAAACTATGCAGCTGCCGGTCATGTGAGATATTTCGTTAAATATTCAGGACCTCGTGAAAAATACAAAAAAAAAAATCTATCTATCATCGCCATTTATTCATCAGCATTTTTGCTTCTGCCAGCCACTACCATACACGTATTTCGAATTCGAAAGGGTCCGCAAGGTGCAACATTTGCTTGTATGTTTTATTTAATCAAAATGTATGCTTGTATGTTTATTGCTCATCACTTCGTGTACATTAGTAAATGAGTAAGAAACGAGCTTTGAAAATAATGAATCGTTCGTGCGTTGTTTTTCCACGCAAGAAATGAATTTAAATGCATGACGCAATATGCTGGATTCCCGTCGGACTCGTCATCTTTGCGTGATCACTTGCATCTCGATGAATTTTCTCCATTATTTTATGACAAATGATAAGCGATTAAAAAGCCAAGCTGGCGTTGTTTTTCAACTTTTGATTTAAAAGGATGAAGGCGAAAATAAATTTATTTAAAAATATGACATCAGCAGTTAACAAATACCCAATGATTTATGGACTCAGTATAAGGAATAATTTGTATTGTAAATACGTTTTAATAAACAATAATTACTTTATTTTTTTAGTTATGGGTGACGTTCACTCGGCAATCCTTCCCTGATTATTCAGATGCCAGCAAACAATACGTTTTCCCCGGCCAAATCTCGCTTCACCTAACAAGCCAATAGGATTAACTTTTCGCGTAAGATTTTTTTCTACAACGATTTTCTTAAACATCAATAATATGTTAGTAATGTCAACATTTATGGGAATTGTATGCGATGATTGATCGTTAACATACATGTAATGTAACCCTTAGAAATGGCCCGTTATGTGATAAATGATGAACACGCTCCTATGCAGAAAGGTAATGAATGGGGAATCAGAAGCGGTTATACTCTCAGTAAAACATCGTACCACCAAACAATCGATGTTCACTGACTGTCCATATCAAAAACACATTCCCCGAGGATGATTAATCCCAGTAATGAGATGTTTACGATGATTTAAGTCCTAGGGCCTAGCTGTTTTCAATTTGTAATGAGAGTGCTCTGTGTTGCACACACGGTTCTGCACAGCTTTGCTTTATTAATTGTCATCCTGATAGAGTGTGTTTCCAATATATAGAGTAACATGGGCTTAATTAATTTTTAACTCGTACATACTCATAGTTAATAGGATCTATCTATTATTCATTTGACAAAACACACGATGTTGAAATGCTTCAGACACATTCACTTAGAGATCAACTCTCTGAAGATACATGTAGTCAGTGAAACAGGATTTAATTTTTTACTTTCAAATAGTTTTGAATGTCAAGTAACAACTCTAGCGGCTAAACCCTAAGCGGGTTTATCACGAAAATTGATATTTCCCCATCAATCTGTTGCTAATGTAAAAAGGAAATGGTAAATAACACATTATAATAATCGTAAACTTATTCTTGTGCTTAAAGTTAGCTTTTATATTCTCTAAGATTAGTGCTAAGCGTTGGAAACGTTTGTAGTATTTGGCAGAAATTTACATTTTTATTCGATCGTACATAAAGTGAAAGGTCAAGCTAGAAGTGAATAATATTTAACTGCTGCATCTACACATTTGTTTATAATAGTTTTCGTTCGTTTACTAATTCATATTATGTCTTAAAAATACAATTTAAATGTAAAATGAAAGAAACATTGAAAAAATTGAGTACCATAATTTTGTAGGACGTTTCAATGCGATAATTTGGTATCTCCGCACCAGGGCACCGTTACCATTGCAGCGATGGATATTTGAGCTGCTCATTGTCGAACGGTGCCAGGAAGGGAGAGATGAGACAGGGCGCCTTTATTTACTTAACATTCGTGTTACAATCTTCTCTATGCTTCATTAAACGGAATATTCAACGTTATTGATGTCGGGAAGAATGTGGGGATAGGGATGAGGTAATGATATCGTAATTTCGAATGCATTCATAACGCAATATATTGGATGAGCTTTAGTTCTGAATGTTCAATTTATAAATGAAATTATCCTAACTCGTATGTATGATGTGCTGGAAATAATGCATGTGAGAAAGTATGTGCTGTTGTAGCATCACTAGTTTACATTCAATGCCAAAGGGCTAAGCAGTAGTACCGTGGGTTACTGTATCTAGTCTTTACTAGCAAATAATGTCAATTGATACAGGTCGACCGCCATGCGACCAAAGATAGCACCGAACACTTCCTTGTTCCCGTTACCTTGTGGACCATCCTCCAACCGAAACGGAGGGTCCCAGCCACCGCATTGGAATGCGTGTGAGGCGAGCAGCGAGTGCTCCGGGAGGCGCCGAGGGTTCACACGGCTGGTGCACGCACCTCCACGGCCACCTCCGACTGTCGCGCCGCCCTCTCGGCCCAATTATTCCGCGGCGACGGCGGTGCCGGCGCGGCGGCCTGCGCGCCTCGGCCACGGGGTAACGAAGGCGGCGGCGGCGGCGCGGTTAATGAGGTCATTCACATGTCGCGCTCGTTACGGCGCCGCCTCCCCCGCGCGCCCTCACTGTGTCAATGTTGTTACAACAAACAGCGGCGCTGGCGGCGGCGGCGGCGGCGCATGGGGAGCTGGCAGGGAGGACAGAGTTTGTGGCGGGAAAGTGG
The DNA here is from genome assembly GCA_011170035.1 of Teleogryllus occipitalis. Lineage (NCBI taxonomy): Eukaryota > Metazoa > Arthropoda > Insecta > Orthoptera > Gryllidae > Teleogryllus > Teleogryllus occipitalis. Next base: position 14,901 of record BLKR01002438.1, on the reverse strand, counting down.
ACGGCAGTGGGTTGTGGTGGAACTGTGACCACCGGTGGTGAAGGCGGTGGGCTGGGTGGGGTGGGAGTAGAGGGGGAGAGGAATGGCGAGGGGAGGGGACGGATGAAGGCGGGGATAGCGGGGGGAACGGAGGGTGGAGGGGGAGGAGGAGCAGGGTGCAGAGGGTGGTGGATGGTGGGTGGCGCGGAAAGTGGAAGCGGCGGATGTCTGTGACGAAGATGGGCACGGTGACAGTGGTAGTGACAGTTACGGTGGTAGCAACGGTGGGGTGGCGAGCTCCACTGGTTCACGGAATACTCACGGCTGGGCACTCACCAGGCTTAAGCGAGCGTGACGATGCACTTCATGCGGATGTCCACGTGCTGGGAGAAGGGAATGTCATACAGGCGTTGATCGCGGAAACAGAGTACATACCTCACAGGTTCTACGCCACGAATATTTTGGTTTTCGTTGTACAGAACTTAATTTTAGTGTATTTTTTTTATTCAGATTCTAATAAGACCAGCTCGAGTTATTCATTAATTAGCTCGTTCAAAACTTGAGAATAATTACAAGTCCATTCAATTCTGTAATCGATTTCACAATCAGTAATCATCATAGTATTCGGGTTTGGTCAAATAAACATTTAAAAGTAAATGTAAATCCATTATCAAGTAAGTATTTCCTGTATTTTATGCAATAAACTTCATTTAATAAATAAACATTTATTTTCTTGTATCTGATGCAATAAAGTTCTTCCAAGAAAACGTTTTTTTTTCTTTTTGGAGCCGACCAAGAGAAAATTATTTTCTGGACAACCCTCGTACAAAACAATGTAACAAAATACAATAATTGCAAGAAGACATAACATTTTTTAAACACATTAGAATACTAATTTATTGTCATTTATAAAATCAAGATTAATATTTGTTTTATTACCTTTTTACATTTCACTGCCTTTTGCACTTTTTGATTTTTTTTATAAAGTTTTTCTGTAGCTGTTATGTAGTTCGACTATGAGATCTCGCATTATGCTCCTCATCTAAAGGGCATTCTCGAACGTGCTGTAGCTTGGGCAGGGAGATTGCAAGGCACTTTTGCGTCTCACATACCCTCAGCGTGCTATTCCTGTAGCAAAAAGCGCTCGTCAACGAACTTCATAAATGTAGCGTGGAAACAGCGTCAGAGACTCATTTATCGATGGAATCTCTTCAAAGAAATACTACCACACCTCTTACAATATATTGAATTTGCGTTTCAAGAAAGTGGTGAGAACATCTCAAAAAACTATGAGTATTGTCTTGACACCAATTTTAATCGCATTCTCAATATTCGAAAAATATGTGTTAAGATCAAAGTTAGAGACGCTTTACATTTAAACATATTATGCTTCCACTGCCACACTGTATGACATGGATAATGCTTCGACCCCAAAATCGTGAAATCATAACGAGTGGCGACGGCGGAGTGGCTTAATTCCATTTTTAATCGACCATACAATATTATTACTCATTCTCCTCTGTGATGTCGTGAGCATATAAGTGGTATCACAGATACGAGCTACAAAATAGTTTTTTTATGCAGCAGTACTGCCCAAAAACTCCCTGTCAAAGGTCAGAACGATGAAAACGGCCCCAATGCGGGAGCCTAGGTTGGATGTAATTATCGGCAAAAATCATTTTCTTGGAGAAAATCACTAAATAGCTTTAGTGGTGGTTACTCCCCAAAAGACGTTTTGCAACAAACGACGATTTTCTTTTAAAGGAATGAATGACCCACTTTACCCACATGTTTTCCTCTTTATTTGGTTTCGTTAAGCAGTAGGCTAATTATTGAAATCTGATTTTGCAACTGCAGGAAGTTTACCCCCAACCCATAATAACGAATAGAAGTGTAAGTAAATTTAGAATGCAGGGGCCACATGTATTTTGTAATCGAAAATGTTCAAGAATATTGTATTTTTCAATGCGAAATAGTAAAATGCTCTTTAAGCTTTTACATTTGGAGAGCGATTTCCCCCCCTTGAAAATGTTTGTTAGAGAATAAAAATAAACACGATAATTATTTTCTTTATTCTTTAAAATGTATCTGAAATAGATGATTTGATAAAGCTCTCTGGCTCTCAAATATAAGTAACAAGTACTCTTTTTACTTTCTTGCACTTGCCAACGTAAGAATAGAAAGTATTGTAGTCGTGAGCCGGAAAGCGGAGAGTTTTCGACACATAAACTCTTATTGCCGGACCCTGGTAATGAAAAAGTGGATAAATCCAGTTGCTAAATATAGAAAAAAATTCCTCTAACACGTAATTTCCATATTGTGTGCGTCCTTCATACCGAAAAATCAATTGACGGTAAAACGTCTGTCTGTCCGTCTATCTGTGCACAAGGCTAGCGCATAAATCGTTCAGCCGATTTTCTCAGGAATTGATATATATTATCGTTCTGGCTGATGTCGCGGTCCCTGGAATTTAAAATCAATATTTTAACTTTACATGAAGTTTGGGGGTATTTTACAAAAATGTAGTGCCAGTGTCATTTTCGGGTATAGCTCGGTTTTTGAAAATTGCAAAAAAATATTTTTAAAACTACAATACTGAAGATAAAGATTTCTGACCCAGACAAAGTCTATTGTACAAAATTAGCTCTTTAAAAAACGTCATGTACAATTTTTTAAAAAAAAAGTTTTGGGGTGATTTCTGCTTGAAATTAATGAAATACTAGCGTACTCGTGTGGGAACTCTCGCATGTTATACCCCACCCTCTTCCCTATTTTGTCATTTCTGTATTCAGCTTCTAATGTTTTTTTTTCTTGAAGACCCTGCTACCCTCCGTCACTTGTTCTGTATGTCTCCTTGTAGTTGATAACAATCCAATACAGTATACACCCTTGTCAGTTTACAGAGCAGAAGAGTACAGCCGTGTAATTCCCACTCGTGTAGAGTATCATATAATTAGTATCATGAATGTAGATTTTTAAATAGGTCTTTTCCTTCATCTGCAGTTAGTAAATATCAACATGAACCTAGTGCTTTAATATATGTATTTGTGCACTAGTGTCATATCGAATCTCTTAAAATCAATTACAAGAGTAAATCAATCAAATATTTGCATAACGACATAAGTAATGTGCGTAGAATTGTCAGATAACGAAGATAAAGTTAGATTACAACGTATTACTTACTACACTGCAATGTTAATTGAAGAATAAGGCAACGAAGAGAGTGATGATAAATATGATGAAGCATGGAACGAGTGAGAGATGAAGATGAAATTGTTATGCAGGTGTAATGATGAGAGGAAAGTAGGGAAATAGGAAAGTAGAAAGTAGAAACTATATTTAACAAATTCCACTTTGAGTACCAAGGATTGTAATTCCAGTAGGCAGAGGGATGTAGAAACCGGACGGATTTACTGCAACTCTACTGGTCTCCCATTTTGTAAGTATATACTATACTACTGAACCATGAAACTGGTATTAAGTAGGTTGGTCGAAATTAATTTGAATACACTTTTGGGTTTTTAATTCTAATGCGATATATGTGTATCATATTACACTCCATTCCAAAAATATTTGAGTAGAGTTCGACAATATTTGTCTGCATCATCACATATCGGACTATGTACTAAATATACAATCGGATTCGGTATAGATGACATTTCGGTTTGGTGTTCTGAGGAAGAAAATTCTCGTCGCTTGCCTGCCTCTTGAATTGAATGAACTCGTCTGGGGGCTTGTGGGTTCCATGTTCCCAGTTAAGGTGCAACGAAACGGGTTATGACGCGTGGGCGCAAAAAGCGACCTGCGATCGCAGAGACACTTCTCGCCACGCGGTGCACATCCGCACCGCGCCACTCGCGTCGCCACTCGCGTCGCCACTCGCGTCGCCACTCGCGTCGCCACTCGCGTCGCCACTCGCGTCGCCACTCGCGTCGCCACTCGCGTCGCCACTCGCGTCGCCACTCGCGTCGCCACTCGCGTCGCCCCGGCGGCGCGGCGGGCGAACGCGACAACCGAGTTTTTCCTGTCCTGCAATACAACTCAATGTTCGGATCGACTTGAGGGAAGATCGCCTATCGCGTTTTGTTTGAAGAAGGCATTTCGCCTTCTTGGAAAGTACACCACTCATGACTATATCCAACGACATCGGTACTCTCGTTTGCGAGTTTTTTCGACCTCGGATCATAATGCATGACAGTTGTTTGTTTTTCACAGTCGAAAACAGAGACGGATCATACTTGTTTTGATCAAGCGTTTTATATTTGTCGACAAGGCGTCGTAAATAAAATTCTACATCATATAACACGATTAAAGTTGTTCAATAGAAATAAAACAAAGAATACAATTACCAAGTGTTACGAAGAAAGAGTAAGACACTCGTTCTTGTGTTGATGTTTCTTCAATGGAAATGAAGAATAATCAGCAAAATATTTGTAAGCACTGTAAACAAATACAAACTTCCAAATTTGTTAGCTACTAATAGTAACGGATATATGGCATGCTACAATGAGGGAAATTGGTATGTAGGCAAGGCAAATTTTTGTGAAAAAAATTAATGAATTGACGAATTGAAGAGTGATCATGTCTTTCATTAATTACGATGAATACAATTGTAGTGCATCCGATATTGCTTCTGTTTTTTTTCTTTTCTTTTCTTTAGGAAAATTTCATAAGAGTAGCAAAACACACTAAAGTTGGTAATTAGTGTTCAATGGCGCTCCGCTGTCGGTGCCATTGAAGCTTTGTTTAATTTTGTGTGCAGAAGAGCGTTGTGTATTGTGAACAATTCTGTTGTTGTTTCGACAATGGCGCGAGAAAAACGTTCGTTAGAGGAAGAGAAAGGAAGAATTCGCGCGTATAAAGATATAGGACTCTTCAACCATGAAATCGGCAAGAAATTAGGGCGAAGCTGTGTTATTGATAATATTGTCAAGCTGGGTGCATACTATAGCAGAAATGGTAAATATGGTCGAGCAAGAAACATCGCAAGAAGCACCACACTATTAATTTTGCGAAAAGCAGAAGTCAATGACTTGTATTTTTCTCAAATAGTAATTGACTTGCAATTATCTGTCACCGCTAGGCGGGTTTTACAAGTACTGGAAGATTACCATAATCTTAGTTCCAAAAAAAATAAAAAATAAAAAAATTAAACTCCTAACAAAATCGCCTCGAACCAGAGCCCACAAGACATATTGAAATTCTCTGAAGAGCGTGTTTGTTGGATTTCAAAGTGGAAAAAAGGAATTTACGACGAAAAGAAATTTAATTTGGACAGTCCTGATGGTTTTCAATGTTATTGGTATGATCTCTGTAAAGGAAATTAAGTCCTGATGGCTAGAAATTTCGGGGGTGGAAGTGTCAAGATCTGGGCATTCTGTATTAAAAGTAAATCAAATATTGCTGGGGTTAACACACGAATGAACTCTGAGAAATATATAGAAATGCTTGATTGTGAACTTGTTAGAATGTATGAAGAACATGGTGATGATCTGATATTTAAACAAGACAATGCTGCCAATCACGTATCTGCAAAGACAAGAGAAAGTGATCACAGTTTTGGGGTGGCCAGCTAGAAGTTCTGTCTTAAAATCTGTGTAAAATTTATGGAGAATTCCAGCTATACGTATGGCAATGGACGGCAACTCTACACTGTAGCTGAGCTGAAAAGTTCGATTCGTTCGGAATGGATAGCAATTTCCATTGACGAAATAATACACTAACCAAATCCATGCCCAAACGAATTTTTCAGGTCATCAGAGTCATCAGATCATCAGGACAACAGAGGTTCCACTAAATTATTACACAACAGTAAGGAAAAGTTTCATGATTATTTTCACAATGAATAATCAAAAACAGGTGCCTTTATACATATTTCTTATTTGGAGTTACAATTTTTTTTTGTTTTCGTGTTTTGTACAAAAGTGTGTTTTATGTGAAACAAAGTACTGTCAAAGTATTTTCAATAATTTATAATATGCCTGACAATAAATTATTTTCTTCTTCACTGCAATTTCTTTACATAACATGTAAAGCCCTTGAACTAATTTCCACCACTGTACAAAGATTACAAGCACTGAAACAATATACTTGTATTTAGAGTTATGCCACAAACAAAGCACGAATAAGCTTTGAAATAATAAAATACCGAATCTACATTTCATTCCAATAGCAACAAATGTCCCACCTTTTCAAAACGCAAACAGTATTGTAAAAAACTTTGCAAAACAAACCAGGAGAACTACGTTGAAAAAAATCTCTAGCCCTCCGTCACGAAAAACTCCAGTAAAATTTTATAGGAAACCCGAAAGCGAGGGGAATTCGCGAGAGATGGACTGGAGCTTACGGCGTTCCAAGCACTCGCCGCGCCGTTGCAGAGGAAGAAAAGAGGCGAGCGGAAATCGCAGCTTCCGGCTTGATCTCCGCCGGCGCGAGGAGGCCGCGGGCGTTGTTCTGCTCGGACCGAAGGCAAGCCGCTCTCCACGCTGGCACAAGAAGATCGAGCGGAAGCGGGAGTGGCTGGAGAGGAGGAATGGTTTTGACAAAGAAAACAAAGCCTGGGTAAATATGAGATTTGAAGGTGGTCCTGAGTCGCTGGTTCATTCGTAACAGATGATCAAAAGAAAACCCGAAACCAGATAGGGAGAAGACAACGAAAGCTTAATAAATTAACTGACATCATTCATTACAAAACTTGTTTGAGGAGCTTGATATAAAAGGATGTGGAAGAAACATTGTCGTAGTGACGCGAGTAAAATTAAGCACATTTCCATCTTTAGTAATGGAAACGTCAAAATGGTTGATGCGTTTAAGAGCAAAGAAAGAAAAACAAATACCGATCGTAGTGAGAGTTTGATTTACAGCGAAGACAACTTGGCCCGCAAACGTTGTCCGTAATGATATGGTGACCAATTAGTATGAATTATTATTACTTCATTGTAAAACGAGAATAGGTATGCGGCTTCCTTTAGTCTATGTGGTCAATGAAGATGTATAAAAATAACCTGATAATGGACAAACCAAATTTCAATAGTACTCATAATATACCCCAAGAGTATTACCTTACGCTGGTAGCTCAGTGTGCGTTAAACCGGCACCCTAAAGGGAAGCACAGGTTGGCGTGCAGGCAGCGGCGAAGGTCGTGGCAGGCAAGGGCCGCGGCAGGCAAGGGCGCGCCGAGGGCGCCAGACCGAGGACCGCCACGGGCGGAAGCCGCCGTAGATCTTAATTAGGCGCTATAAAGTGATTACCGGCTTCAGAAATATAAACTAGCGGGCAATTAAACAAAGAGCAGCGCTGTTAACGGCGACTAACATGGCACCCTCGGAGATTCCAAGGGACGGACCGCGGAATGAAATGAACTCATTATGCCGCGACCACGAAAATTTTTATATCTCTTCGCCAGGCGTGAGGAGCATATTCCACAAATTTATGAGTAACGAGGAGGAGTACGGCGCGGAGGGGAGCGCAGGCAGTAAACATTTATTAGTATTTTTCGGAGGCGGTGCAGTTATTTCGGTAGCCGTAACGAGCCTGGGACGCGCTCGGGAAGGCGGCCGTGCAGCCGTGCGCTGGCCGGCGCGCCGCGCGCACGGCCGTGTCCGCAGCTCCGCTTGCAATATCACGGCCGGCCCGCAACATAGAGCGGGGATAAAGCCGGTGCAGCGCTCGTAAAATGCGAGATACTCGTGCCGGATAAAGCCGGCCACACGCGGGAGCAATGCAACACGCTCTCCGGCGCGGCGGGCGCTGTAATGAATCTGCGCCCCCTTCCAGCTTTTTCGTGTGCCTTTTTTGGCGAGCGGAACATGGTTTGGGAATTATTATTGTTTTATGTATCGCAGGGAAATTCGAAACATAAGGTGTTTTTGTTGCATGCTTTCAATTGGCCGACCGACCAATGGCGGAACAAAAGAATCAATGCATGTAGCTATTTGCTATATTGAAAGGATATTAGAAATGGAACAAATGTGAATGCTAGAGGCGCATAGAATTTTTGTAAATGTGATTATTTGTAAATAATTAGAACTTTAATACTGTAAGAGGAGTATCGAATGCTGGTACGCCCCGATCAACATATTCACGTATATCGTTTGGACAGTATTATTCCTCTTTTCCAAGTTTCACTCCAGCATTAGTCTTCTGTTAACTCGTTTATTAAAAACATACAGTATTATTAATATGTAATGTGAAAGAAATCACCATCAATATAATTCTCATTTTACTATTAGATTATACAGATATTTAATTTGAATAAAAGTTAATTTCTATCATGTTAAATTACATTTGTTATTCAATTATAAAATATGAACTGTGCTTCGCAAGTAAATGCTTGCACGGAGCTGCGTAGCATCGAGGCGTGTTTCTTGCAAACGCTGCCTTTTTTCTTTCCTCTGTGCCCCATTTTATCTGTCGCTGACATTTTCACTTTCCGCGGAATTATGAATCTCTCTCTGGAGCGTCTTCATCACTTCGCTGCCGAGCTCTTGGGGCTTCGCCCGGAGCCCTGCGATCCTCCAGCGCCGCCGCCTCCCGCCCCCCTCCCCCTCTCCCTCTCAGGCGCAGCTCGCTCCTCCTGCTCCGCTGCGTCGTAGACACCGCCGCCGCCATTTGCTTTACTTGCTCTGAGAGACGATTTATATATTTGAAATATCAATCATTCGTGTTATATAATGACGGAACTTGTTTCGATTGATTGATTTATTTTTTCGTGTTTCCGGACGCGTCAAGGGCTTTAGTCATTAGTCCCATAAGTGTAGTGCACGTTTTTTCTCGGGAGATGGTGGTGATCTTCCCCCGCAGGATGGCGAGACCCGGCACCGACCTACCATCGGCTAGTGGGGTTTCCCCTTAACCAGGGCTCTCCCACCAGCGGGGCACCACCCCAGCCGGGACAAGCTCTAAGCTCCCGACCGGTCTCCCAGAATATGTGGTTGTGTAGTGCATTTTGGTGTGTGTGTGGGTAAGGGGAGAGGATAGGAAAAGGAAGTGGAAGGAAAGATCGCGCGCGGTCCCTGGTCCGTTTGGTAGGGTACTGCTCCGGCATTCGCCTGGTGTTGATGAGAGAAACCACGGAAAACTATCGATTAGAGCAGCCGGCCGCTATAACTCTCTAGAAAGCGACTAAATGCGACCTAGCTAAAAAGCTAGTGTCGAAAATCCTGCCGCCGTCTCGAACCTAGGACCTTCCGGTCAGAGGCGCTGCAGTGACATAAGTTGATACACTGAGCTACCACTCCCGGTCCGGTATCGATACCATCATTCAATAATACCGTGGTTTAAAAAAATTGCGGGAAATTAACTTTCATATCGCATCATGTTTAGTTCTATGAAGGAATGAAAAATAAAAATTAGTTGCGATTTAGATACGTGGTCTTACCTAAGTTTTAAGCTGACTCTACTAATTCAACTAGATATTGCTCTTCCGAGTCGTCCACTGATTAGACATTTTCACCATTTTTTGTCTCGTTTGCTTTCGACGAGTCTTAATAACAGCAACAGAGAAATGTCCTTTTAATTAAATGGTTAATTTTGACGCAACACCATCCCCTCTAGAATTGTGCCCACCTCTTCGCAACGAGCATCAGAACGCGCCCTCGCCTGCGACGTCAGTGGCTCGCTTGGGAGTCTGGCCGAGTGCGCTCGACAGGGGACGAGGGTTCGAGTCCGCGCGTCTCTCCGTCCCCCACAGACATCTCCGCGGGCGGCCCGAGGGCTCTCGTGGTGCCTTTGTACGCCGTTTACGGCAGGCGGCTCGCCGGCCGGCTGGCTGCTGCTCTGCCTTCTCCCGGCCGTTGACAAGCGCTGTCGCTGCTTGTTGCCTTCCTGCTTCACTTGCACGGCCAACCGTTTCTTACTCTCCCAGTCAATTGCATCAAAATCTTTTCGTATATCTTTAAATTTGGCAGCGGTCTACAAAATGTGTTTGAGAATATACGAACTTTTAATTATCTACTTGAGAGTACGATTATTTTTACTAGCAGAAAAAGCATGCATTGAAAAGACTAGGATATTGAAACGTATCTCAAAAGCAAGACGCAAAAACTGTTTCAATATTTCACTATACACGGAATGTGTCACTGTACGGAAAATATTTCTATTTGAAATATTTTGTATTTTACTGTGCAAGTATAAAGATGCTATTCATCTCTATACACATTGCTATCTCTATCTCTATAAACAGTGCTATACATCTCCGATATTGAAATTGACATAACGCGTATGTTTCATTTCAATACACTTTCATAATGAAGATAATTTAAATACATCGCCCGGACGCCGCTGTTTACAGTAGATGGTGCAGGGTTTGGATCACTCTGAAGGAAAAAGTTTCTTGTCAGTGTTGCCAACCAGACGAATAATTATCCATTCCGCGCTGAGCCAGCGACCAGTTCACATCGTGCTCCGCACAGCTCAGAACGTCTCAATTTGACTCAGTGCAGTTGACCAAGTATCAGTGACTTTAACATTGTGTATCGTATAGATAATTAAACTTACAAGTGCAGCGAACCGAGCTAAAGTCGTGCTATTAATTTTTCAATATTAATAGCAGTTTTCAACCACCAAGCCCTGACCTAGGTCAGAGCATAGCGGGAGCCATGGAGCTCCTGTACAACACAGCCGATATGGACATCACCTACGAGCAACTCGGGGATCAACACATCCTCGCAGATTCACCAGGCAGCTCCTTCAATCATATCAATGGAACCACCCAGAACCTGCAGGCAACAAACCTCGAACATGGAAACGGTACTCCAGCCGCCGACCCACCACAAGGCTCCAGTAAGGTCAGTCAAACCAACGCGGCCAGCGGCCTGCCCCGCGGCCAAGGAAGCCACGACCCCGCCAACATCCACGGCAGTGATAAGACCAGTAACAGTGTAAAAAGAGGTCACGGTGACAGTACCCCCCTAGGCGGCCCATCAAAAAAACAACCCAGCAGCAGTGAATATAATGTGCCTATTAGTAATAGATATGCTCCTCTTGAAGAAAATAGTGACCGTGACAAAAGATTCAACTACCTGGACGACGACGAAACACACGAAGTCGAGAACATAAAAATTCCCCCCATATTTGTGAAAGACATTCCGAACATTAATCACTTCAACAAAGAGATTAAAAAGCAAATAACCACTCAATTCACCTCTGACATGGCAAACAACAAAATTAAGCTATCTTTCAAGTACATAGCGGACTTTAGAAAGGCCATCAAATATCTCTTAAGCACAGCCAGACAATTCCATACCTATAAGGATCCCTTAAACAAGAAATTCTCAGTAGTTTTTAAAAACATTCACCAATCAGTAACTCAGAAAGAGGTATACGAAGATTTGTACCCAAAATATCCTTCACTGATTAGTGTCACAAGACTATACAAAGACAATATCCCCATTCCGGTTATTGCAGCAGAGTTCGACGGGCATCAAAGTATTGAGGAAGTGTTAAAAATTAATGCAATATGTAATCTGTGTGTCAAAACTGAAAAAAGACGTAAAACAAATGTGCCAATACAATGTTTAAGATGTCTGGACTTCGGCCACACAAGAAACAACTGTAATAATGAAATTGTATGTGCATTCTGTGCTAAAGACCATTACACGGCAAAATGCCCACAAAAAAAACTTAACACCAACATGCCCCAACTGCAAGGGCCCGCACCGTTCGGACATTCGGTCCGCAGAATGTAATTATTTTAAAAAAATTTCAGAGACCAACAAAAGCAATTCTAAAACTACTGCCCCCCAAGAAAATTCAAACAACAATACTTCTGCCCCTATACTTACAAATCGCAATTTTCCTAATCTTCGTTATAATCGAACCATACCTGGCTTTACGTATCAAGAAAACCCAAACACAAACCAGCATAGCACTAAAAACACACACCAAAATGTAAATAATAATAACAACAATAATAACACAAACTCAATAATACACACTATAGTCAACAACATTACAAATTACTTAATGGGCATAATCAATAGTATCATTCCAACCATAATAAGCAGTATTCAAAATTCAATCACATCTTACTTTAATAACAATAATGCCAGAACAGTGTAATAAAGATTTAATCATACTAAACTGGAATGCTAATAACATCTCAAACAAAAAAAATGAACTAAAATATTTCTTAGAAGATAAAGGAATACAAATCGCATGCATCACCGAAACGCACCTCAGCCCAGACAAGACATTTAACCTATCAGGATACAATGTAATAAGAAAAGACAGAGTAGATCAAAAAGGGGGAGGAGTTCTCATACTTATCGAAAAATCAATCCCGTATATACAATTTGACACACCTCACACTCCAGGGTTAGAAACCGTTGCTATTAAAATCCCTATAAATAATAGAATCACAACCATAATATCAGCATATAAACCACCCCATATTAAAATGAAAAACACCAACATAATTTCCCTTCTTCAACAGAATACCCCGATGATTCTACTAGGTGACTTAAATGCAAAACATACTAACTGGGGTTGCAGAGTTTCCAACAATGCAGGCTCTCAACTACTTAAAATAATAACAGACTTAAACCTAACTACACTCACGCCATACGAACCAACCCATTTCCCACACGACAACAGCAAACACCCAGACATATTAGATATAGCAATTACTAACACAAATACAGCTTATCATTCAACCCCAGTATTTGAGATGGATTCAGACCATCTTCCAGTGTTAATAACCACTAAAATAATACCTCCCCCACATGCTCCAACTCAGAAACTAAACACCCAAAACATAAATTGGGAATCATTCAGGAAAATAGTGAAGGCCAAGACACCACAATTCAAAATATTAAACTCTCCCCTAGAAATAGACAAATCTGTCATGCAGATAAACGAAATAATAACAAACACAATAAAGCACTTGCAAGACAACAGACCCACATATTCTCTCTTTAAGACAAAACCGAAACTACCCAAAGAAATAATAGAAATAATTAACACACGCAATAAAACTAGAAGGCTATGGAGCAACAATAGAATTCCACAACTGAAAAAAGAGCTAAATCTCCTAAATCATATAACAAAAAAAGCAATTAATCTACACACCCAACAATCCTTCAACACCAAAATAGAATCACTAAGTACCTCAAATAAATCACTTTGGCACTTCTCAAAATGTCTTCTAAACAAAAAAATAACCATGCCACCCCTCAACACGGCACAAGGTATAAAATATGCTCCACAAGACAAGGCAGAAGCACTAGCAGAACACTTCGCTCAAACATTCAAACCTAACAGTACATCCGTACACTCAAACCACCAGGCAATAATTGATTCAAATAGAGCACCAAACTATGACGTCCCTCAGAGAATAAAATTCATTTCACCCTCCGAAGTTAAAAACCTCATAAAAAATTTGCCCAAAAGAAAAGCTCCTGGACACGACCTAATTAGCAACCAAATAGTAAAAAACTTGCCCACATCCACAATTGCATATATAAATAACATCTATAATTCATCACTCAGATTAGGCTATTTCCCACGTTCTTGGAAAATATCAAATATCATCCCGATCCCTAAACCAAACACTAATCATAGTCTTGCAGCGAATTATAGACCAATAAGTCTCCTGCCAACTATTTCAAAAATATTTGAAAAACTAATTTTAAAAAGACTCAATAATCACCTAACAAAGTCAGAAGCTATCCAAAATCATCAATTTGGTTTCAGAAACCATATCTCAACTGCACACCAATTACTCAGGATAACTGAATATATTCACACTAGCTTTCAAGAAAAGAAACACACAATAGCAATACTCTTAGACGTATCTCAAGCTTTTGACAGAGTCTGGCACCCCGGATTAATCTACAAACTCAAAACTATAGGAACACCTAAATACCTACTAAACATTATCACACAATTTATATCAGACAGATCTTTCACAGTAACCATAAACAATCATATCTCCAACCCACGCACAATAGAAGCAGGACTTCCACAAGGCTCACCACTATCCCCAACGCTATTTAATCTTTACACAGCAGATATCCCCATCACACGTTACACGCAACTTGCACAGTTCGCCGACGATACGGCAATATTCATATCAAGTCGCACGTTGTCATATAGCAGTACAAAAATTCAACAACATTTAAACAAAATAGATGAATGGGCAACAAAATGGAAAATCAAACTAAACCCGAACAAATCAAAATCAAAAATTTTTTCATTAAGACCATTCTCTACTCCCCAACCATTACTATTAAACAAAAGCTTAATAAACTGGACACCAATGAATCAACCTATCAAATACTTAGGACTAAACCTCGATACAAAACTCAACTGGAAAAACCACATCAACATTAAAATACAACAGGCCAAAGTGAGATTAATCCAACTCAAACCATTACTAAATAAAAACTCCAAACTTTCATTAACAAATGCAATAACACTATACAAAACCATCATAAGACCCATAATTCTATACGCATGTCCCATATGGACAAATGCCGCACCATCCAACGTTAAAAAAATACAAATAATACAGAACAGATTCCTCAGAACAATCACCAACGCCCCATGGTTCATTTCAAATCAACAACTTCACAGAGAATTAAACATGAACTCAATCATCTATCAAATAGCACGCATATCCAATAATTTCTACTCCAACATAAACGCAATAGACCAACTAAAACAATACAATCTAGCCTCAACGAACAACACACAGACCAGAATAAACAATAGATACCCATTCGATTCATTCCTCAAAATATTCTCAAACATTTGTGAACAGTAGATACTCTCATGAGTAATCTACCCCAATGTAGTAGCAGTAGTGGAATTAGGTTAAGTATAGTATTAAGTTAGTAATAAGTCATCATTACATATGAAAGAGTGTAATACTGAACTATGTACAACCCAACAAGCAATAAATAAATTAAAAAAAAAAAAAAA
>BLKR01002437.1:0-196415 GCA_011170035.1 Teleogryllus occipitalis | reverse complement strand
TCCGTCTCTTCATCCGTCTCTTCGTCCGCCTCTTCGTCCGCCTCTTCGTCCGCCTCTTCGTCCGCCTCTTCGTCCGCCTCTTCGTCCGCCTCTTCGTCCGCCTCTTCGTCCGCCTCTTCGTCCGCCTCTTCGTCCGCCTCTTCGTCCGCCTCTTCGTCCGCCTCTTCGTCCGCCTCTTCGTCCGCCTCTTCGTCCGCCTCTTCGTCCGTCTCTTCGTCCGTCTCTTCGTCCGTCTCTTCGTCCGTCTCTTCGTCCGTCTCTTCGTCCGTCTCTTCGTCCGTCTCTCCGTCGGTCTCTCCGTCTGTCTCTTCGACCGTTTCTTCGTCCGTCTCTTCGTCCGTCTCTTCGTCCGTCTCTTCGTCCGTCTCTTCGTCCGTCTCTTCGTCCGTCTCTTCGTCCGTCTCTTCGTCCGTCTCTTCGTCCGTCTCTTCGTCCGTCTCTTCGTCCGTCTCTTCGTCCGTCTCTTCGTCCGTCTCTTCGTCCGTCTCTCCGCCCGCCTAAAATTCGTAGGTAGAAGCTTGGAAATCGCGTTTATTACGTGAATAAGCGAAAAAGCATTATACCACTGCTATTGCAAGCTCTACAGCTTAATGTGCGTCAACAGAATCCTTCTACAAAACATAAAACTGCCAATTAACCTTCTCATAATTTCTGAATTGAAGTACGCCCATCATTGTCTTATCCTTAAGAGACATAACATGTTTGTTTCAAAGCGATAACAAGAGACATCACGACATCACTATTTACAAGGAATCCTGGCCAAAAATGTGATAAGATTGTTAAAAGAAGGAAGCGAGGAAAGGAAATTATATTGACGCCCACTTCGAGGTCACAGGGCGCCACAAAGAAATATTGGGCTGCTTCCTAAGAACTAAAAATTATTTAAATGTATATTTAATTTTTTGTGCTCAAAAATACGGATACTGTCTTGTACTGTTATTTACTCTGTACTTTCTTGTACTTGAATTATTATTATTAAATATGACTTTGGACGCTGATCATGATATCAGAAACACAACACGTATATGGAACAAGTCGCGAAAGAATGCCCTTCCCTAAAGCACGCTAGCATTAAAGAACTTGTCATTCAAGAACAATGGGTTTTATAGAAAAAAATACCTTTATTCATCAAAATTATGTCTTCAAAAAATTTAAAGCACAACAGAATATAAAGAAGTGTAATTTGTAAGAATAAGTGGATATGGTATAATGAAAGAGTGGAGGTCATAATGCCAGTACCATCATAGCTTTTACTGGAAAGATTGCATCAACAACTGCTACTAATGGTTGGTTGGGAGATAAATAATTACCGCAACAGCTCTAATAACGTAAGATCATAGAATTTAAATTCTGAATTTCACACAATGGAACGTAATGGAACATTCATTTGTACTTAAAGTATTGTATATGGTAGACATTTGTTTAAAGCATAAATTATTTGCAACGAATTTAGGTCTAAAATGAAGAGGAGAAATGTTAAGTAACAATTCATTCACGTGCTATCGTTCATCGACGTTTAAATCACGAATAATCGCCCAGAAAAAATATTTCAAGATTTAGTAAAGGTGCCACATCTGAGCATATCTTTGTACTACATAATTCTGAAAACTCGTTTGTGCCATTTGCATAAAAATAATTAAAAAGGATAAACCACGCATTTACTCATTGACTTTATTTTGATATTTATACTTAGGATCATGTTTGCCTCCCCATGTTTGCCACCTCGGCCATCCAGGCCTGAAATGTTTTTATTGATCAAAAAGTTTTTGCTTTAAAATCTGGTACAAAGATGGCCATAGTTTAATAATTAGTGAGTAGAAAAACATTTCAACACTATTCAACCAACACGTCAGGCTATCGCGAAGAACTACCGTAAAATTGTATTTTTGTTTTCGAGGGTTGTTGTAAGACCCGAAGACTTGACACTGTTTCTCCATTATGTCGTCGCGCCGCATCCGGAAACTGAAGATAGAATCGCGACACCACCCTCCAGTTTTTTAATCGCAAAAATCACCTTCAAATTTACAACCTACAATTTCATTTTTTTTCAAAAAAAATGGAAGATGGTGGTGCACTTATCTCTACATTTGGATTCAGCTGTGTCGACATACGCAGAGAGATGAAAATTTAAAAAATTTACCTATGTTTGTCCAACTAATATCCAAACAGCCCTTCAACTCATCTCCGTGGTAATGACACTACAAGAAGATCCAAATTGGGTATTTGGGAGCTGGTATTGAAACAACTGTCCGTTGTAAACGTGAAAAATATATGTTATAAATAATATATTAATATATTACATTGTGACATACCAGATTGTCACCAGTATTAAATTCAGCGAATTTCATTAAAAATAACACTTTATTAGCAAAAAGGCGCTGGTTGCCATTGTACCGGAGTGCAACATATAAACAATGCCCATTTGTTCAAAAGCGAACGATAAGTAGCATCCGTGGTTTCGCCTACGAAGAATGATAAACAAACTTAAGAGATGCTTAGTTACACGAATGAGAAAATTCCATTCTAATATACCGAAAGTGTCATGGGAAAGTGAAAAAGTGAGTTATTGGGCAAAAATAATGACTTAGATGACGCCGCGAGGTAGATCGCATAATGTTTTAAACAAGAGAGTAAAAGATGAAAAAAGTTGACATGTTGAAGAAGGATACAAGAATATTCATTCGAGCTCTCGACACGATAGCGATCGGATCAGGGTGCTAGATATATAGTAGTTTATTTGAACATAGAAAATTTACGGGAGTTCGGACGTAGTGATTTGTCGTTGTTAGTATTCAAAGATAGAACTCAGAAATTGTTTTATACGAAGTGAACAGTGAATGCCAAAAGTGGGAAAACTTTTATTAAGCGAACAATGATAATCGAACTTAGTGTCCGATGATAGGAACCCGGGTCCGAAGCTTATATAATTTTCATGGACGTAATTTATAATTTGGTGAACTTATATATATATATATATATATATATATATATATATATATATATATATATATATATATATATATTTAATTTGTTGCGTCTACACCTTGACGCAACGCATCTCCAAGCCCGTTAAGGGGCGTTGAGCGCTTTGCACTGGGGAGTAATCCTCCATTTATGTGTTTTTATTTCTGGAGTAATCTCCGTTAATTACTATATTTGTCAAGTCTCGTCACGTCGCAGTCAGTCAGTGCCTTTTATCCCTTCGGCCAGGGGCTCGACGGCGTTGGATCCCGGGGTTCCTGGCCGGTCACCCAACCACGAACCCACGAGTCTCGAATTCGCTTAACCTTCGTGACTTCACGGAGCGTAGTAAACTAATTCGGCTAGCGCCGCCGGCCTATTTTAACAGCACTTAAAATTTTGCTTAGGGAATGAACAATACGGAGTATTAGAACTTGTAGCAATTCAAGCAGGTGAATGGGGATGGAAAGCCAATGGATAAACTGTGTACATAGTGGTTTATGAGAAGAAACGACAAGATACGGATTTGGTCGGTAGCAAGAAAGAAGATTGGACGAGGCCCATTCCTGAAGTCTACGGGGAGACATCCTTTACCAGAACAGCGCCCAAGATTCTCATGGATAACAGGCTCCTTAGCGCTACAGTACAGGTCATGACCAATAGGAATGTTTATTTTGTTTAATATAAAAGAAGTTACTAAAATTTATAAATAAATTTGTTATTTTCTATTGATGAAAGCTGATTATCATTTACCGTCACGTGCAATCCAGTAGGATATTTAAATTTTGCATTTCAGATTCCACGCTTCTTCGTATGGGGGGCGAATTAAGTAATCGTAAGTATTCACGATTATTTCGGTAAAGAACCCGCTGACTGAGTCAGCAACGGAGTTATAATTAAATATAATTTGGGAGCTCATTCTCGTAACCATTTCCTGGCGACCATATATTTATTAGAAATTCGGAAACAGGTTACAGGAATTTGAGGGCAGCAAGACGGGTATATGGATGGGTATATTTCAATATAAACTCTTTTACATCCATCATCAAAAGTGATATATAAGATTTCAGTAAAATGATTCAGCATAGAACGGCACAAGTATTTTCATTAAAACTATAATTCTTATTACAATAATGAGTATCTAAAAATACATTCAATTGAATCAAAATTCAAAACAACAAAAACGTAAGTCCAAAACATGCCTGTCCAAAATTAACACGACAATGGAGGTCTTTTGATATAGGTCAGGGCATGATTCATCGCTAATGACACCATATGCCCATTTCCGTTGAGAAAAAGTTTCCCTCACGATTTTGAAGCGTAAACTAATAGGTCTAGGTTACAGTATCGAAGAGGCCTACTGAACTACTACTCTGACCACGTTTTAAGGGGAGCTTCATAACGAGCTGTGTCCTAGTTTTGCTCACGTAAGTTCAGTTTTGAGTCAGACATATCGGGGTAAACCGAAATTCAACGCGTTTACTCCCTAACGACACGCAAATGGCTTGTAATGAACTTGGTCTGGTGATAATAGTATACTGCTAATGGCCTTCGAAAACTCTCAACTTTATGAGTTTCTAAGATTTCGCATTAGAAAAGAATAGCTTTCATGGATATACAGAGGAAACAAAAACAACGAACGTTGGAATGCATATTTGAAATTGGCTTACCTACAATATACAAAAAAGAAATTAAATAAGAACAGTATACAAGTATGTATACGTCCAGCGAGGCACAGCCACAGTCGTCACAAGCTCAATGTAAACTCCCTTCCGCTCTCCCGACATGTGCAGTAGGCAGGGTTGCCAACAACGTTCACGTAAAAGGGAGGACACGCGGGAATTTTCAAGGCAATATATTCGACATATTCCAAAATATAGAAATTTCGTTATCAAGATAAGAGCTTATATTTTCACATATGTAGCCTACGTGATAATGTTTCATGCAAACTTTCGGTATTTGCATATTTTCGTTTCCGAAACTGAAGAAAATGTCCTAGTTGGGACTGGCAAAGAAACAAGTAAATTTCGACCAATTTTTCTCCGGTACTTTCATTAGAAGAAACTTTGGAAATATTCACGTAATAATTTTATTTCAAAGTATTTTTCATCAGGATAAAATGAAAGAAAACAGTGTAAGATAACAAAACATAATATGATTTGATACTAAAAATTAGTACACATCTTCCCATCCAACATATTTTAAAACATCCATTAAAATTGTTAAACTTCTCTTTTATGACACCTCAAAAAGTAATAATCTAGAACACCACAATAAATTAGAATATATTATAAAAAATAAGAGGGACAAAAATATCAAAAATATGAATGTGAACACTATATCTATAATATGGAATATCCATTATATATTATCACTATACAGATTTTTTCTTTCCGTGAATCAAGGTTCGCGTCTGCTACTTGTAATCCAGACAGAATGATAAGGAACATTAAGTGCCGTCGTAATGTCTGTGAACACTTATCAGGAAACGTCCCGTTTTTTCCTTTCCAAGAACCTTCAGTGCACGCAACCTTGTCGCCAACACTCACTCACACAATATGAATCACACATTTCACATTGTGTACCTAAATCGTTTACATTTAATTATCTACTGACTTTCTATTAGGATTATAAATAGAAAATAATTTTATTACGATTCTTATATTATCGCGGATTTGACAGATAGTAATTTATTACATCAGACAACTTTTCTGCTAACCAAGAACACAAGAACCCTGTCAGAATCTAAGTCTTAAAGAAAATTGTCCTGAACTATCTGAATCCTTTCGATTACGTCGCACAAAAGGAAGAACAGTAGAAAAGTCACAACAGAAAAGTACAACACATACACTTAAAAGAAAATTGACTATCACCCCTTTCCCTGAAAAGTATTATTTTGTCTTCAGTTCTTGTGCATCCGGCCTCGCGGTTGGTCAGCGTGCTCGCTTTCCATGACGCGGTCCAAGGTTTGATTCCCGATCGAGGCACGACTATAATGTGCGTTTTCCTTGCAATGTCCCAGTATATGTTGCTGTGGAGGACGAGAAGACTCACTTCTCAGATTGAGAAGATCAGAATACAGCGTTGGGATGTCTTCATGCTAACTACACGTACCATCTGCCCCCTTAAGCCATGGCCGCGAGGTCGGGATACTGTTGGTAGGTATTGGCAGTTACGCGAGCTGTCGCGCCAAGTAAAGACAGACAGACTTTTTTTTTTCCTAGGGCTTTTATCCAGACGACAGCCGGTTGCCCTTTACGTCCCGAAGGGACGCATATTCGACCATACACTAGACAAACACTTGCGGGCTCCTCCTATCTGGGGTCAGCAGAACGCGAGGCCCTCCGCGACAACACTCACACAAAGTCAAGGGACAAACAGCCATGCCCTAGGCGGGACTCGAACCCGCGACCCTTCGGACCGAAGCGCTGAGTCGGTACTCGCTCTTAGCCACCTCGGCCATCCAGGTCGGCACAGACAGACTTATGCTTTCAGAAAAATGAAATGAGAGGTGTTAACAAATTCGGGAACAATACAATCCCTATTAACTGTAAACACAAAATTTTACGTCTCTGAAAATGATTTATTTTGATTACGTAATTGCGTTTAATTAAAGAATAATAATTGTATTACAGATTGTTAATTGCAATAATTCATTCAGGATAGCAACAAAGATTAACGTCTGTTAAAAGAGCTGTCCGCTAATGGTGATAAAATAAATGCTCAAGCAGGTTTTACTAGACACAGTACTACTTACATATTAATTTATTTTCCCTTTCGGCTCTGTATAACAAATAATGTAATAAAATAATAAAACACAACACAAAATGAAAAAGAATTAGCCAATCAATCGCATTCGAGCCCTATGGCCAAAGTGATTGTTTAGGCACTAAAAGTCGTCTTATAGGCGCCTAAAAAGGCATTTAAAGTGTGATGAATAAGGAGAAAAAAGGCCCTCTCATAGGTTACATACATAATAAAATGAAAAATTCTTTGTAATTTTTATCTATATTATTTTGTAAACTTAAATGTACAAAACACGTACGTACATTTTAATGTAAAACCAGATCCAAATATTTACAACTCTTCTACATTTTATTCTTAATAGTTTGTTTTGCAATATATTAGCAGTAACTTTTCAAGGATCACAATTTCAAATTCTCGACGATTGGGAGATAAAATCAGTTTGAATACGGAGAAGGATCCCTTAACATCTACTGATATGTCTGGCATATATTTTAAAAGTCTAACATTAGCAACACTGGAATTTACTCTAGGAATTTACATTCATTTCCATTTAAAATTTCGGTGCCCTCCGTGTATTGTCAGTCCACCATGTTGTCAGAACATGGCTGGTATTTTGTTAAATAGGGAAATGGAGAAAAATCTGTTCGTATACTTTTACGAATTCTCTTGTATTTTAAAATAACAAAGACGTGAATTGAAGGTTTTGTAATGAAAGGTCACGTTGGATCATGGTCGATTTTCTGATATCTAGCATTGACTATAAAAACAATACATAAAAGGAAAAAAGTCCAATGATTCTAAAAAAAGGTATTTATGCAAAAAAAAGGCATTTATGCTAAAAACAAGCAAAAATAAGCAATATAAAGCTTCGTCATATGTAATCATTTGTCATGATTCGTTCACGTATATTATCATCCTTTAAAAAAGTTCGCTAGAATAAAATAGGCATTTTCCTAAACATCCGATGTCTAGTGATTATTTTCTTTAAAAATTTTCTATAATCATGAAAAAAGTAATAAATAAAACTGTATTATACAATGTGTGTAATGTATGCACGTAATATACGCGTATGCATGTATGTGTATAATGTACAAAATATTATTAAAATTTTGTTTGAAAGATAACATTCGGCAAACATGTTTTTGTATAAAGCGATCATTACTCGTAATATTTCGAGCACGAAATGTGTTTACGTTTCGTATTTCGGCTTGCCCTTATTGTTTTGGAGGAGAAAAGGGAGCGTAATCAGGGGAAATGGCCCGAGTCCGCAGGAGCACCGGATGTTGTAGGTGGTCTAAACTTGCCTGCTGTAGATTTTAAATGCACACAAACGCTGAGACCGAGGCAAGCCGAAGTAAAATAATTGGCGGCAGGCAGCGGCTGCAGTTGCAAAGGCAATGGTGTGGTGGTTGAGGCAGCGGAAGCGGCGGCGACGGCAGTGAAGAATACGGGAGTGGCGGTTGGAGTGGCAGGGTCTGCGCTGGTGCTTGTAGTGGTGGTGGTGGCGGCGATGGTGGTGGTGGTGGTGGTGGTGGTGATAGTGATGGTGATGGTGATGGTAATGGTGGTGGTGGTAGCGATGGAAGTGGGGCAGGCGGTGTTGGTGGAGGTGGCAGTGGCAATAGCGCAAGAAATAGAATTGGAGGTACAGTGTAAGTGGAAACTGTGGTAGCGTTGGAGATGTAGATGGCGGTGAAGGTTGTGGCGGCGGGGGCGGTGAAGTGGAGGAGATGGTGGAAGTGGCGGAGGTAGTGGAAGTGGCAGTCGTAGTGGTGGTGGTGGCGGAGGCGGTGGCGGTGGCGGAGGCGGGGGCGGCGGCGGTAGCAGTGGAAATGGCATTGGAAGTCGAGGTGATGGCGTTGGAGTTGGCGTTGGATGTAAACGAGGAGATGTCGCGGAAGTGGATGACGAGATGGTGGCTGTGGCGATCGAAATGACGTAGGAGGTCGATGTGATGGCGTTGGAGTTTTTGTTGGAAACGACGATAGACGTGGCAGTAGGGGTGTAGTGGATGTGGTGGTCGAGATGTTGGCTATGGTGTTGGATGTGTACGAGGAGGTGTAGCGGAAGTGGATAAAGAGGTGGTGGCTGTGGCAGTGGCTGTTGGAAGTGTCGGTGGACGTGGCAGTGGGGGTGTAGTGGATGTGGATGTCGCGGTGTGGTGGCGGAATAGCAAGCGGCAGCGGAGGTGGTGTGTCGGCAGCGGCGTGCGGCGCGGTGTGGTGGGCGGGGCTTGCAAACACGTGGGCGCGCCGCGCGGCGCGGCGTGGCGCGGCAAGGCGGCTTGGCCGTGGGCCAGGCGCCGTTATGTCAACGCGAGCGCTGAACTGCACTCGCAGCTGGGTGTGCAGCGCGCCGCTGGCGGAGGCGGAGGCGGCAGCCACGACGGCGGCGGTTTCGCCAGTCGCACACCCGGTGACATTGCCCCTAGCATTCGCCGAGGCTTACAGATACTTCATTTCGAAATGTTATTTAGGGCAAATTACTTTTTATTTCTTTCAGAACTTTTATACAAGTGAAATGATCTTAGAGTTTAACAATACTTATCCCTAAACATTTCTTGTGTAGTGCGAATCCAGAAGCTCTCTAATATCCATAATATGCACCTACTAATACAACTGCTCAAACAAACCACATTATTCTCTTCCACTTCCTTCCTTTCTTCTGCAGTACTTTTCATCCCACTATTTCTTTCCCTCTCATTCTTCCCCTACTATTTCTTCTCCTTCTTCCCCTACTATTTCTTTCCCTCCTCTACATTTCTCTTCTGTTCTGATTGCTAAAATATCCGTATTTCTTGATTCAGAACATTGCGTAATTATAGTATAATTTTATTGCGGAATGAGACTTGTGGTAAGTCAACGCTTATCGAAAGAGGTCACCGGAAGCTGGTCCACGTAGCATTTCTTTTTTAAAACATTTGCCATCATTGTGGGCACCTTATCCTCACTCCGGGTCGTAAGGACACGTACACAATCATTCTTTGTACAGAGTGACAAAGAGGGACGAATGCATCTTGGTGATATTCAATGACCCGTTCCTGCGCGTGCCACTCTTGCATTTTAACGCCCCGCATTTCGGCGACCTCTGATAACCCTATTATCGCAGAAGTCCCTTGAGTGGCAGACGAAAGAAGAATGGACATCCCCTCTCCCGCCCCAAGATTTCGACCATGACGTGTTCTAACTTATTAATACCCACTACGCAAGAACAGGGTTAACCCCATTTGAAAAATAAATAAATAAAATTCTGCAAATTGAGAGGTCACAATTATAATTCGAATCAGGATGCAAAGAAAGTGGCATACATATTTCTTGTTACAAATATAAACATGAGCAAAAACACAATAGGTTTGTGATATTCATTTACTCAAAAGATTTTCAATGGCTGGGGCGGCATATTGACGATCGGATTAAACTTTGAGGCTAATTGCAATAGTGAATTTATTCTCCAGGTCTATTGCAATTTATAAACTGAAATTACAAATTCAGTCATGTCTACAAATAAATGAGAGTTAATACTTTTAACCTGAAATGATGTCTCGTTCAAATGATATGGGTAATTGAAGAAAGGAAGCTTTTGCTGGGCCTGGTGATGAGAATACAACGCTTTAGGCCTCTTGAAGACAGTCAAGCCTATTCCTACAGAAAAATATGAAATGGGGAATTTGGTTAATTCTTGTGTACTTTCTGAGAGTTGTAAGGTTTCAATTAACTTTGCAAATACTTAGTGAAATATTGCAGAATTAGTGAGAATATTCATAGATTTTTACGAAATTATTGGCGAATTTCATATTAACTAACGAAACATTTCATAACGAAGAAATCTTAGAAGGAAAATGAATATTCTTTTTACTACAGTATCCAGCACTCTACAACTAAAATTTTAATTGGGTGATGCAATACGAGAATGCTTCTAGAGAATTAGTGTGTAATAGTTATCTTGAGAAACACAATTCATATTCATTGTTCGTTGTTATCAATAATAAAAATTACGTACTGGTAAAAACAAATACGCAGTAATGGGATATGACATTAATATCCCATCCTGTGTTACCAGTACTGAACTACACAGTTCATTAGTAAAAAATATATTTTCTCGCTTCGCCTATGATAGAAATATTGCTCAGCACCGCGTCACGGAGAAATTACCAGTCCATTAGGGTGAAATTACTTAATCCGTTTCTCTTCAAATGGCTGAGCAGGAGAGGAGAGTGAGAGGGTGAGGGGAGGAGAGAAGAAAGGAGAGGAGGGGATAGAGGAGAGATGAGAGAGGAGAGATAAGAGAGGAGAGATAAGAGATGAGAGAGAGAACTGAGAATCTCCGAACTATATGAGGCAATCATGCCGCTATTTCGAAACAAAAACTGCTCTGCACATCGAGGATGGTTCTCGGAAGGTCATATCCTCGTCCGGTCGGAGCCAAGAGCACATTGTCGGCGCTGCAAGTTGGGACAGGTGAAACTGACGGGGGCATCGCGCCATTCCAGCCTTGGGCAATCCCTACCCCCACGCCCACCCCACCCCCATCCCCACCCTCGGCGGCTGCACAACATGCCACACGCCACGCTCCACCGCCTACGGCAGCCTTCGCGCACGGATCGACTCCTCTCGCCAGACGGCGCCCAGGGTAATAACACTGACTTTGTGAGATGATTTTGTGGGACAGGATTAACCCTAATTGTGGTGTTCTGAGTTCAAATTTGGATACAGATAGCCTTTTAATATATATATATATATATATATATATATATATATATATATATATATATATATATATATATATAATAGCATAGATTTTACAGCGTGTACTACAATTTCCATTTTTTAGGAAATTTTCATTTTTCCATTTTAAATTTGAAAAAAAACCAATAGGCGTACCACAAGGTTTAGAACTGAGGCCGATATTGTTTATACTGATTATTTCTATCAGCGATTTAATCTAACACATGAATTCAAGGATATCCATGTATGCAGGTGATAAAAAGATTCAAGAGATTTAGTCACTTGATCTCATCTTAACGACCCACAATGAAAGCCAACTCTGCCCAACGAAAATGCATTGGAGATATATTGCTGCCCAAGGCAGTTTAAAATTGGGAACCATGTCAACAATCTATTTATTCAGAATTAGAATTCTCATAGTGAAAGAAACCTTGACAAGATATATACCATTCACATAGGTCAATAGTGACCATTCACTGAAGCCTTCTGGCTTTGAGAATTAATCCAAAGAATATTACGAAATTACAGTCAACAGAAAGATCATGAAGGTAAAATTGCTGAGATATGATGCATCGTTATACCTGTTTTATTTGGCGCTTTTTTCTAATACCTATTTCTTAATTCACTTCTTTCTATCATGTTTTCATTTTTTTAGCTGATGTGCGTTTACACTGTCGTCTTTCTGCCACATCTGATTCCATCGTCATGTCTTTACTACCCTCAAGTCTCTTTCAGTAAAAATTTGCCACCGCGTGGCCTTGAGCCTACGCATCTTACTTTCATCATCTTCTTTCCATCACAATTATATCTACCTCCACCACTGCCTGTGCGTCCATCGTCATCAACGGCACAGTCACACATAGATGCCATTATTATTAACGCCACCATTGCCTTCACCGTCATTGTCATTATTACAAACATTCTCACCGTCACAGGCAACGTTTCCACCGAACCAGTTCTTACACCTGTGTTCACCTCAGCCTGCTTCTTCAAACCAGATACTGCCACCTCCTACGCCACCTTCTCCACTTCATCACTCAATCACTGTCACATTCACCTTCGTCGTCATCGTTATAATGAAAAAAGTCACCATTCCATCAATTACCGTAGTCATCGGTACAGTTATCGACGCCATTACCATGTCTCATCGACACCAGCATCGTTAACACCCATCTCTTTTGTCGCGAACCCTGTTCCTGCACCCTTCTTCAATCGACTTACTCAACCGACACATACACCTTCGCCCTCATTGTCATCATTGCTATCAATGTTACTCTTACCATGATGGACATCGTGACCATCCACATCGCCGTCGTCATTGTTGTTACCGTCACTGCAACCGTCTTTGTCACTGTCGCCGGCATCATTACCACCGCTCCTGATCATGCACCTGCCTTCATTCCAACCTACTCAACCGTTACAGCTCACATCGTATTCACCCTTTCTCCTCGTCCATCAACATGTCACCGACACATCTACTTCCCCCTCCAACATCAATGTCACCGTTTCCAACTTCGTCCGTCACTATCAATGTCATTGTCATTTTTATAATTGTCACCTGTCATTGTCACCGACACATATAACACTGTCACATATAACCTGTCACATATAACCTGTCATTGCCACCGACACAATTACCTCCACCGTTTCTGCCACCGCCCCTGTTCCTGCACCCACCTCCACCACCGCTACCACCACCCTGTTCGGGCCACGGCGTCGGCGCCGCCGGCGTCAGTGTTTTCGTCCCCGAGTCTGCCGCCCCCTCCTCGTCGCCGCCACCGCCACCGCCGAGCGCAAAAAATCCGGGGCGCACTACGCGCGTCGTGCGCCCGCCCGCCGCCGGCGCTCTGAGCGATGACCTAATAGCGGAAACCCGCGCACACGTGACGCCCGCGCGCCCGACGGCGCCAGGGGCGGGGGCGAGGACGGGGACGGGGATGCGCCACTTCGAGAGGAGCCAACTACAGCACCGGCAGCGTACCAGCGGCTCTGACAGTTCGATGCGCTGTTGCCACGCATTGCTACGCACATGACACCACCTACATGAGAGATCAATGAAATCTTAAAACATTAACTCTTACCGACAGGCGATGACACGTCTTGATATCATGGTCATAACTTTTGCCACAACCGAATCTTATCGCTTCCCAAACCGCGTTGAAAACTTGATGTGTGAGTTCTGGGTGGCTTCGTTCTCTACTGGGCCTATCCGCAGTGCAGCCGCAACTCTACCCACAACATTATCGAGAGGTAATAATATTCCGTCGTTCACCTTTCTGCCTCGAAGTATTCGCGAAAACA
Source organism: Teleogryllus occipitalis (assembly GCA_011170035.1). Lineage (NCBI taxonomy): Eukaryota > Metazoa > Arthropoda > Insecta > Orthoptera > Gryllidae > Teleogryllus > Teleogryllus occipitalis. The sequence continues at coordinate 182,682 of BLKR01002437.1, read as the reverse complement.
TACAAAAATTCACGATACACTTTAACACTATTCCACCTTTGCGCGATGTATGGGGTGTAGCCCTCACGGAACTCTCGGCCTGGGACCAATGCACTGGGCGCTCGGAAGTCACACTCCAACTGACCTGGCACGCATTGGCAAAGGCACATTTCATTCGTAGTGATACTGCTGATGACAGGTATCTGCGTGCTTCTCGAGCGACTTCGTTTGTGTCAGATGAACAGCAACGCTGAACCGTGGCTGTGAGAAAGTAAACAAATCCTCGCAAGCAGATTGCTTCAGAGCGTTAATTTTGTTCAGTAAATATAAATTTACTAAAATGTTCAAGTGTCATTTGAGAGTATAAATCTAATAGTTGTCATTATTTTCTCGTCGAAGCAATTATATAGTAGAAAATGCTTCCTTCAAAATTATAATTAACAAATTGAAACTATTCATATTTATTCAATAAGTCACCAAAATAATACTGAATGAAGCCTTACTTGTCACATTCAGTATTACATGCACGTGCGTGTGCCAACAAAAAAGGAAACTTTTTTCAAAGGATATGTGACTAATTCAATCTAATCTTGACACAATACGGAGCAGCAAGTCCAAAAAGACAAACACAGAGGCTATCAGCCTGCTGTGGTTAATCACCTTCTCTAAAACCAGCTTTCCACACTTCCTGATATTTTCATCTTCCTTCACATGTGGCATTATTTTGCAACTTCTGATTACTCCGGAATACGATTTGATTGCACTCTGTGTTTGTTTACGCTCACGAGAACTGCGTACACATGCGTCTGTGTGGGAAGGCACAGCGCGAAAGTATCATGTCAGATACATTTATCGGAACTGATCTTTCTGTGGTCGACAGCTATTTCCGCAAATCCGCCTCGTCGGAAGGAGCTATCTCGCCGCCGCGCGCTTCCGGCGCGGAGCCGCTCGTCCTTCAAAGGAGAGATTAGCACTGGCGACAAGTGTAGTGCCACGCTGATTGTGCTGTGCGGTCGTAATGTTAACTGCTGTGGAATGAGATAACTTGTGCGTTTGTAGCCGTGAAAAAGACAGCTAATCTACTCAGCAGATTTTGAGATATTTATAAGTATAAGGGTTATTAATTTAACCATGAATTCTAGAATGTAACATGTTCGCCAGAAGTTATGATTAAACAGAATAAACAATATCTCAGAGACTTCTCGGATTTTGAGACTGTACAGCAACATGGCTCAAATACGAGTGAACAAAGGAATCAACAGTAATATATTCATAATAGAAATTCTCAATCTAGAACATCTTTAGGAGTTGCTCCTGTCCATCTTCCAGATCCGATAGTAAAGTCTTCTTGACCATATTTCCTACGGAGTCAAGTCTCGATTCTCTCCACTATTGCTCCCCCTCCTCCTTCCGCACCCGTCCCTGCTGCCATTACCCCTGCCCCGTACCCCACCTAAGCTCCAACAGTTCCTCCTTGAATTTCTTGTACTGCGATTTTTAAATCGCTGCCTGTGACATTTCATCGGCTGTTTCGGTGCCATCCAATCGGGGCCTTACACGTCTCAGCAGCGACGTCACTATGGTGGCGTTCAACTTTCCGATTAGATGACACCATAACAGCTGATTTACTTCACAAGCAGTAATGTAAAAAAACGCAGAATTCACAGAAGACATCCAAGTCGTGGACGGAACGACATTGAAAACTTAATATCAAACAACCACTTCTTAAACTTGTCGTTTTCATTTTTGGTGAGTCTAGACTCTGAATCAGTGTTTCTCATAATACCTGTAAACTTAATTTTAGTTTTAATTTTTAATATTGTGCTTTAAATTATTTTTAATTTTTTTATATGGTCTTTATTTATCTTATTTTAGCTTGTTACCAAGAATTCATGTTATTCATACATACATTGGTTATTTTAATGGCCTAGTTCGACGAAATCACGATATCATTCAATATTAATTATGTGCTATTATTGAGTTCTTTACCTGTTGATCATTCTTGAAGTGATTTCCAATCTCAACCAACAATATGTACTTATGTATTAATTATGTTAATTTAAAACTTTTGATTTTGATACTTTTATGTGTATTATTCCTGTTTTTACAATTTTGTCAATTTCCTTGTTTTCATAGTCCATGAAGCCTGAGGACGAAGGATCATGTTCTTTCGAAACGTCTAGATACGTCTTGCCACGTATTGATTGTGTATTTGAAATAAATGTTAGTTAAATTTTATACGTTTTCAAAATTATTGTTGTGTTTTAATATTGGCTGTCTATAATTCTAACGAACATGTCAATTAAGAAATAATGAAAATAACATCCATTAGGTCATTTTTATAACTAATTCCAGCATTTTCTCAAATTTTGCACCTCCATGATGACTACTATAAAAACCATCTTCCAAACAATCATAAGGTACTGATGTTAATTTTTTTTCTAATAATGGAAGGTCAAAATGTAATACCCCCAACTCCCAATTTCATTCTAAATTGAAGTAAAAGGTAGGTGACAGTGCTGAAATATTTCAGCACTGTCACCTACCATGAATAAATTCAGAAACACAAGTATAGTGCCTACGCATTACGAGATTTCTTCATCTCAAAATTCAATTTATTTTATTGGTGATTAAATCCCTCACCTAAAGAAAGCCAAATAGTACGGGACGGACAATGTATCTTTCATCGATGAAGACGAACCGCCGAGTCGGCGAGGCCAGCCTGGCGATGAAACACCGGTGCTGAATTCAATAACAGATCAACTTTTCGTGAGTGAACCACGGAAGAACAATGTCTTCTACTAGATGTGCACGCACGCACGCACACACACGCACACACGTACGCACACGCACACACACGCGCACACACATTTGAATGCCGTATTAGACTGCCCACCCTCCCGCGAGAGAAATAGTTCCTTATAAAGCACTCATTTTCCCTCGTCACTGGTGGACCTAAATCAGTGTCTCCTTTTTTCTCCACCTTCTTCTGGTCGTTTCTTTGGGGCGCGTGAGCGCTCCCCGACGTGTCACATGTGGTCGCCTGTAGGGTCGGCACGCGCTTGGATCCCTCCCTCCCGCCCGTCGTGCCGTGCCGAGGCACCGCCTCCTGCCTCCGCCTGCGTCGCCGACCTCGCGCCGCACGTGCAGAGGGCCTTGCCGGCTCATAATTCCGTTCCTTCGCTTGTTTTTCTTGAGCCCCGCGCCGAACATGTGTGGCGACGTCGCCCGTGGCATGCGCGCGTACACGTTTGTGCTCGTGTATGTGTGTGTGTGTGCGCGCGCGGTGTGCGAGTGTGTACGGTGACAGCCGTCGCATACGCGCACGTATTCATCTTATGCGTACAATGTCGTAACTGGCTACTTTCTTGACAATGTGTGTCTGTTGTGTGGTGTCACTCTGAGAGAAGTAGAAAATGTTAGAGGCCTCTCTCTGAGAAAAGAAGGCGGATGATAAAACGTTCGGAGAGATGTATGTTCTACTGCCGCAGTGATGCTGCTGCTGCAATCTTCTGGGAGAATTCTACTTATTTCATGCTCAATTATACTCTTAATACAAATCACAAATTGTACTTCACATTCCATAAACCCTAATAGTTTGGATAATGCAAGAAAAATTACCAAAAATATATTCGTGAAGTACTTCAGTATACAGAGACTCACTTTGGCACAAACCTTTTTCGTTTTCTTTATCTTCTACGATGCATGTTGAAAATAGATCACGAGTTACAAGAATCATTATAAAAACCCCTCTAATCTCTGTGCGCAGAAAATACAAAAGGAAGTACAAAGGTGTGTTGACAATTTGTTAGTGAATATATTAAATTCGTAAGACATACAAACATTGTGAAAGGCTCAAAAGCTATTATTGTGTCGGTGAGAAAAAAAAATCTTTTGAACTTATGCATCAGCAAATCGATGCTGGAGTCTCAGCTTCTTATGTAATACAGTATTGCCGGAGGTCTTCTCTGATATGACCCATTTGTGGAATGCGTCAGCTCTCCTCGTGGCTCAGTGGAAATATAAAAAATATTACGCATGTAAAGTATGTTTGAACATATGTTTAAGGACTGTATAAGCGCTTACATAGAATGTTCAATGCAAACAAGAATTATTCAGATGTACAAACGCTCTAAAATTCTGCTATGAGAACAAGTGGTAACACTTAATGAAACTCCTTTGATTAATGAAACTCCTTCGACTTGCGTGCAATTCTGTGTCGGTAGAGCAAGATTCAATTTATTTTAATCGGAATTCTTTGAATTGGTTTTAATTACTGTATGAGAATAACTCTAAAAATACTCAACACATTTGAGTCTCACAGAATTAAGTGTTCGCACAACCAGCATGCATCAACACGATCGTTACATAACGCCTTTGCTGTTACTCATCTTTCCGGACGCATCGTCTTCAGAAATCTACATTCGCACGGAAGTTGTGTAACAACATTATCCTATTAACCGTGATATTAACATGCGAGATTGCCCACAGCAGAATCATCCATGATCTTGCAGAGACTTGTTGTTGACCACCTGAAAGGTGGGAATCAGTTCCCATAGCCTTGGCAATGTGAATCACATTCGTCTTAAAAGAAATGTGATTCCCGTTGTGTTGGCGACATTGAGCTTTCGCAAAGTTCTTTTGTACGAAACCTTTTCGCACAGCTGCATTTTACTAATATTTTATGAAGTATTACACCATTAGTAGCATTCGACGCCGTTGTGAGTTGATTGCAAGAACACTGACATATTTCGTTACGCCAATTTGTGTAATATAACGTTGTTCACACGAAGCAGCACGAACTCCAGTCAGGTGTGTAAACGAAATGTCCATTACCGTTACTTGCAACGATGGTGAGACATTCTGTGAACGTGTTGTGTGGAAGCTTTCGCTACAATACTCAACGATCTGAAGACGTAACATAAGGTTAAGACGAAAATAAATTTTTATTTTAAAAGATACATAAAAAAAATTTTAATAATGAATTTTAAGACCCGTTGTCCCTAAATGAGTCGCACCATAGCTATCAATCATCATAGAGTAGTTAAACTCTTACTTACTTTATAATAATCAGAAAGGATATGTCTACGCGAAATCAGTGGTTTCTTCACGGATGGCACCAACGATCGTTCTTTCAAGGATGGCAGAACAACTTACATGCAGTGTGAATGTTAAGAACAGATTGCTGCACAAATTTATATAAACAACACATGCTGTATGCAATGCACTTAAACACAACCTATCGTCATTTAAATTGTCCAAATGTTTCAATGTATGAGAACCGATGAATTCCCTTCATTAGTTAAATGTGGTAGTAAGTATTTGTTAAATACGGGAGTAATAAGTATTTGTTAAATACTCTAGTGAACTTTTACTTTTTAAGCGAAGTTTCAGAATCTGACCCTGGTCAGTATCAAATGTAAACTTACGTAATGAACGAATATTCAAAGAAATGTTCCATATTTTTTACACCGGGATAAACGAAAAATAGTTTATTAAAATTCACGCCATTTCTCTTATTGCAACGACTGTCTCAAATAGGACTTATGTGAAATCTAATCCGACCAGCAATGATCTAAAACTATCTGAATTAATCCCATCATTTAGAAATATAAATAATATTCGGATAGCAAAATAAATTCATAAAAGAAGGAAAATCCAAAAGAAATTTATGATAATTATAGTTTAATTGTGCCTATGTCATTATCAGAAATGCAAGAATTTGTTTGGAATATACATGCCCCATGGAGGGCTGGACGTCACTTTGTATTAATGTCTTTTCAAACTATTGCGCTTTATTTTCCGTTCTTTACTATTAACAAAATTATCGCTATCGTTGAAAGCCGACTTCGAATTTTCAGCGATCTCTTCGTCTCTTTCTCCCAGGGTGCTTTCGAAACAGTACTGCGCATCAGATCACTCTTGTGACCTCGAAACGAGGCGATCGCTGCAGGTGGTTGACCGCTGCCGCCGTTTCGCAAAGTGATGCAAAGAATCTGCGCGCCGCCGAAGAAATTGCGACAGAAACGCGCAGGTGCCGTCTCTGCCCGACAACGCATGCGCGCGTTCGGTCCCCGCAAAGCCGACTCTTCCACGCGTCTCTCGTGTGGACGCACTCTCACGCCATTACACAGCTCCACGAGCAGGCCGTTTTGTAACTGGAAGAACAATAAACATAACATAATGTTCCTCTTTCTAACACTCGGACACCATCTTTACCAAAAACGCGGTAAGCTAGTAATGGAACGATGACATATTTCTTTGTTTATTTGTCAATATGTATGCAGAACGTCGTTTCGGTTAAGGAAGGTTAAGTGACTGTCCGCTGGTTGGGCTTGGTAGGGACATATTTTTCCCCTCTCCCGACACGGACATCTGAGTGTTTCTCTTCAAGGCTCTTCAGACCTAATAATGTGACAAGGGAAAATTAGGACAGCATTTCCCTGTAGCACGTTTTACAGGCAGTGTTCCAGGTAATAATTTGGATCTTCGTTCTCGGTGAATTTTACATTTATTAGTCTATCGAATAGCACCCTTGAAATGTAACTTTTTACTCTAGTGAACGTTTATTTTTTAACAGCAGTTTCAGAATATGACCCTGGTCAGAATCAAATTTAACGTACGTAATGAACAATTTTGTAACTCGCATTATTCAGTGTATCCATATAATAGGAGCCCTAAATTTCGAAAGTTGTTAATAGAACTTACGATTCTCTGTCGACAAAATATTACCGCTAAAGCTATTGCACATTAAATACAAAGATTATGTAAATTCATTAATACAATTTTTGTACGAATACCTCAGTCATTAATCCATAAAAGTTGAATTACTTCGGATAAAGATTGCGAGTAAAAAAGTAAAAGAAAATATAAAACATTCGTTTACTGCAATTGATGACTCTGTCAGAGATCCCTACTGTCGCTAATTTTAAATGTCAGCAGTTTTGACTAGAGAAACAACGCGCTTCAAAAAACACATCTCTGATTCCGAGGAAAGTTCCCACAAAAACGCGTCTCTTCTTCTCGAGCTGCGTGACGCAGTGACCGCACCCGCGACGCGGCGATTTACGCACTCGACGACGCGCCACAGGCTGCGCAAAGAGCGCCCGCGACTCCGCGTGGATCTTCCTAATCGGCTGTCGGCTCCCGCAGAACGGACGCCACAAAACCCACGCGCCACACGCGCCGCGCCGGCTCGCAGGCCCAGCTGTCCCCACAGCCGTTACCCTCCCAACAGCCCCCTCCATCGCCCTCCTATCTCTCTCACCCTCCATCCCCCAGTCCCTAACCCCCTATCCCTAACCCTCTGTCCCAAACCCTCTGTCCCAAACCCTCTGTCCCAAACCCTCTGTCCCAAACCCTCTGTCCCAAACCCTCTGTCCCAAACCCTCTGTCCCAAACTCTCTGTCCCAAACCCTCTGTCCCAAACCCTCTGTCCCAAACCCTCTGTCCCAAACCCTCTGTCCCAAACCCTCTGTCCCAAACCCTCTGTCCCAAACCCTCTGTCCCAAACTCTCTGTCCCAAACCCTCTGTCCCAAACCCTCTGTCCCAAACCCTCTGTCCCAAACCCTCTGTCCCAAACCCTCTGTCCCAAACCCTCTGTCCCAAACCCTCTGTCCCAAACTCTCTGTCCCAAACCCTCTGTCCCAAACCCTCTGTCCCAAACCCTCTGTCCCAAACCCTCTGTCCCAAACCCTCTGTCCCAAACCCTCTGTCCCAAACCCTCTGTCCCAAACTCTCTGTCCCAAACCCTCTGTCCCAAACCCTCTGTCCCAAACCCTCTGTCCCAAACCCTCTGTCCCAAACCCTCTGTCCCAAACCCTCTGTCCCAAACCCTCTGCCCCAAACCCTCTGTCCCAAACCCTCTGTCCCAAATCCTCTGCCCAAAACCTCTGTCCCAAACCCTCTGTCCCAAAACCTCTGTCCCTAATCGTCTGTCCCTAACCCTCTGTCTCTATTCCACTGTCTCTATCCCTCAGATCCTATCCTTCTGTCTTCCCCTCTGTATAATCCTCTCTCTTTCCCCCATTTCCCGCTCTCTGTCCCTATCCCCCTTCCTGCCTCTTGCCCTTCTCCCCATCTCGCTCTCCACCTTTCTCTCCCTTTCTTTCTCTTTCACTCCCCCCTCCCTCCCTCTCTCAGTCTGTCTGTCTTCAGATCCTTCATCCTCTCCGATCGGCTGAGTTAGTTCAGGGCAGTAAGTGCTTCCAGTGCAGCGTCTCTGACCGGGCAGACGTAGGGTTTGAGTCTCAACGTTGGTGGAATTTCGACACTAGCTAAATAATTAAGTCCAGTTTGTCCACTGACTGGAGGAGAATTCTTCGGCCGGCGTTCGGTAGTTCTCCGACATTTCTCCGATCAATAACAGGCAAATGCCGTAACCAATGAAAAATACAACGGACTGCACGAGATCTTACCTTCCTCATCCCCGTTGCCACCCGTCTCCCTCAACACATACACACAATTACATTCTGAACCACACACGTCGGAGAAACCAGTTGGGAACTAAGAGCATGACGCGGTTGGGGCTGTCCCCTTGAGGGAGATACGCGTCATCGTCACCGTCACCGTTGTCGTAAAGTCTTCTTCAACGCAACTTCAGCGTAATTCTTACCGACTCTCTCATTCTATTCCACACCCTCAATCCTTACCCTCACGTCGTGTTCACCATCAAGCAATGTTTTCCTTATCCTCATGACCCTTTAGTCACAATCACTAACACTGTCACACCCTCATTGCCATTTTCATCTTATCGTCATTCTCTTGGGCACCTATAACTTTACGACACAAATGCCGACAAGTCATAATCTGTCACCATTTCCGGTATCACTAGTGCTGGCGCGACTCCATCATCAGCAGTGGCACAATCATTGAGAGAACTGGCAACATTGAATTGCAAGCGAAATCGAATCAGACGGCGTCGTTATCACCATTGTCGGAGTTGTTCTTTCTCACACTTCCGGAGACTCCTCAATCATCGGTGAACACCTTTCTACAAGGTTTACCATTACCGTACATACTTGCTGGGAATTACGTATTGTGGTTGGAGAACACTTTTTTGTGCTCTAGCTTTCGAATGTGGGTCAATGTGGAATTTGTGGAAAACAAATTCAATTAAAAGATAATTTTTGCACGTTCCATCTGTCATTTCATACATGCTCTGTTTTTTACAGTAATGCATCATAGTACCTCATCAATCATCGTCCATCTTCATATCCGTATGATGCACATAATGTTGCTCTTCAGCGAATGCAAATATAATATGAACTTACTACAGAAGGTTCCAAAATTAATATGTTCTGTGTAACCTTGCATGACTACTTTTCATCTAGTTTGGCGTAATTGATCAATAAATACCTTCAGAGATTGCAAACATCAGATCCAACAAGGCCTCTTTAACTCTCATTATTGCCTTCGCTCACAGTCAAATGATATTACTTTTTGACGTAGATACTAGAAATAAATTATGAATATTTTTCACGACTTTACTCACTTCAACTTAAGTGTCTGTTTCACCATTAGCGCATGAAATGCCTATTCGTCTTCTGAAAGACCAAAATTTCCTGATCGGCACAATTTAAGTCATGATGAACGTAGTCGAAAACCTTCCCATGTCGAACATCTGACTGAAGCTGAAATTTGAAATAAATAAAAATCCCAGAGACCGACTGCGCCCTGCATCAAAAGAGAAATAAAAATAATGCTCTCGCACCAGCCTCAAGCGTTTGAAAGGGAAGTTCATTTTGAGTGTAAAATGATTCTCAACGTTAATAGTTACACCAATTTCAGTATTTGCATTTCTATGTGTTTCTTCTAATGTTTTATATGAATAACTCTGTTTTCTTAAAAATAAAAATTATGTGGAAAAGGTATTTTAATGTCAATTTACATTACCTTATAAATAAGTTATGCAGCTCATTGTCGACTTCAAGAGCCTTTCATGACTTCAGAGTTACATGATTTCAACTTCGCAGTCCTTGAGATTCTTCGAGTTTTAAAGAATTATTATAATTGTCTCTATTACCTGCCGCTATTCTCTTAATATTCTCAATAATAAGAGCGTTTAGAGCCTAAATATCCCAAGTCGAGTCATCAGCATCGTCGCCACGTTCTCGTTCCGTGGCTTCCAACGCTTTCCTCGTGGCGCTCGCCCCACTGCCACCTCTGACGGCGTCACGCCGTCGCCGCCGCCGACGTCGTCGACGCGGCGGCACAAGTTGTAAACGGATGCGTAAGGCGTCCTGCGACGCGGCTGCGTGCGTGCGTGTATGTGTGAGTGTGTGTTCGTGCGTGAGTGTAAACACGAGCACGTGCCGCGGAGACAGGCGAGTGTGTGGACGCGACCGCAACGGCGCCTGTGGACGCAACCCGCACAACACCAAGTGTGCTAGGCTGGCAGGGGAACCGCGCCAGCACTTCCATCCGAGGGATTGGCAAAGCTCCCGACACCACCGCCAGTGGAAGTGTATCTCTTCTTTCGGAATTGAAAGCAATCTCTTATAAAATGTACTGGCCGGAGAACTGCCCTGGAGAACAATTAATCGTAGATGATTATCTTAAAAATCAAATGCGAATAAGAGATAAAGAAAAGAGGCAGAGAAAGCGTAAACAAAACATTCGTGTAAATAAATAGATTATATTACGAAAACGTAATCAACATCGTATTTTCCTTCAGGAAATTCACTTAGATTTCAATGATACGGAGGTGACCTTTTATAAGTATTATTCCAAATATTATAAATTTTGATATTTATAGTCGAACAAATAAGGAAAGTGAAGTAACTACAGACACTGATACAGTTTGAGAAAGTGAAGTATAATAAGTAGAAACATCGCACTTTAAGTTAAATACATGACGTTTTGGAAAGGGTTAGAACATTCGCGGTATAGTTATAAGTGTACTGCGAGAAATTAGTAAGCTCAAACGCTCTGATTTTTATTTGAGCAAAAAACGAAACATTTTATCCACGCATAAGTAGTCTGATTTTTTGGCCACGATTCGTTGGAGCTTCTATAAATATCCAACCGCAACGTCTGGAAATGTTTGCATGATCTTGTGTAACATTCGTTGACAGCCAAAGCGATGAACTTGAGGAAATCTTTTCAACACAAAAGACGCGATGTAGGCAAAAACATGTAACGCCCCGATGGAAATGTCGGAGTGGGAAGACCAGCATATGCCCTGAAGGCCAAATACTTTACTGCCCTGACGTAAAAAAAAGCTCGTGGCAGAGTCGGAACAAAATTGCTGACCATTTCCTTCTCCTTGGAAAATGATGTGTCTGCACAAAAACCTAGATACAAAGCATTCAGGCAAGCAACGTCAGAAAACAAGACATACGGTATTCGAATTTACTTCGAAAATAATTTTGATTTCCAGAATTCTTTTTCGGGATTACATTGATTAACTGATAATTCTGGGCGATTCAACGGCTAAGGTCATTAGTCCCGTGAATGTAGTGCATGTTTTTATTGCGGGAGGTGGCGGTGATATTTCCCCATTGAAAAACGAGATCCAGCGCCGACCTACGTCGACTTGCGAGGATTTTCGCCAACCAGGAATCTCCCACCAACGGGGCACCACCCCAACCGGGACAAGCTCAAAGCACCCGACTAGTTTCCGAGATATATGTAGTAGTGTAGTGCATAAGAGGCGTTTGTGTATATGTGTGTATGTGTGTGTGTGTGTGTGTGTGTGTGTGTGTGTGTGTGTAAGCGTCTCGTAAGGGGTGCAGAAAGGACAAGGTAGAGGAAGGAAAGATCGCGCGCCATGGCCCGCACGTCTCCGTCATTCGCCAGTTGTTGATAGAAGAAAATGCGGAAAGAGCAACCGGTTAGAATTATCCTCTAGACAAAGGTTGAACTGGACTTACGTATATAGCTAGTGTCGAAAATCCTGCCGCCGTCGGGAAACGAACCCTACACTGAAAAAAATTACCACCGCTCTCTCAACCGTTAACCTATGGTTGCGTGTCTTCCAGTTGTGACAATCGATTTAGACATTGTGACAATAATCATCAAGGATGACGTGCCCAAGGTGTATTGATAAAGCTAACCAACCGACGACCGTTGGAAAATGCGTGGATCTTACAACCACCATTTAATTCTCATTACCTTTCTAAATGGTTTCCACCAGAGCGCATTTGTGAACGCTGAGGGCATGGGATATAAGACCTTTAGTATGGTAACGTTGGCCAAACTTCTTGGCGGGATTCCTATTCAAGGATGCGCGGGGATTCCCGCATATTCATATACAAGTCTTTCTTTGTGCGGTCGGGCAGAGAGTGCGAATCTGGTGCGAATTGGCATAGACAAAGTGTGAGGTGTGCTGGAGGTGTGAGGTCTGTCTTTGTGTGGTCTGGCAGTGAAAATCTGGATCGACAAAGTGCTTTATGAGAATTGGTGAATAAAAAGTGCAAGTGCTCTGCGTGTGAATTCGTGAGAATGGACACGAAGTGTAAAGAAGCACTGAAGAAAATGAGGCTTCCTCATCTAATAGAAAAGTTTGCTGGTAAGAATAAATACTATTACTGTGTAATGTGTAATACGGAGAATATACTTTGTTTAAATGTTCCGTTTCCGAAACTTGTTTATTTCAGAAAGATCACGTTAAGTTGTTATTGAAATAACAACGCGCACGTTTTTTTAACCTTTCCTTTCTTGCCCACATTGTAAAAGTATATAATGGACATCCCTGTCGGATTTATTTTCAGGCTTCCTTTCTTTTTTTTTTTTTGGTGAGCTTAGAGTGCTATTTTGCTCATTTGCATGATTCCAATCTCTCTCAATTGTAAAATAATTGATAGCGACTATTTTTCATATAATTTACATTTCATTTTTCCCCACACCTCCAATTTCATAATCAGAGTTGGTTTAAAAGAATGATTAAGTAGTCCGTTTTAATGTATTGTTCAATAGGTTATTTTATTTAGGAAGCTGGGATGGGTTGGTCGGTGAAAGGATTTTGACTCCAAAAATTGATTTGACCAAAAATGCAAAATTAAAGAAACACTTCTTTGTTCAATTGATTTCCGAGAAGGTTCAAATCACCAGACTGTAATGAGCGCACAGATCAAAATGAAATTATTCTTTTAACTTCTATTAGTGTTTGAAACAAGGAGTAGATTTGTGAAGCAATGATGCAAAGTTGTAATTTGTATAGTTGTTTTATTTGAAAATTAATATATGAAAAATTATCATTTTAATAAGTAAAATCTTAAAAAATTTAGTTTACATTGGAAATTACAAAGTAAATAAAAGCATTATTTTATGATAATTGCATTATTGTTCCAATGTGTAAACAAAATAAGTTTATGCATAAGAATTTTTATGTTAGTTATTTTTTTGTACAGAAAGTTCAGATTCTTTTCCAATCCTGATCATATAATTTTAAACTTCTTCCGGTTTGCAGAGAATAATATGGATTATGATGCACTTCTACTTCTGAAAAAATATCCTGATTCTATTTCCACCACTATCCACACTGTCAGGGATGCATTAATATTAAGGGAAGGATTGGAATCGTTAAATGAGGTCAGTGAAGGGTGTTTTCATTCTATTAATGTGGCTGCAATTAATTCATTCATTTATTTAATTTTTTAGGTATGTAGCATTTTATCACTGATTCTTGTTGATTTTTCAAACTAATTTCTCATTTTATTTGATGTAGGAAATTAATACATCCTTCAGTCTTCCTTCTGAAGGAGAATATATCCTGCCAATTTCTTGGCAGCCAGATATTGAATCTCCAGAAAGTGAATTTCAGACACAAATTTCTAGTAGGCCTACTATTGACCAGAGGGAATTTGAGGAAGAAAATTCAGTCTCCTGAGATTCATCTGAACAAGATAAGATCAAATAAAGAAACTGAACCCAAAGATTACAATCAACCAGCAAAAAAAATGTAAGTAATGAATTTTAGAGCACAATAGTCTGAATACAAAAATATTACTTTGTTTTCTGTTTTAGTATATACATGAAGTTTTGGAAAAGACTGCAATTGGGAAGTCTGTTATCGCTCTTCATGGTAAACGTGGCTTGGATAACAGCTCTCGTTGCAAGCTAGCTGAGCTTGTTATTTATGCAGAATATGGAGCCAATACAAATACATTGTAAGAATGTTGAAAATATGCATTTATAAGTCTTACAGCTTTTTTCCTCAATTGGTTTTAGTAAAGTGATTGTTAATTAAATTAGTTATAAATTATTATTATTATTATTATTATTATTATTATTATTATTATTATTATTAAGTATGGTTTTGAAGTGGTAAGAAAGGAAGGAGGCATTTTAAAAATATGCATTAGGAAATTCATTGAAACTGGAATATTTTTTTCTTGCAGAATCTCCAAACCGAGGTTTTTAGAACTGGCAAATTTGATAGTTCAATGTTTTTCTGCTGAATTTCAAGTAAGTTCAGTTGTTGTTGTTAATGGATTTGAAGGAAAATACTGTTTCTTGTAACCTACTCTGTGCAGGAGACTCACTACATTCCATCAAGTGTGAGGGGGAAGGGTCGTACAGCTTCAGGGAAGCTGTATGATGCATATACGAATTTAAACAAATCTCTCAGGAAGACAGAATTAAGAAATTGCCTTAGTTTTTTTGCCTCTTCGGGTGTATACAGTTCTCCATCTCTTCCTACTTTTCCATCTCAACTAGAATCACAAAAAGGTGGGAGGAAACATTGTTACTTTCAGTGATAACCATTGCTGTTAGATAATGTAAAGGTGTTTGGTATCTTTTCTAGATTTTGATGTTCAAAGAAAACAATTTGGATAAGAGATAAATTTCATTTTTGCACAAAATCATTGGTTTTATATAGTCAGGTTTATTTTAATAGGTTGATATGATTTTTCATTTAATGTATCATTAGAGAGATTTGCTTGATTTGTTTAATTATTATTTTTACCAAAGTTTTGCACTAAATGTGCATAATAATCAAATGTAGAAACTATTTTTTGATATCTTTTTATTAGTGTTCAAAACAAATAGATTTGTTCTGTGATTATGTAAAATTATAACGTACTTAGTTGATTTATTTTAAAATTAGAGTATGAAAAATTTTTATTACTTTAATGAGGAAAATAATGGAATATGATACTAATTGAGAGTCTGATACTAATTGAGAGTCCATCAACCTTCAGGAAAGAATGTAGGTAATGAATTTTAGAGACTGAGACGTTTGTCACTTATAATATTGTGTACTTTTACAGTCCTATTTGATTTTTGAAGTATTGGATAATTAAAAGTGTTATGGAGTTCGATTCTGCTGTTTTGCTATTTTATCATTATTGTGTCATGCTATTTTATTCAAATGTAACATAAATTGTTTTACGTTTCATTTGAATAAAATAGCACGAGATGGCAGAATGTGGAACTCTGTAACACTATTAATTGCATGGTTGTCCAAAAAATAGGCACTGCAATAGAATGCAATATAAAGTAATGGAAATATAAGGTACTTAGGTAGAAATATAATCTCTTTTAGGATCATTGCATTGTTATCCCACGAGTACAAAAAAAATTGCTTATACACAAGAAGTTTTAAAAAAAATTAATTATCTTTTCCAAAATTGGATTGTAAAATTGTAGACTTTATTTGGTTTGTAGGAATCATATGGATTACGAAGCTCTTTTAATTCTAAAATAATATCCTGACACAATTTCCACTGTTAGGAATGGTTTTATGCTAAGGAAAGGTCTTGAATCCTCAATTGAGATTTGGGAAAATGATTAAGTCTTGGTAATTGGGTTCCAGTTAAAATGAATGAGATCCTTTTTAGATGAGTGTATTGAATGTTTTATGTATGTTTGCATGTTATCACAGATTCATGTTGATTTTTTAAACTAATTTGTCATTTTATTTAATATAGGAAACTAAAACATGCAGCAACTGTCTCTGAAGGTGAGTATTTGATACCAAATGTATAATAACAGCCTAAAGTTCATTTTAGATAGAATTAATAAATTTAAATTTAAAAAATTAATAAATCTAATACTACTGAGAAGAGAGTGTTAGGAGATAAAGACCTGTGATTTATTGAAATCAAAGGATTAGAGTAAATAGTGAAATTGAAAAGAGATTTGAAGAGAATAATCAACCTTCAGGAAAGAATGTAGGTAATGAATTTTAGAGACTGAAATCCAACAATATTTTTTCTATTTTCAGCTTGTGCAATTACATTTTGAAGAGCACTCTTAAAGGGAAGTCTTGCAGGTGAAGAAAGGCCTACCTTATCTATTTAATGGTGGTTAGCAAAATTGTGCAACTGCATTTTGTGATGTACTTCCAAAATTGGCATATTAAATTTTTACTGTTTTCAGATTATTGGTGGCTTGCAGAAGATTGGAAGCACAGTTCAGTGCATTTACAATTAATACAATTTACTATAGTATTATTATCATAAAAAAACTACTTATTGTATTTGTGTTTGTATAAGCATATTTTTTGGGTTGAGTATATATGACTTGCAATCATGCCTGTTTGCCCAGAATGCAGGAATACCTTTAACGGTATAAATAGTTTATATATGCATCTGACCATTGGTCACAGTATTGATAGAAACAGTACTTTTAGATGCCATGAACATGCTTGTTTTCGTGTCTTTTCTTCCTGGCCTTTGTACCAGAAACATTTATTATTGAGGCATTCAGCAACTCTAACTTCTGAAAGTGTTGCAGATGTGAGAAGCAATCCTGTAGACACAAATCCATGTTCCTCTAATCAAAATCCAAATGCTCCCATGGAAGATGCAGGAAATCTTTATCCTCTAGAACCTGATCCTAAAGACTCTCCATCATTGCACGATATTGTGTTGAGTTTTTCAACTAAATATTATGCAAATAATCAACTTCAACAAATTTTTTTTTTTTTACAAATATTGAATTATTAATTTAATTATTAATGCATATTTTTTGATGATTTGTTACTAGTTTGAATATTTATTTGGATATGTTCACAATTGTTTTTACTTCAGAAAGCTATGTTGAGTTTTTAATAAAACTTTATGATTTTGGAATATTTATTATTGTTTGGGATTGATGTTAAGATTGATGAAAGCTATTTTCTTTTGTAATTCATATTTTTTCTTTAAAAATGTTTACATTTTTACCTGTCTTGCTAAAAGGACAACAAAACTTTTTTGACTGGACTATTTTGAACTTCATTAAACACTGAGGGCCTTTCAAGTAATAATAACAAGTTCAATGAAATAAATTAATAATATACATAAATTCAATGAATTTTAATTTGATCTCTTTATCATATTTCGTGTTCTAAAGGAGTAAGCACTCCATGAAATATTTTTATTAAGGAGGCTATGGGCTCCTTTCAAAATGTTAATGTGCACACATGTATGATTTTTACTGTGTGAGAAAATTCATTGCATTCTGAGATGCAAAACTGGTATCTTACTTTTCAGGATCTGTTGAAACTGAAATAACCTAAATAAGTTTGTCTTCATTATAATATTTTTTTGTGAACTAGGGCACTTATGAGCTATTACTTGTTACTGTGAATCATTCATTATGAAAATGTATAAAAAGATAATGTAATTAATTGTTTCAAATATAATATAGCACTTATTTCTTTGTATGAATCTAATGTTTTTGTTTTGTTTTTTTCCACATCAATTTCCCAAATTTATCTATTTCAAATTATTTTACATTTGTTCATATTACTGTTTCTGATTTTCATGCTTACAAAACTTGGCATATTAAAGTAATTGAGTTTCAATGTATTAATTTATTTGGACCGTAGTCCCTCTTAAGTCATGTGCAACTTGTGGCATACAGCTATAAATATGTGAAGGTTAAAATGAATAAATTAGTTTCATGAAATGTAAAAGTTTTTAACCTTCACATATTGATGGTTGTGCACCACAAGCTGCCAATGACTTGGTAAAACAAGGGACCAAAGAAATAAATTAAGTCATATTTAAAAATACTCTATAATATTGCTGAGTTTTGATTAATTTTGTTTTGTTTTTTGTGGGGTAGAGGTCTTAAGAGAGTTTACTTGTTGCTACTAAATGTTAGGAGTGAATATATTTAGCAAATTAATTTAATGAAATTATTTCAGATTTAATTTTTATTTATCTAATTCTATCCAGTAACTGCTTTTAGGGTCAAGTTTTCAAACATTTCTTTAATTGAAGTGGTATCACCTATTTTCATATTTCTACTTCTTTTTCTGTTCAATTTTTTAAAATGTAACACTTTCTAGAATCAAATTTATTTACACTAAATTTCATGGAAAATTTGAATTTTTAAATTGCCTATACTCGTGGTTTTAAATTTTCTTTCTTACAGGCATGAATTTATACATTTCTGCAAAATTTTATAAATTCTTGACTAAGCAACATAACTATTTAAAACCACGTATAAAACAAGGTAAGCAGCACTAGCAAACAAGGGTTGAGGCAAATAATTCCATTTTTGCTATAAACATTTACGTAGGAACTGTAGCTCTAAAATATGGGCTGTGAAACCTCTCACCGAAGTTCCGAGAGCATCAGCCAGGAACTGCAAACATTTTGTGGTTCAGGACCCTACGTGGACAAGGGAATCACAAGACAGAGCGGTGGTTCAGGGCTCCATAGAGCTCCACACACGGCACCTTCGGTGCGTCAACCACAAAAATAGATGGGCCATATTTTACTATTAATTCTGGGTGGGAGAACCATTTTTCAATGTAGGGCAACCAGTTCTTTTTTTCAGTGTAGGGCCTACCAGTCACAGGCACTGCAGTGACATCAATTATACCCCAAGCTATCTTTACCGGTTTATGGATTAGAGAAATCCATTATTTCTTTATTATAATTTTCGTTAACTGACGACCAAGGGTTCAGATTCTATCGACATATAATATTTTAACAAATTCATTTTAAAGTTGTACTTTCACAAAAAAGTTAAAATGGAGTTGTGTAAAGGAAGATGGAAAAAATATGTGATTATTGCACTACATTTAATTGTTCGTATGCTTAAAGTCTTTTGCAAGATTTCGTCTCATTTTTGCGTCCTTCTCTTGCAATCATTATTGTCTTATTTTGAAGGCATTATTAACCTTAATTATGAATCGCTTACCTACTACATTGAAATTTAATTGTATTTTGTGTTTGAGGAAAGAATACGAGATTTTTTGTACTTCAAAAAAGAAACTAAGAGCGGTTTGCTTAAATAAAAAATATTTCTAGAATACCCACATTTTACATTTTTTGAGGAAAAAAATTACTTATGTATTGTTACTACTTAGAACTACTAAAAAAGTAATGAATACATTTCATACATTTGTAAACTAGAAAATGTCAATTATGATATAACATTTTTTTTCTATCGTGTTTATGGAATTAAAGCAAGTACATGTGATCAAGCTAGTAAATAATTTCAACCACTAATTTCTAACTCCTTAAGATGTATCAAAACCCAGGTCATTTTAAAATGACAAAAATAATTGACACACAAAAAACATTGTATTTTAGGCCTCATGATAACTTACACAAGTCACTATCTTTAGACTAGATAAGGAACTACTTAAGATGATTCGACAGAAAATTTCAGAAGCAAATCACTAGAAAATAGAACACATTAACCATATTGGAATTTTTTATGGTATTTTGGTTAACACGTTTAAATGTCTGACTTAGAACATGAAAAGTAACACATTTGGAAGTTAATACAAATGTACATGTAATGTAAATACTATGTAGCTGAAAGAATTCATGGATTTTTGTTGTATTTGAAAAGGATAATACTGAATTGAGAGAGTGACAAATTAATAATTAAAAAGAGCAGATGAAAGTGGAAAAAATCAAAGAAAGAAGAAACTTGTTAATTCACATGTGGCAGTATTTAAGTTAGTTTACAACATTACTTAGGAATTATCGGAGGACAGTTAGCGAAAGGAAGACCAAATATTAAAAGGAAAACAACCCCAAAGACGTCGCACATACGGCAAGGAAAGTTCCCAGGAAAGGAGTTTTCAATGTCCCTTTGAATTACGCATTCAGCTCTTTACGTATATTCGATATGATCTATTAGTTCGACCACTGTCAGATAATGATAATCGAAGTATTGCTAGCACATCTCCTGGAAAACCGATGTCGCAAAATCTTGTAAAAATCTTAATTCTTCGCGACATGGTCAGACAAATCCATCAGATAATAGAAGAAAATACCAATATAAATTTAAACTTCGATGCAAGAGAAAAAAAACTTTGAGCCAAAGACTGTCAAAGTGTCTGGCAGCTCATTTTCACACGTAAACGCTGTTTCGTCGCCGCCTAGGAGCGCCGTGTTTAGACTAAGAGCGATCGCCCATGTTGATGTTGCTCGGTTATCCAAATGCCTTTCACCCGCCGCACCACTTGCCGTCTCTTTGAGTAAACACTACGGAGGACCCTTCTGCCTCAATATCGAATGTGCCGGTACCCTTATATCCATCCTCATCCTGTACATAAACATTTAGAAACAAGTGGCTTTATGGATAACAGTTACATGAAGCGGCTATAAGAACACGTTTGCTCTGTAATTGTCAATTCCTTCTAGGAAGAGATTTTACGACAGAAGAGATTGTACCAAGGACATTGACTTCAGTTCAGAGAAGCATTTGTTTCCATTTCTATTGACGAGATATTCTTTTCTCAACATGTACATCTACGCAACGTAAAAAGTTGAGGTAGTTTCTGTAAGTTTGTTTGTGGTAGCAGCTAAACATTTTGGAACTTGCTTTCCCCTCTCTGCGTTTGATCATTCTCAGTGTTTCCCTATGTAAGCTTGAGAAAAATAATTAAAGTAGTATTTGTGCATTAGAGATATTTCAAGTCTTGCAATAAAGCGCCTAGCGTCACAGCAAACACATGTTATTTAAATCTGTTATAACAATGAATAAATTGGTATCATGATGTTTCACGTTGATTTTTGAGATCCGAAGCCTTCCACCTCCTCAACGAACATTATTGTAAAATGATACACCTATTTACCCGATATCAATTCTGTTGCTGGGATACTGAAGATAACTTCCATGGCCCTTAATATTTCAGCTTATGATATAAACACAAAAGAGCAAAATTTGGAGAAAACATGACAATTATATCATTATTTCATTTATTCAATTATTTACTTAAGAAACCATTGATCTGCGAGTTTCGATCACGAACATGACCCAGGTTTGAATTCCAGATATAACTTTCAATCTTGAAACTTACTAGTAACGTTGAAGATAAGTTTCAATGATAACGAACATTCGCACCATGATGTGTGCCAATTTGTAGGAAAGTTGTCGACTAGGCAAAATTAGAGATTCAGTGATTTACTCGTACAAAATAATCAAATGGTAACAGCACTGGAGAAGAGTTGGGAACAGCAAACGGTCACATGGGGATCGACCACAGTGCAATCGTCGGTGGCTTTTGATTGCGAGTAATCCATGAAAAAAATTAGATACTGGAAATTTTATTTATATGAGGAGAATTTTTTTAAACATCCATGTTTCTGAACAAATGTATCGATATGAAGAAAATATCGATGTTTTAAAACCTTGTTTTTTTTCATCTCTACTCGTAATCCTATCATAAGGCTCTTGGACCCTCATGCCGTACATCACGCTTGCTCTTCTTCACAGAACTTTTATTTATTTCTTTAAACATTAAAGAGTATGAATACTGTGTGTGTGTGTGTGTGTGTGTGTGTGTGTGTGTGTGTGTGTTGTACAATGAAGGAGTCGTACAATGAAGGAGTCGTAGAATGAAGGAGAAGCAATTTGTACGCGTTGCCTTGAGGTCTGGAATCCCAAACCCAGCTCTTATATTACGTTGAATTACGAATTCGGGTAGGTACGAGTGTTTTGGCAATATTCGCTCTCGTGCAATAAAATCAATATCCAAAGACAAATGAGTTGTCCCAGAAGCTGATGTAGAATATTTGTTACTGACAAGACGTTTTTACAGGCTGGAGCTAGAATTATAATTTTCCAGGTAAAGCGAAAGGAATTGGCAGTGTAATAGGAGTTCAAGATGCCGCAATACTAGCACTTCTTTCTCACGAGGAATTCAAACTCACTTGCTGGAGATTAGGTCGGGCAAGGAATGGAAGTAAGAGAGATAGAACTTCTTATATGTTGTTAGAAGAGCCTTACCGTGCCGCAACAGACAGGTACACAATAAGACCCGAAGCGGGATTCCAACCTACGACTCCGCTTTCGCTTCGAAAACGCATTAACGTTCTCGGCTACCCAGGTCGGACAGGATTTCTACTTTTTTCTCTTTATGTTGACGGAAGAGCCTTTACCATACCTGCAATGTATTAATAAATGGATTAATTGGTGATTATGAACATAAAATTTTAATGATGATTGAGCAATACTGCAATTAGAGGCAGGACAACGTGAGGACACCGGCAAAACCTACAGCAAGCCCATTCACTTTGTCTACCACAAATTTCACGAGGATGTATCTGGATTCGAACTCGAGTTCCCAAGAATGGAAAGCGAGTATTCTGATCGCCATAGGTATGTGCACAAGGGGCCAGGTCAGCCTTCCTGCCCAATGAAAATTTGGAAAGGGTCATCATTGCGTTACGTATTCAAATATTTTATTTTCAATTTTTAATATTACCCTTTTTAACTAACAATTGAGGAAATATACATTTGGGGAAGGAAGAGGCTGTCCAAGTCACCTGACAACTATGACATAAAATAATTTGTATTTATTAATTGTAACATTAAAGTTATAATTTCATTTTTCTTGTGTCTTATGTCTTTACTATCAAACTATGTCACAAGCACTAAATGAAACGTTTCACGTAAAAGGGGTCACAGATATTAAGATCTCTTCCCTCTTATTTTAGGCCTCCCGTGTCCCAAAGATTTCATCGAGGGCCTTTCCCACCCACGCGCATTTCATCACGCGCCACAATCGGAGGCGGCCCTTCGCCTCCGCGCCACGCCCACTCTCCCCCCCCCCCACCGCCCGGGGCGAAGCGCTCCACGCGCCGCGACGCGCGCCTCGCGCCTCCTGCGTGACTAAGGGCGCAGGTACGCGACGCCGC
The DNA here is from genome assembly GCA_011170035.1 of Teleogryllus occipitalis. NCBI lineage: Eukaryota > Metazoa > Arthropoda > Insecta > Orthoptera > Gryllidae > Teleogryllus > Teleogryllus occipitalis. The sequence goes on along the minus strand of BLKR01002437.1, from coordinate 159,657 downwards.
GCGGCAAGGCGCAAACTCTACACTGCAATGGGCCAAAACGGGCACGGTCGAAAAACAAAACAAAAATAAAACAAAAATAAAACGAAAAGAGAAAACAAACAAGAAAAAACAAAAAGAAAAAAACAAAAAGAAAAAAAGAGAGAAAAAAAGTTTCTGAAAAGGAAGAGGTAGGCTTTCATCTACTACTATTGTATATGATAATGATTGTTTTACTAAATTTTAAAAGAGTTTTATAGTTTTTATTGTTATTTTTAATGTTTACTTTGAAATGTACCTCGATATGGAAGGAACACTACAAAAGAATAAAATAACTTTTTAAACTATCATTTACTGTCCATAATCCATCCTGATTGTCCTTAATTAAAACGACGAACAAAAAAAGAAACATTCTGAAAAAGGAGAGCTAAGTCTCCTTCTAGAACTATTGTATATGAACTAGTTTGTTTTACTGTATTTTAAAATAATTTTCAGTTTTTATTGTTATTTTTATTTTTCTAGCGTGAAATGTACTTCATCAAGAAAGCATAGCTGATCTCGAAACGAAGTTACACTACAAAAGAATAAAACAACTTGCTAAGCTATCATTTATTGTCCATAATCCTGATTGTCCTTAATTAATAGGACAACTAAAAAAACCTTTCTGCGAAATAAGAGATAGGCCTCCATCTTCTACTATTGAGTATTATTTTGTTTGTGTTGCGGTATTTAAAAAATTAATAGTTTTTATTGTTATTTTAATTTTCTTAGCTCAAAATCTACCTGAATATGGGAACACATCTGATCTTGAAACGCAACAACTCCACAAAAGAATAAAACAACTTGTTAACATTTCCTACCATAATTCATCCGATTTTCCTTAATAAAAAGGAAACTTAACAAAAAATTACTTGGACAATCATTTCTTGAGCACTGGTCTATTGACACTAGCTTCCGCGAGAGCTAACAAGAAATCAAGATGCCCTCCGTCTACTCTACTCTACAAGGGCAGTCCTGATGGGGATTTTTCAGTCTAATTCTGCTTACATCAATAAATATTTTAGTGAATGAAAATATAGAAAAAAATTAACCTGCCTTACCTAAACAAAAAGTTATTTTCTCTCGCCCTTTCTGAAGTTGGCCAGTTCTTACGTACATTAACCCATACCCCGACTAGTTTTCTACCTCTCGTGTTTCTCTTTTTCTTCCCTCTTGTAGTACTTTCTTTGTAAATATCTTTCTTCTCATTCCCCCCTCCATCTCGATTGTCAGCGTTCACCTAATGGCTGGAAAAAGCTCCTGACTAATGCTGTTTTGTCTAAACTAGGTCACAGAGTTGCTGTGTCACGATGCTCATCTGAATTGTATTTATTCTATATATTTATTATTTTTTATTAACATAAAAATTATGTCAATTTTTAGGTACAATTTAAGAATATGTTATAATTATTTATGTCAAATTTATGGATTCCGGGCATAATTTACGACATTGACTCTATGTATTCCAAATCAAGATATTTTAGTAATTTCACTAACATTTATTCAGTGTTTACGCACTTAGTAATCCAGAAATTTCTTATTTTATTGAAGCAGCGAAGATAGCTAGAATGTAGCTGAAAAAGCATCATGGACAAATATATTTTTTCGGTGAAACCACGTCACATTTCTAGTTCTGATAACATGAATATCAACCATCATACCACTCCCTACTAAAAAAAAAATAAACGCAATTGAAAATTAGTAAAACTTATATTTACGATTACGCCTTTTCGGCATCTTCAGTGTGTGTGTGTGTGTGTGTGTGTGTGTGTGTGTGTGTGTGTGTGTGTGTGTGTGTGTGTGTGTGTGTGTGTGTGTGTGTGTTTTGAACCTCCATGAGTGTGTGTCCCTTAGAAAGGAAGAATTCACCAATTTTCACTTATCAAACTTCGATATTACTCAAAATAAACACTTGTTTGAGATCGTAAGTCCCACCAGAATTCGAAATGCATTGCAAAACGAAAACATTTTGTTTAAAATTTATTGCCGCATTTTAGTTGTGGCGTCGCGAGCGTCCTTTGCCCGAACAGGCCACTGTGCACCGCGCGGCGGCGGCGGCGGGGCGGGGGCGGGACGACTGCGCCGGGGAGCGTAACCCATGAAACACGCGGCCAATTAACACGCAGCAGCCGGTGACAGATGGCGGAGACGCCCGACGCCACTCCGCGCCCCGCCACCACGCGCCACGCCACGCCACGTGCCGTTCGCGGACGGCGCGTGGCAGCTGGTGCAGTGCACACCCAGGCATTTCGACTTCCAATGCGGAACAAAATTTATAAATTTACTCAATACATAAATAAATATCTATTTACCAAGGTTGAACGGTAGCTATTTTTCGGGGATAAGTCAGTAGTGTTTCCTGGGACGTCAACTACTTAGGTTATTAGTTCCTTCAGTATAGTGCTGTAACGAGTCGAAATGATGAGGTGATGTTTCGTACTTATTGGGCATCAAGATAATATCAATACACACGACCAACCGGGATAAAAACACAGATTGGCAATGTTTTCGATGTTATTGAGATGGTCGACTTAAGAAAACGGATGGAATCAATAACACGAGAGAAAATAAGACGTTCTGGAACGAGGACGTAAATGATTGACAGAGCATTTCACTCGTAGAGGCGTAACTTAGTGAAGAATTTGATTTGAGAAATGCAATGTGATATTGGCGGTATATTTCATTGAGGACAATATTACTGAAAAGTAAATGAACTAGAAATTTGGGAGAGTTGATATAGTGAAGTAAAAATATGGAATTGGAATAAAGGAAGGAATTGGTTAATTGCAAGGTGAATAAGGTAAACCTAGCTACTGTCCTTAAAAATTGTTAAATTAATTAAATATTATATTGTTCTTTTCAGTTTGCAAACAATATTGTGAAAAGGTTTTTGTTATTATTACGAATAAATGTTCTCTTTTATTTTGAAATTGAAAGAGTTTTCATTTAATATTTCAGTAAGTTACGTATTCAAATCTATGGTGTATGTATGCCGTAGAATCATCGGCCCTAAAGAAATAATTAAATTGATATTTTCTCCCCCATTAAGTAAATTTATTAATGGAAAAGTAAAAACCATCTCAGTGCATGTTCTAGCCGGGAAATTACTGTGTCCTACCTTCTCTGGAACATGAGATCCGGCGCCGACCTACGTTTCGGTTGGTTGGTTGTTGGTGATTTCGGGCGCGTCAACTGCTGAGGTCATTAGTCCCGTCAGTGTAGTGCATGTTATTTCCTCGGGAAGTGGCGGTCATCTTCCCTCACTGGGTGGCAAGATCCGGCGCCGACCTACCGTTGGCTAGCGGGGTTTTCCCCAACCACCTATCATCATGCGGGGTTTTCTTCTTCAGGTATCTCCCTCCAGCCGGCCACCACCGCAGACAAGAGAAGCTCTAAGCTTCCGACTGGTCACCCGATATACGCGGTAATCTAATGTAAGTTAGTGAAGCTGTATTTGTAAGGGAAGAGGAGGAAAAAGAGCTGAGGAAGGGAACATTGGGCGCGGTTCGTGACCATTTGTTACGGTACTGTTCGTTACGGAGTGTTGGAGAGCAGTGCCGGCGCTAGGCATGGGCAGACTGGGCGGTCGCCCAGGGGCCCCGCAAGTCAAGGGGCCCAATGTGATGGGACGCATGGGAAAAAATCAGTAAAAAATTTAAAAAATAGAACGCGAGAAAATCGTTATCGTAATTTTATAAGTCTCGGAAATCTGATATTTCGTAAAATTTTCTACTAATTTTTTTACCTTGACCTTGACTGTAGTTATTATTTATACGGTAGGACTATGAAATGAACGTTAAAATTATGCAACGTTAAAATTAAAATAGGTTCTACTGAAATCCATATTTATTATTTCGTGTATTTAACAAGTAATTTTATTAAATATTAACTAATAACAACAATCATTTTAGCGTTTTAAGCTCACCGTGGAAGTTGTATTATTTGATCACTAAATACTTTTACTTAAAATTATTATTTAAAATATATTTCCAAAAACTTTTTCTGTATATAGTTTCTTGTCACAACTTTCACATTTTTATTATTTTTATTTATTTTTATTTTTTTGGTGGTGGTGGGGGGCTACTTTCTAGCATTGCCCCGGGCTCAAAATTACGTAACTCCGGTACTGTTAGGGAGAATTTGATACGAGCAATGAATGCTAGTTTGAATTTACATGTTGACTTGTTTCACAACTGAACATAACAAACCTTTTCCACTGGTAGGTATAACACTAGTAAAATTTAATAAAATAATTACATTAAACCCCGCATTCTCATTACTTTCATTCATATCTAATATTCTTGTCATCATCTGTGCTGTAAAGATAGATTACTAGATAATCTGTGTTTTTTATTATTTTCCTCAGTACCTAAGCCTTTTAGGCCGTAACTGGGAGGAGTGGTTTTATGGGAGAATAATGTGCGCTGATATGCAGCAATGACGAAATGAGAGGGAGGGAAATGGGAGAAGCCGCTTTGTACATACGAAAATGCGCACGATACATAAATAAATGCTTTGTACATAAAAAATGAGCCCACATATGGAAGGTACACGGTCTGACCATGACTTCATGGGTCGCCCAGATTCAACAAGGTACATGACAAGAGCACAGAGTGAAGGGAAAACGCGTCGCGAACTGCACAAGGTACGGATTACTATCACCCGTCTGTTATCACTCGCTGAATAAAAATCTCTCAGCTCTCTAGCCACTATCAGACCACATGCGCTAGTCGGACGGACGTTACAAGTAATGTTCAAGAAGCAGTTCAGAGTCCAGAGCGAAGCAGGAGCGAACTGCGTGGTGATCTACGCATAACACGACTAGGACGCCATCGATCCTTTTCAGCGAAATCTCCCCAGTGGAAAAATAATAGTATTGCATTAATATCTGTTTTACAGAGAGTTCGTTAGCAATTACATACCTTGTCTACGACTTCACTATATATCTGCCTTATAATCACGGGAGTTCATAAGCATTTCATCTCCCTGCATTAGGAAAACATGTGTTTGTCAACTTTCATTCGTATGTACAACATGCTGTAATGCGTTGGTGAATGGATAACGGTTCCCTATTCATTCTGCGCATGTTGAATTATAATCTGTAATCTACATGCCAAATCGCTAATATTTTTTTCTTTGTTATTTAAAGTCGCATCAACAGCTAGGTCATTAGCGACCACTATAGATTGAACTGTAGGAAGAACACGTATGGATAACACAGACACACACAAACATCCATGCCCGAGGCGGGATTCGAACCCGCGACCCTTCGGTCCGAGATCACTACGACACTACTGCCTTAAAATCGCTAATTTGTATGGTCTGTGAATCGCCTTTCCAAAAGACTTTTCCTTTTCGCATTATCTTTGACATAGTTTTAATATATTATACCTATATTTCAACCGCAATATTCTCCTCTGAATATAAAATATCTGAAACCAACGATACATTGTATCCAAGACTTCTTAGGATATACATGAAATTATAACAATGTTAATCATTAGGGGGTGGATTTGGATGACCTAAAACATTGCTAAAAATGATCAATAAAATGCTCTTAAAATACTTTAGAACTGTACAAAAACAAAAGAAGAATGACATCAAAACCAGTTCGGATGAACAACTCAAGCTGTTGGATACGTTATTGATATAATCGCGGCTTCCTCCATTCGTTCGAGTGAACTCCTCTTGAAAACTTTTGGTTTGGATTGTTCTTTACTAGGAAATCTCTGTCTTTAGAATTATCCGTAAAACGGCCGGACAGGCAGGCCGGGCGGGCCGGCCGGGCTGATATACGGCCGCAGGCCGGCCGGGCTGATATACGACACAAGAATTACATCACAACGGCAATCAAAACAATTTCTGAGCGAATAAATGGAATTAGCTACTGAGTAATTCTGTAAAGAACATTTGTTGCATCTCGTAAATGTTATTTGAAGCAAGTACCATGAAAAATGATGTTAAAATCGATGAAATCATAAAAAAGCATTAACAATTACATAAAAGTAAAAAAATGACTTATTAGTCGAAATAAAAAAATCAAAATAATAACCTATAAAAATGGGTCAATTCCTCTTCTCATAACATAAAATGAATTTCTATACTAAACGGCATTGTTCTAAAGTGAAAAGGAAAAAAATGACATTTCATTAAAATCCGTTCTATTTATCATTTTCATATTTAACGTCATTCTACCGTAAATTTTATTAATATCTACATTTTAAAAAGTATTTCTATAAGAGTACGAGAACGACGAAATATCAATTATTGAAGCTTCTATACGGCAAATAGAAGCTTTGTTTAATTAAATGATACAATTAGTAATTAACTGATAAAATTTTTAAATTTTCAAACTGACGATGATTATTGACTCTTCAGCAATTTCGATTTAATGGACCTTTTAACCATTTCAAAAAAGATTGAGAATTAGGTGATATTATTTTACTCAACGGTTGAGTAATTCCATTTAAACAACAAAAGTGTTAGAGAAGCACGTCGCCAATCCCCCTCCTGAAATCCCAGCCAGGCGGAAACGCGAGGAAATAAAGGAAATGCCATTGCATTCGCAGGAATGCGGCTAACCTCGCGTTTGCGCCCGCGCACTCAAGGAAAGTGTAAGTCATCCTGCGCGGTGGCATCTTCCTGGGGGCGAACACGTGGCGCACGCGAGCGTCGCTGACCCACAACGCCGCCGCCGCCGCCGCCGCCGCCGCCGCCGCCGCCGCCGCCGCCGCCGCCGCCGCCGCCGCCGCCGCCGCCGCCGCCGCCGCCGCCGCCGCCGCTAATGACGCGGTACGACGCCGCGCGCGACCTACTTCCGGGCGCCGAAACGGTAGCGCGCGCATCACAACGACAGCATGACGCCAGCGACGACGCGCAAGTTGCGGAGAAAGTGGCCGCCCACCTCCACCGCCACCGCCACCGCCTTCGCTATCAGCGATGCTGTTGCGTTAGCTGTTGGGTGATGGTTAGCTGTTGCGACGATGTGTAGTGGTGATGGTAGGCGTTAGCTGTTTGTAGCGTTGAATGATGACAACAATGAATTAATTGATATATGCACATGCTCTGGTGGATAAGGCAATTTTACTGAAACTCGAATACAATTGGACCTAGAATTTGAGTTTTGGAGTGTTCCCATAAGCGAACTATCGGATCAAATGGATAAGTGAAAAAGATTTTTCTCACCAACCGTCCGTCTGATTATCCGTCAGTCTCTGTGTGGTCAACACAAGCACCTAAGTTGTTCAGCCAATTTTCTCCAAAACATATTTCTCAATAAATTTAAAGGAACTTGAGGCGTTCTGAGTTTCCAACGAATGAGTTTCAAACAAAATTAATTGATTTCTTGGGGTACTTAACATGAAAACTCAACATTTTCAAAATTTTCTCAAAAACCGGCTCCAAATTTTTTGATTAAACTTTGCCCTTGGTTATCGTTACCAAAGATCCTCATCGCCATGGTCATCGTACGTTATCTTGATCTCCGGTTCCACCAATACCTTCGCGCCTTCGTCGCTCCCTCCTCTGGTTTGATATTTACCTAATCCTTCATATTCAATAAAAATGTATTTATCTAGTACAGAGTTGTCTGACAGGACGCGGTGCCATTTATTGTGACCCGCGAAAGGGTATTAGTCAAAATTGAAAGTCCCTTTCATCCAAACTGACGAGAACATAATGGGCTTTGAGTTTGGGCAGTAAGTTACTTTTAATTTTATTATTGTCATATTTATTTCATTTCATTCGTCAATTTTATTTCACATTTTTACTTTTCATATTATTTCAATTTTATTTCATATTTTTTATGTGATATTCATGCTTTTCACGTATAAGGACACATCCGACAGAATTAGCCGAACCTTTTCATGTTGAACTCCACTCAGTCAAAGAACAATCATTGTTTCATTGAAGTACCTCGCAATGAAATACCTCGGGTGAATATGCTCTTTTCACAGATGAGGAATGAATATGCAACAAAAATATGAAAATATGGCCAAAATATGCAAAAATATGTAATTATGGTGATATACGCGAAAATATGCGAAATAAAAATAGCTTAAATTGATTTTAAATGCCTCAAAACATATACAATTTGTTGAAACGAGATGTTTTAGTTAACAGAAAAAAATGCAAATGTATATAAATTACAGCCCTAGTGATCACTTACGGATATACTAGACTTATCTTCATCTGTATCTGGTCTTATTTTCATCTCATTCAATTTTTTAGGTGCTTTCTCTTAGTGTGTATTTCATATTAAGCTTGAACATCTCGTTTTCTGCTTCAATACCCTGTTACGCATTTTGCTGAATTCTCATCACTACCTTGACATCACTATTTCATGATCACATTCATTTGATCTTTCAAAGTAGTGCAGTCCTCCACTTGCAATTTGGCTTGAACTCTACCTTCATTCTCGCCTTAAGCCCCAACTCTATTACAGTGTTAATGTTTCCTTCCTCTATCGTCTTGATCTTCTAATCAAGCACCGTCTTCACTTTCACCTCCACCAAGTTTACATACAACTCCCACCATCATCCCCTCCATCCCACTACTCAATATCTGCCCCTCTTCCAGACTTTCTCCTGCGCCTCAATCTTCATCTTCGCCTCCTCCACCGCCGTCGCCGCCGCCGCCGCCGCCGCCGCCGCCACCATCGCTGGTGTCCGCTGACTCAGCAGCGACCCATCGCGCGTTACTCATCAGCGCATGTTTACACTTCACCGGTAAATGGAGGTGGCGCTGGCAGTGGCGGGGGAGAGGCGGTGGCGAGGCGGTAGAGAAGGCGGAGATAGTGGCAGTGGTGGAAGCGGAGGCAGTGGTGGAGGCGCGGGCGGCGGCGTGGGCGGGGACGCGGCGTAGCGGAGGTGGAGGCCTGAGCGGAACTGGGGCTGGGACAGAGGCGGTGGCGGTGGCGGTGGCGGTGGTGGCGGTGGCGGTGGCGGTGGCGGTGGCGGTAGCGGTAGCGGTGGCGGTAGCGGTGGCGGTGGTGGTAGCGGTGGCGGTGGTGGCGGCGGCAACTACGAGGCGGTAAGGGCGAGGGCGCTGGCTGTGGGAGCTGTGGGCGGCGCCTGGTCGAGAGCGGGGGCGCCTAGCGGAATCCAGCGCTGTGGAAACATCGCTCAAACCCCCTGTGTCCCAACGCAGGGCCGAGCGGCCTGTGGGTGCTCTTGAGCTGTCGGCAATGTTCCGTGAAGGAAGGGAGATGGGATCAGAAATTTTTTCATTCTTTTTAGTAATATTTGAGATGCTCAAAACCGAGTATAAAATAGGTAGTATGTAATTTTAAAAGATGAATTGAAGTGGAGTGGTTAAAATTTTGTATTACACAAACGGCAAAGAAACGACAAGGAGGGGTCTAAAAAATTGGAATTTGACACAATTTTAATGTATCCACCACGTCTACAACTCATCCATCCATCTTGTTTGTTTCCAGCCATAAGTCTTCATTTCTGAAACGTTATTAAATTGTTGTCATTCTTTACTAATGATATTCATATTTTAACATCACAACGCGTTTCTTCTCTCATAATATGCTCTAAACAGGCTAATAAACATTCTCTATTGTCCAGGTTCATCAAACATAACAATGAACAATGCAATTTTTGGGCGCGTTGTCTGTAAATCCCATCTTCGTTGACACCTTTCCCCCTGCCTCTGGAGATGAGTCCCGCAACACGCAAAGCAGCGATGCGACTCGAGCGAAGGGGGCGCACCGAAGTGGGTCACGGTAATCGGGTGAAGTGCAGCGTCGTTCGGGACTTCTCTGGTTACGTAAAGAACGGCGGAGAAAATCTCCTCACACCTTCCAGATAAACGCCTTGCACAGGAAAGATACTTGAAACGTCGCCTCGTGACAAAGAAATGATTGGAAGTGAATGCTCTGCGCACTACGGCACAAAGAAACAGGAGCTTCCTTCATAGTTTAGAAAAGATGCAGTTCATTGCAACTGTTCAGGTACTTTTCCACGGAAGAGATATTCTAGTGAAGTGAAGCGATGAAAGATGTGATTTGAAAGCGAAAGGAATGAATTGAATTTTGGCAAAGCGGACATAGTTTTAAATACGTTAAAAAATTGTTTTGCTCGGCTAATCAAGAAAATATTTTTTTAATATTTTACTGATACGTTATAGCTTGTTATTGCCTTCGATACAGAGCTCGATATACACACCATAACTTGCCTGGATCTTAAGGATCGTGGTTACGAGGAAAATATGAAAAGACAAATCGAGTCAAGTTAACATCTAGTTAATTAGTAAATAAGTAAATCTGAATCAATAAAATTAAGTAAAAAATAAGATTATGTATGTATCACGGGCGTTTACTGGTTCTAAAGATCGCGGAAGACATAAAACCCTCGGGCCTCCGGCATTTTGTCGTCGTGGATCATTAGAAACCCTAAACGCCCTTAGTGCAAACATCACTATTATTCTCTCCCTTTTATTACAATAACATGAACGCCAAACAGGAGCAGAAATAAAACGTTGCTCTTTTGAGTTGAAGTTAAAAATATTATACGTTTAATACAGAGACTCAACGATATCATAATAGTGATAAGATATATGAATAGCGATTTTCTTCATGGGTTTAATCAATACAACAGACCCTGGTTTCAAATGAATGTTCTAAACCTAAATCCTGCAAATTTTTCCCAATATCGTAATGCGTCTTCGAAGCTACATCTAGAAACCAATACATACCCCTTGTGTCCTTGTGTACGGAAGGAATCTCAAGCACAACATCCCATTTTCTAAAGTCACGACGAGTCGCGTTCGCGACAAAATCCCATCCCAGAAGCACGAAATACCGATCGGCGAGATCAGAACCTGAACCCTTCACGTCGTCGGCAGGTGCCAACACGTCTGGCTGATACGCTATCCTTCGCTGGATCTGATAAGGCGTGGAGTGGGCCCCGTGATTCGAAAGCCACTCCGCTGACCGCGCACAGCAGCTCGCGCGCAGAAGTAGAGCACGGGGGCAAGGAATGCCAATGCGGCGCGAGGCACGTCGGCGTCGCCCGACGCGTCGCCCACCGCCGCGCGTCGTCGCCCGGGACAAAGGGCGAACGGTGCGCCACGCGCGCGACGCGTCGCTGGTTTATTTGCTGCCACAGAGGACCTTTTCACTTTCTCGCTACGGAGTAGAGAGCGATGACAGCGGCGAATTTTCGGCAGATAAACTTATTACAGGACAAATTTATTACAGTTTGGCAAAGAAAATGTGGAAAAGTCAAGTTGCTCAATTCAGAAAAACATTCTCTGGCACGTGGTGTAGCCAGAATATATGTTTTATGGGTCCTTAATACCCAAAAATCGATTGACGGCAAAAGGTTTGTCCGTCCGTCCATCTGTTTCCGTCCGTCAGTCCGTCAGTCCGTCAGTCCGTCAGTCCGTCAGTCCGTCAGTCCGTCAGTCTGTCAGTCTGTTAGTCTGTCTGTGAACAACGCTAACCGTTGAGCTGATTTTCTCCAAAATTCAAGTTCCCCAGTTGAAATGACTGATGTCGGGACCCCTTGAATTTGAAACATATTTTAATTTTGGAGGGTAGTTTTCATGAAGCCCCTGGGACATTTTCCAAATTATCAAAAAAAGGCTCCATCGTTTTTATTCAATTTTGTTGTTGGGTAGTTGAAGAACATTTAATAGAATGGTGTAGGTCCCATTTTCATTGAAAACCCAGATTCTTTCGAAAATTTCAAAACTTTTTAGGCGTCTTCATACAACTAAAATATTAAACGAGATTTTTCCGGTATCGAAATCTGATTCTTAAAGATAGATTTTGAAATAAGGTCATGTTCCATTTTTCGAAAATTTGAGCACTTTTCGCGTAACTTTGCGAGAAAAAAAGGGTAAGAAAGCACGTGTCTTTTTAGCACCAGTTTTTTTTTTTACTGCTCACTACAGTCAATTTTCATTGTTTATGTATCCTAAGGGCTACATCTCAATATCAACAATTATCAATGTCTTTTCTAAATTTTATGTTTGCATAAAGGGTGGATAAAAAGCACTGATTTTTGAAAAGTGAATTTGTTTAATTTTCAATAAGCATTATATTAATCTAATTTAATAATTAATTTAAACATTCAGTAAATTGGTTCTTGATGATGAACATAAGTACAATAAACATTTTTTAGATCTTGTTGTATGGTGTTATTAGGTACGTACCAGGATGCATTGACTATTTGACGGAGATATGTTGATTCGAGTCTGCGGAGAATCTCTATATTTTAATTCCAGAGGTGACACTGCAAGAGCATTCGTTTTCAGGGGCATATACACGTGCTCACAGCGGAGGGGACAAAGATGCCCTGAAAACTATCAAAGGGCCCTCTTAGCCTTATGTAATGAAATTTTTCTATCCTGAATGTCCAATCCCCAATTTTACGCATCGAGTTTTTAATCTGACAATTTGAGCAGTTGTTATACAACATTTGGGGAAGCAGCTCTACTAGCCATATGGCAACGATGTAAAGGTTCATCATAAAATCAATTATATTAGTTAACTATATCATTAAAGTTTAAATTTCATTTTCCATGTACGTTTTAATTATTTACTACAGTGCTTGACAATTGGTGAGGAACGATTTTGCAACGTAGTGACCCTGACAGAAGCATTTCATGCAGAAGGCCTAGTAGAGCAGGACCTGTTATGTGTATTAAAGGCATTGCACGAAAGCTTTATTCATTTGAAAAATCAGGTAGTTATATGTTTGACGAAAATAGTGCCGATCGTAGGTTGATGAACTTATTTCTGTGAAATGCAGTGTAGTTTGGCATCAATGAAGTGCAAGACTTCATCTTAGTTATGATCGTGCACGAGCAGTTAGACAGTTGGAAGCAGGTCAGTCTCACTATTGTGGTTACAGTAATGAGAGTGTCAAAAAGAGTCATCTCGCGATCAAAAATGTACGCTGAAGTTGGAAATTCTATGCGAATGCATGCTGGTGGTTGTGGAAGTACAACCACACCTCAGGAGAATGGATGAGAATCCACTGTGGAGAAACGGAACAGAAATCTCACTCCTAGTGATAGCTGCAGACCTTGCAACCGCTACCGATGTATCTTCCAGAACCATTTCTTGGAGATTGAATCAGGTTGGTTTCTACGCACTGAAGCCTGTTCAATGCATTCCATTTCAACTGCGTCTCGTCGAGAATGATTACGTTAGTGTAAGGAACATATTGGTTAGGATCAGCTACAGCAGTCCAGAGTGATGTTCTCTGACGACTCCCTTTTCACTGTGACAAGATATTCTGGCCACCAGTTCCTGTGAAGATAGAACGGAACACTTTGCATGCACAACAGAATGTTCATGAACGTGACCTCTAAGGCCAAGGCGCGATGGTGTGGGCAGACATTTTGCACAATGGCAGAATACCCTTCACATCTTTGAGCGAGGCGACTTACATCGCAGCGGTATTGCAGAGATATTATTTTGAATCATGTTTGTCTTTTTAGAAGAGCAGAAGGTCCACATTTTCGGTTTATGGACGATAATGCGCGCCAACATAGGGCCACTGGAGTATCGGCCACAATACTGAACGTATGCAATGGCCTGCTTACTCTCCGGACCTCCATTCTAAAGGACACTCCCGGGATGCTCTTGACACACGTATTTCTCAAAGCACTCGCCCTCCACGAACCCTGCAAGAAGTGAGAGAAGAGTGGGATAATATTCCACAAGGACTCTTCAAGAGTTTAGTAGTCAGCATAGATAACATGCAAAATGTGCAAACCCTTTGACGCGTAAGGGACGTATATGTGCCTTTCGATTTTTTTCGTTTTATTATGAAAGAGCTTTGCAAAAACTCATTGAATTATGTCAGCGTGTTGTCCTAAGTGTGTCAAAGCATGCTCTTTGACAATTAGATTTCTACATCAGTAGAAGTTTTATTTATTCTGTTCCTTGTTGTGATTTCTGGAGCGCAACGCACATTATCTTATGGTTATATTTTTCCATTGTTAAGAGGATAGTTTTTCCTTCTGATTGTTTCTGGTTTCTAAGGTATATTTACTAAATACTACATCAATAATACCATTAGATTCTGCGAGTACATTTTGTTTTCTTGCAATATTTCATTTTGGGACACCTGAGTCCCTTTTTGCATCAAGTATTGAAACAACCTTTTAATTTTTATATTCGTTTCTCCATACGATTTACTGAAGTTACAGTATTATAAAATCTTGTATGATATTATAATTATTTTTCTTGATTTGTTTTAGAACAGTAGGGTTTAGAACAGTGAAAGAATAATTTGGAGCCATTTTTGAGAAAATGACGTTTGAGCGTTTCTGAAAATGCGGAATTTTGAGCTCATTTTTACAGAAGCTGTTGAGTTTTTGAGAAACCTTATATTATATTTAAAGCACATGTACTCATAACTATAATAATGTGAAGAAATTGCCCCTAATGCAAATATTACCGTCGTGAGAGACAAGTGAAATAATTTAATTTTTATATTTTTTTCAACAAAAGAATAGGGTAATATGTCGTTTATGTCATCCTATAGTGAATTTTAGTACTATACCTATCAAAACTTTAATGAAAAAATTTGGAGCCATTTTTGAGAAAATATAGTTTTTGTAATTTTTTAAAATTGTAAATATTGCACGCACTATTGCACAAAAACTACTAAAATTTCCAAAAAATGTGCATGACCATTGCAAAAGAAATATTTATGGACAAAAAATTTCATTTGAAGGAAAAATCTGTCTTCAATTTTGTAGTTGTAGGAAGACGCCAAAAAAATCAAACTTTTGCGATTTTCGAAAATTCCGCGTTAACCCTGGAAATCGAACCTCCGCCACCTTCCTAAGTGTATTTTGCCCTATACCCCTTACAAGAAATTTAAAGAAAATATTTGGAGCCGTTTTTGAGAAAATTTTGAAAATGTCCGGGGAGCTTCCCGGAACCCTCAAATTTTAGAGAATGTTTTTCAAAATCTCAAAGCTTCAACTGGAGCCATATGGACAAGGGTTTCTTCAATTTGGAAAAAATCCTACGAATGGTTTCGGCGATAGCACTGTTCACAGACCGACGGACAGACGGACCGACGGACGTTTTGCTTTGAATTTGTTTTTCGGCATGAAGGACCCACCAAACTGGGATTTTGACTGAACCACGTGTTAGAGGATTTTTTCTCTCTTGATTTAGCAACTGGATTTATCCACTTTCTTGTTTTCACGGCCCGACAATGGATTTTTTTCTGTCGAAAATTCGCCGTTTTTCGCGTAGTATTACACAACTTTCTCTATACTACGTATATTACTCCGTATATACACGTACGTACGTATATGAGATAGTAAAAACAATAGTGACAATGGCTCACAACTAGCACGTGATTCTTATACGTGGTACTCGAGTTCGAACTTAATCTTGAGTACACATTCCGTGTTTCTTCTTCTTCTTTCTTTAAGGTTTTATTTAGCCACGATGTCTAGTTTACGTTTTCATTGACGTTTCCCCTCTAAAAATATTCCTCTAATGGCTCTCATTTATGTAATAGTTTTCAAGAAATTGTGATTCAGCAATGTTTGACTTATTTTGGGAAAATTTCATACTACCCTAAATGTTTCAAATTATTATTTAAGTATGTTCCTATTACATAAAATATAACATATATTCATTACTCTAACGACGAAATAGGTATGCCAAGTACACCTATAGTATACTAAGTACGTGAATATAGGCCTCAGGGGATTGATTCACAGCCGATTTTCGCAGGTTGAATTATAAAATACAAGGCTCAAATTTCACCTCGAAATAGTGACAAGAAAGTCCTTGGCGTAGAAAGGAAATATTAATGGACGAGAGGCGATAATAGCATTCGAGTAATACATTCAGTAATGAGAATGCCAAAACCACTATCGTACGATTTACGGACATTATTTTTTTTAGTTCGAATTCATGTAAAATTGCAAATATTATATATAAGCTATTCTCAAAATGCGAAGCGGTTTTGTTTACATAGTACGAAGTACTCGTACTCGTAGTTCTCAAATATGGCCTGTGAAAGTAAGTACTAGTTTGTATGTATGACTGCTGAAAAATATTTTTTTTACACAAAATACATTACAATTTTTCCTTGAGTTGTCAAATCAGTGACACATCGCGTTTGACACACTATCAAGGCGGTATATCCTCGAAGTTGTGGATGTTTTCAAACAGGAATTATAGTTTTGAAAACATAACCGCGCTGCCTGCTGCAAGAGGGCATTGCGCGGCTCTCAAGAGTCTGATGACGGGACCGCAGCGCCGCGGCGGCGACGGCGGCGGCGGCGGCGGCGGCGGCGGGACACCTGTGGCTGAATCACGCCACCGCTCGACTCCGTGCAGGGCTGTCCAACTGCGGAAGCTCTGGTCGTACTGTAGGGAGAGCACTCCCGGAACGAGGTCAGCCCTGGCGTCGGCGTTACTCAGCACACGAGCGCGGGCACAACGCCGCCGCCGCAAGCGCCGCTCCTGCTGCTTCTGCAGTTCCTGCTGCTGCTGTTCCTGCTTTTGCTCTAGCTGCGCTTGCTTTTGCTACTGCTGCGCTTGCTTCTGCTGTTCCTGCTGCTGCTGTTCCTGCTGCTGCTGTTCCTGCTGCTGCTGTTCCTGCTGCTGCTGTTCCTGCTGCTGCTGTTCCTGCTTCTGCTGTTCCTGCTTCTGCTGTTCCTGCTTCTGCTGTTCCTGCTGCTACTGTTCCTGTTTTTGCTCTAGCTGCGCTTCCTTTTGCTTTTGCTGCGCTTGCTTTTGCTGTTCCTGCTTTTGCTGTTCCTGCTTCTGCTGTTCCTGCTTCTGTTGTTCCTTCTTTTGCTGCTCCTGCGTTTGCTGTTGCAGTCGCAGCGGCTACAGTAGCGAGGAAGTTTGAGAGGACGGCGGGCAAGAAGGGAGAAGAGAGACAAATGAGGCGGCTGGGAATGAGGACACGAGAAGAAGAGGAAGCGGGGAACTAGCGTACAGGCGGGGATGCCACATAGCGAGGGCGGAAGCATGGCGGGGCTGTAGTATGGCAGAGTGGCAAGATGGCGGGGGCAGCATGGCGGTGCGGTACATGACATGGTGGCGGCATGGGAGAGCTGCAGCATGGCGCTGCGGGAAGGAGACCGGCGGTGCGGCTAACAAACGCGGTGAAGAGTCGAAAATGCGTCTGGGATGAGGTGAGGTAGCGAGTAATGGCGGTGATTGAACGAGCGGGAGTTGACAAGTTGACAGGCGTAATGACGAGGGAGGAAGAGGTTACTGGAATAGGGCTAGGGCTAATGGGACGGCAGGGAAACTGGAGAATGTGAGATGGTAGAGAAACTGGAACGGAAGGAGGATGGAGGGTACAATGAAGGCGGGAAGAGAGAGGAGAAATTCTGGCAATATGAACTGGTGTTCAACAAGTAGAATGAGAGTGTAAATAAGACTACCGCCTCAGAAAACAAATGATTTGGATTAAGATAAAAACCATCGTGAGAAACGTCTTTGAAGTATATCACAAATGAAATAGATTTATACCCGAAAAGAGAGAAGGTATACTCGTACAAAATGATGAGGGGATAGTATTAACCAATGATGTGACACTAATGTTACGTAATAACAATGGAACAAAAAATTCCAAGGAACGGAAGAAAGACAAAAGTAGGATTCACAAGTCTGGAAATGACATAATATCCGCGGACAATTAACAGACAACTTGACGGTATGAGTGAGAATTATGCTGGCCATGGACTAATAGTTTTAGCACTCGACGGGTCGAAAATGAAATGATGAAATGGAATGAGCAATGGAGAGATGTGGAAGAATGGGATATCAAGATAAAAGAAAGTGGAAGAGGACGGGAGAAATACCGAAGTCAACAAGGACTGCCGTTGCCCGTAAGAAAGAGGGGAGCCGCGCTCATGAAGCATGGGACAAGAACACGAGTGGAGTAGGGAGTGAACCAACAAGGAGAGGGCAAGAGAAAGAAAGCTAGATTACAGAGATAATGATGAAGGCGCTGAGATCCCTAGGAGACGAGATAAGCGTGGAGCTAACGAATGCAACTGGATGGTAAGTTGTTTATGAAAAGATCAAAAGGAAGTACGCAAGAGCCACATAGAGGTGAATACGTTGTATTAACAGATGTGACTGACGGAAGATGTTTATCATTTGGTTGACGACGCACAATTCAAAGGATTGAGAGGTATATTTTCTAGCGAGGCAGGGAGTTAATGAAACCGACGACATACTACCTTATAGTGATCAATAGGGGGCGGTTTTGATGACCTAACACATATGTGAAAATTATCAATCAAATGCTCTTAAAATATTTTTAAAATACCCTATAAGCAAAGAAAAATGACGTAAAAAATGTTTTCAAAACCAGTTCAGATGAACAACGTAAGCTGTTGGATATGTTACTGATGTAATCGAGGCTTCTTCTTTCAGGTAAACTCAGCTTTCAAACTATTGGTTTGGACTGTTCTTTACCCGAAAATCTGTCTTTAGTTATCCCGAAATCGGCTGAACGGCCAATGACGCTGACGGGAACAGGACGCGTACAGGAACCTAAGATTACATTCTCACAATGGCTGACATTACAAATTCTGAGCGAAGAAATCGAATAGGGTATCAGGCATAGGTACTGAGGAATTCTGCGGAGAACATTGCTGCATCGCGTAAATATTATTTGAAGCAAGTACCATCAAAATGACATTAAAATCGATGAAATCAGCGAAAAACGCATTAAAAGTTACAGAAAAAGTTAAAAAATTACTTATTAGTCGAAATTGATAACAAATGTATAAAAATTAGTAATTTCCTTTTGTCATGACATAAAGTGAGTTTCTGTAGTAAACGGCATTGTTTTAAAGTGAAAAGAAAAAAATGGCATTTCATTCAAATCCGCCCCTAGTGATCAAGTTGATCACAAGAATGACATGAGCACTACAAGCACATTCAATTCAGCCTCGTGAGAGGGAAGAAGGAATAAGCACCCTGGTGTTAATGAAGTGGGCATGCTCACATGGTGATTGCGAGGAGGTGAAGATTTGTGAACGGGGCAGGAAGAGCGTAGCGCAGGACGGAAACGTTTTCCGGCGCTGTTCTTGCTCACTGAATGACATTAACTCTCGTAAGCTGGTGACATTGACACACATGAAACTGAACAAATTAATACTGACAAATGTCTGAATAAGGTGAGAAAGATCAAAAGAGAAAACGAAGTAAAGGGAAAAAAATATGCGTGCAAGGCAAGAATCAAGAGATTGATGCGCGTTCAGGCACGAATGCAGTTCTCGAGCGCTCCTCTTACCAACGCATCTGCTCATCTTACGCTCATAAAATAGATACGTGTATTTATAATTACACATAATATTATTAGAACGAGTTAAACATTTTGCGTAACAATACGTTACCCATTTACTACAATAAAATGAGACAACAGAACTCACAATTTATGAATCATATTAAAGAAACAAGAATATTATTCACGATGGAAATTAATTTTAAGAATAAAAAATATTTACACACACTAAAAACACTTATTAAAGTATTATATACTGTACAAATGATGACCAAAATATACTCCCGGATACCAATACAGAACAAAAACATTTAACCATTTCCTGCCAATAAAATAATTAGTAACTTTGTCTTATTATTACTGAATCAATAATAGTCAATAAGTTACTCATTTGCACGGTCGACAGTGAGGCGAAGTGTGAGGGAGATCCTGCATAATGAGAAACACTGCCGAGAACAGGAGTTTGGCATGCATGACAACCTGTAAATTGCAGGAAAGGGACAGAATCACAGGGCGGGTGAGGGACAGCCCTGCCGAAGTCACTAACGCCGGGCTGCAGGTGGGTAGGGGCGGGGTTGCTGCCAAGCAATGGAGGTGCGCGGCGCCGGCCAGGGCTAAGGCCATCGACCATGACGCACCCGCCGCCCCGCCCACTCCCAAGCCTCGGGCGTCGCGCGCCAGCGCTTCGGCCGCCGACCACCGCGCGACCGCTCGTTTTGCGCCTGTTGGGAGCAGGTTGTAGCCCCGCGGCAAAAACCTCGCTCTGCAGTGCTTGTGCTCACAAATTTGCTTCTTCGTGCACGTCTTTTAATCCTTTTGTGGGGGGAGCAACATCTAAACAACACACAGAAAAGAACTATTCTAGTCGCAATAATGACTCGATCTCTACTCAACTCCGAAATCGTATCGAAAGTAACATTTGTACTATAAATAACGAAAGTTTGCCCTTCTTTTTGACATTAACGATAAATAAATGCATCTCAATATTTGTTCTCTAAATTGAGACAGTATATTCACGAGTATAATGTAATCTCATTTCGCAAATAAACCTATATTGACGAATAAAAAAACAGGAATTTAAATTACTGATGTTATTTGAAACAAATGACCCGATCTCGCCGCTGATTGTAAGGTAATCATTATCACACTAAGTGAATTTGCGATTTTCTCTCAGTTCAAATTCGACAGAAGTTGAAATGCACTAATGTGTCCTTGAAATTACACGGGAAACAAAATATTGGAATCCTAAGTAATGCCAATATTTTCAAAATATTGTGATTATTAAAATTATTATATGATATTATTCATATCACAACTGGCAGGACAACAGAAAGTGTCATATTTGGATGTTTCATGGTAGTCATTGGGCATATCAAAAGGGAAATATGTTTACAGCAACTATAAATGTTTCACCTTAGTCTACCCACTCTTGTTCACCTAAAACTGTATAAAGGCTTGCACACGACATTGTACTTACTACAACTCAAGAATAGTAAAATTCAGATCTCTAAACCAACCACACACCACCATTCCACATCAAACATGCAATAATAAATAATTTAGAACCTATTTCAAAAATTAACACAAATGAAATAACCGTCATTTCTGAGATAATCTTAACAAATTTTTAATGTACCCAACATTCTAAAGGAGAGTTTTCAGCACGGTTCTAAACAATTTATTGCATTCTTCTATTGACATGTTTACAAACAAAAATTTCCTTACCACTCAAAATTAACCCTCGATTTAGCCAAAACCACAAAATTTACTTCCCTCCTCACGGTAAAAGGAACATGATGTGGATCATTCTGTAAAATAATCCACAAAGGCACATTAATACATCTTCGTCCAGCCGATATAAGGAACTTCCACCACTGGATCCGTTAATCGGAATAGCCCCTCGGAAGGTTACATTCTCATTCTACACGTTAGCGACCTGCGTCAAGGTGCACAAACGAATTACCGTGTATGGTGAAATTCCATTTTTCTTCTTTTTTACGATTTGAAACGATAATGTGCTTATTGAAATGAATGACTGGCCACATACTCACAACAACAACAACAAAAAAGTAAGAGATTCATAAATATTGCTTGGGAATAAGTTAGAGAAAACAAAAATCACACCGGAAAGATGTATCAAGGGTTCTCTTAGAACCAAAATGGAATTTACTTTATCAAGCTATTTCCCCCTTTGATTGTGTTTTTTCTGGCAGAATATAAAACATTACAATGCTCTCAAATCCTTCCCACTATAATAGGAACATGATGTGGATCTTTCTGTAAAATAATCCACAAAGGCACTTTAATGCTTCTTCATTCAGCAGGCATAGGGGACTTGCACCACTAGATCCGTTAGTCGGAGCAGCCACTCGGGAGGGTGTTACAACACTCTCGATCGACGACCTACACGTTACCGACCTGCGCCAAGGTGCACAAACGAGTTGCCGCGTATGGTGAAATTCCTTTTTGTTCTTTTGCAGCATCTGAAAACGAATGACTGGCCACAGTACTCTGTACAACAACAAAAGAGTATGGAATTTGTAAGCACTGTTTCCAAATAATTTAGAGAACATACAAAATTCCACACTGGAAAGAAGCATCATGGGTTCCGTTAAAGTCAAAATGCATTTTTAATTACTTTCCCCTATTTTATCATCTTCATTTCTGCCAGAAGATAATACATTGCGTTGTTCTCAAAATCTGAGAAAAAAATGAATCGAACCGGATGATCCATATGATCTTTTTTGACACGAGCTTTCGAGAACATGTCCGAAAAGAGTGCATCGAAATGGTGGAAAAAGCGTCGTCAGTGTTTCGTTCTGCTTGAGGAGAAGGTACCTTCTGAATCGGTCTCAGTGTTGACTGAGGTATTTCACAACGTGACCGACATTAGCAGGTTTATTGCATCGTCAGTCCCCCGTCTCAAAAACCGTTAACCTCTCTTAGTAATCATTAATGTGAATTCTCAGTATTGGTCCGAGTGAGATTAACAGCTTTAGCCCCTACCTAATGGACTCTATAAACACAATTGGACAAAAGTAAATAGTAAACATGAAATGTAATAAAAAATAACAACAATAATAATAAAAACAATAATAATAAAACAACAACAGTAATAACAACAATAATATAAATAACAATAATAATAATAATAATAGCAATAACAATAACAACAAATTTCATAATTACGAAGCTTAAATATGCCAAAGAAATATGTCAGAAACCTCGAAATTAAAGAAAAGTTTTCAACTAAAATTACTGGCAACAGAAATGGATTTTCTCAGAGGATGAATTTTTTAAGGTAATCCATAATATCAAAATCAGATAAAACAAGAAATTTAAAAATCAGAGACAATATTAATAATGTACAAACAATTTTAGAAACTGTTCAATAAAAACAATTACAATTGTTTGGTCATGTTAAAAGAATGAAAGAAAATAGATTTCCAAAAATAACTTTAGAATGGTGTCCTGTGGAAAGGAAGAAAAGAGGAAGACCTAAACATAACTGGTTGAGAGAAACTAAGAGACTTTTGAAAGAGAAGAATTTAACAGACAAGGATTATGAAAATCAGACCAAGTGGAAAAATAAAGTTAAAATTAATTAAAATATTAGAATTTTTGGGTAACAGAAAGTTGTTTTTTTATCAATGTAAAACTTGTAAAACTGTGGAATAATAAAATATGTCAAGGAATGAATTTCCAACCACAAGTGTCACACTGTGTTTTTAATGCCAACAGCTCCGAGCTATTTAAAAGCAGAGCTCGTTAGAGCTATTTGCTTTGAAACACAGCGCGTCACCACGTCAGCGCAGGAGGGATTTCAGCTAACACGCCACGCCACGCGGCACTCACTTGCGCGCGCGCCCCACTAACCGGAAACTTTCGTCAGAGGTCCCGTTGCAGATCGACGTTCGTGACCCGGCGGCAGCAGCTGGATCTCGTTCGAGTCCTCGTGCGCAGTAACGGAGCGGAGCGATGATGGGGAAAGTGCAGGGGAATAAGGCCCCCATCTCGCTCCTTCAGTTGCCATTCGCGCGTAGTTGTCAACTCTGGTTATACAGGGACATAGACATAATTTGTTTGCCGGGCAGGCGGTCAAGTGAACGTTTTATATTATAATATTTAAGATAAAAGCGACACAGACATTTCTATCGATCGTTTTGTGAAACACGCCCGCAAACTTTTGATACATTTTCATCTCAATGAGATATGAGAGACCTTCATGTTATTTATTTACGATATTTTTTCTACAAATGTAGAATTATATCTGTTTACATTTGCAAATGCCAAACCGATTGCTCAGCGTATTTGGTAATGTTGGTTTCTTTGCTTTTTTTTAATTTTTTTATTTTTTATTTTTTTAAGGTCGTAATCACTCCATCCCTAGCCACATGCCTGGATTCTGATGAAACCGAGATTAAATTGTTCAAAGAATTGTATTATTTTTGACAGTATTATGTAAACAAATGAAGGTTTAGCTTCATTTCGGTTAAATCAGGGATGGAGACCCGCCAAACTCGCTAACTTGAAGATGTATGTGGGAACAACTTAATATCAGAATGATTTTTACTTACAGAATAAAAACGTCGAAACTATTAAAAATCATGTCAGTGGACACTGAATAAACAAATTCTGTGAATTAACTTCAAAAGTACGAGTGTCAAAAATCATGGCAACCTGAAGATGAGACGAGTCGAGAGTGGTTCACGCCAACTGCCTCGAACCCAAGATCATTCCGGTTCCGCGAACGTCTCAAGCCTTTACGTCTACTTTTTGCCTACAAAATATTCCCATGATCCTTTTCAGGAACGTCATATTGCAATTGCATCTAACTCTGGACTAAACTTTCACTGCTCTACACCAACTTTATACCTTTATTAATCTACACCGTCTTTTTGTCTTTGCGTTTACGGACACGCGTGAGTGCTCCGCATTGAAGGGCAATGGTTGTTTGGGCTCCGCAGGTGTTAAATCGTGGAGGAAACGTCTCACCGCCCAGCGTCGTCACTAGCAGCGGACGCCGTCAACTTGCGGTGTATTGACGCAAGCAGAAGCCGCGCCCGGAGGGTACGGGGTGGGAACAGATCAGCGCTGCTGTTTCAAATGCTCTGCGGTCAAGCAGTTGGTCTTCTAGAAGGCGGAGACTGGGAAATGTCGACGGAAAATTCCGACGTTACTTTCCTAATGATCTTTGTACAGCAAATGTTCTACGATTGGCAAGATTTAATTTACAAGCATTCTCAGTTGTCGTGGAGTATTATGGTAGTGTTAATTCTTTCAGAAAAATGAATAAATGTCAAGGTGTGATCCTAGATAGAAAAAAATGAAACGTAAGTTTGTTAATATCTCTATGTAATATACAATAATGTATTTAACAAATAAACCTGCAAAGGTAATAAATGTAACTTGTAACATTAATTATTGTACTTCCACTACTACGATATAGTTTTGTCCTCTTATTAATATTCATTGAAAGAAACGTTTCATTAGAATTGCAATTAATAATCACAAAAGGAGCTATTAATTCACCAATTTCTTGGCAAAATTATGATTTTATAAATTTCGTTACTGTATATTTGTAGATCCCCTTTTATGAAGTATCAGATGCTATTTCATAAAGAAGATGAATATGATACAAAAATTATTAACAGTAATGTTTTGACTAGTTACCAAGGCGTGGCATTTCACCACAGATCAATACACAAAAATATCGAAAACAATCGACATTCCCGTACAGGAAATGCTTTTGCAGACATTCGAGAAAGAAAACGTATTAGCAATTATTTGATTTTACGATCGTCATTTTGCAACTAGTAACAACGATGGCATAACAAAGACTGTCTAACTTACGAAATGTGCAACGTGTAATTGCAGAAACATAACGTTGCTTGAAGGCGACCTAATTCTCGGTCAACATTACGCTTCTACTTTCTCTAACAACGCCGTGGCATCAAGAAGGCCAAGGAATGGCGACTGGGTCTCGGGCATCACAACAAACAAGAGCTTGAGTTCCGAGAAGCGCAGACTGAGACGTAGAAGGGACGTTGGGGAACGGGCGTACCCCCTGGGTGTTGAGACCGGCGCAGCGCCTAGTCAAAAATACAATAATTTTTTTAAAAAGAAATATTTTTCATCTGTTTAATGGATTTACTTTTCAACTCAAATTCCGAGCCTTTTAGAAATATTTTTAAATATTTATTTTCTCATTTCATGGCTATAGTAATCTTGTCTTCCAATTCCCCTTCAGAAGTATATGTGTTTGCACAATCTGTTATCGTCTGATTAGCAAGAAACGTCATTTTAAAACAATATAAAATCATTTCTTTTTCACTTGTGTTGGTTTTCTATCCTTATCAAGCTAGCCGAGACTACAGGGCTGTGGTTCCTAAATCCCTTGGCTTGATTTGGGTCTGAATATGAGAAAGCAGAGCGTGGCTCAGATATATGGCTGGAAAACTTTACTTCAAAAAATGTTGGCCGTCTTTACTCACTCTAAACCACTCTACTTTTGACTTCAGTTTTTGTTTTGATACTTCATGCCTGAAATCGTGTAATGATTCTAAACGCAAGAACAATGAACAATTATTTCCATTGGTCTCCTTTTTTTATAGTGTTGCGCTCATATTCACATATCGTCATAAAATTTACTCACCGTCTAATATTTTTTTAATTTTTTTATTTATTTTACGTCAAAAAACAGTTCAAACTGCGTGTGACGTGTTATGGGGAAAAGTGAATAGTGTGCACATTTTCAAAATTCTCTGATCCCTACACTAAGTCATATACTACTTAAATTATATATTTAAAAAAAAAAGGTTATTGGCGAGGCAAGTGAACCTCGTAAAAGAAGGAATATTTTCAAGGTTACATAAAGTCAATTGGTTCCACGAAAAAATGGACCTTCGTAGGGTATAGGTAGTCGTTTCAGCAGGTTTCAATGTATATTCACGATTGAGAATGTCCCGACTGCATCCCGCGGTCAGTTTATCCTCTCCCCCGGTTCCCAACTAATTCCTTTTTACTTTCCGTTATCTGAGACGGCACAACCAAATTGCATCCCGTTTCGTTCATCCGGTTCTTCAGAAGGAGTAAATATTTTTGTCGAGTTTCCATATATAGCGCAAATAGATGTTCTAGCATCACCCCAGAGAAAACCTCGAACACAGATAATCATGGCAGAATCTTCTGAATGTTAAGCCAACGGGGGCAAGAGGTATCAAGCTTTCCTCAATCTTTTAGCTGTGGTCTGTTCTAAAAGGACGTGCAAATGTTTCGGCAAAACAGACAGAAGTGGACCAAATAAAATCTATAAATATAATAATAAGCACGTGTATATAAATATAATAATAAGAATCGCGGTAAACGCAGAAATCAAGAGAACAGAACGAGATGCAATCGAGTTATGCCCTTTTGAGGAGGCAGGTATACTGTTTAGGAAAAATTGACCGCGGAATGCAGTCGGTTTACGCCCTCAACATTTTGTTGAGCTAAAACATTAACACGTGCATAATCAACCCAATAAATTTACACGCGCCTCATATACTTTATATCAAAGGAATCGCCGGAACCACTGCCGCGGGACTCTGTTGTGGGAGAAATCGAAGAGGAGTAGGTTGAAAGGTGACGGTTCGCAAAGGCGCTTGCGGATCGGTCGCGCGGAGGCGGGGGCGCTGCAGATCCCGTTACGATGCGTCATACTGGTAAACAGTCGCGGAACGGAGCACTGTCCCTCTCACCGCGCCTCTGAGGATCACCACCACCACCACAACCACCACCACCACCACCACACCGCCGCCGCCCACCCCTCGCCACCTCCCAGTCCGTTACACCTTCACTTCCAACTCAACCTACCACTGCCGCTGCAGCCTACATCGCAATACGCAACTCTTGTGCTGCTGCCGTCACTACTACCGATCCCATCACCTGTCGACTCACTGCCATCTTCATGACCAGGCCACTCCCATCTCTACCTCCACCGCCGCCGTCTACACTAGCAACAAGAGAAAGGGAAGAGCACTGTGCTCTCCCAGGCGACGTGGTTGCAACGACAGGAGCAATGGTGACTATGAGTCGCCGACAGCGATGACTATAAAAATGAAGGTGAAGAAGAAACTGGAGTGTCTGACAGTAACAATGGCGGCCAAGCTTAAAATATGGCTTCGTCTTTGTGACGAACGCAACAAAAATGCCAAAGAAGTACAACTTAGCAAATGGGCTACTAAAGAACGGAGACACAAACAGGCAGCAAATGTCACAGGGGTACAAGACCGGTTGACAATGACAAAGACGCAACTTGGAGTCGCAATAAAGAGGCGAAAAAAGTAAAGGAAAGAAAAACGGATGGGTGTGACGGAGGCAGAGCAGACCGGAGGTGACGGTAAACGCGGAAGTAGGACGAAAACTTCAGAGGCGACGGTAATTGTCGCGCAAATTAGAGCTTTCAAATGCCCTCTCATGTTCCATGAGAGTGGGAGTTTTAAGAAAACCCTCATTCGTGACTCGAAAAGTGACGTTCTGTAGCCTGTGAATATAAGATAAATGAATAGAGAAATGGCTAGTAATATATTTTGAAAGAAGGAACCAATGTTAAATGATACATGGCTGTTACTTTTCAGACGCACGGATTATCCTTTTGTACATTTATTACGCAAAAACATTTTACATGTTTAGACGCACGTTTCTGTTCCTTGCAAATATTACCTCATTTAATTACACGCTCAGTCGAATACGCATACCTCGCCGTATTCACACTGATACTTGCTTACTATCTCAGCCCCGAAGTACGCATTTTCAATTTCTAACCTCGGTGTCACGTCTTTCCCACCGCTGTGAAAGGAGTGACAGTACCGTCAGAGACTGTCGTAGACAACAACGACCACCTGGGTGTTCGGGCTTAAGACTATTTTTGCTTCCCACTCGGGGTTGAGAAATAGTGTCAACATTAAGGGGCCAGAAGTGAAAGTATCATTGGCTGTGCAAGGAAATCTTGTGTTGACAAACAAATGATATTTACTTTAATAATGAATGAATATACACAGCAAGGATTTTTTCTTAAATTACAGTAATTGGTATTTAAGTGCTTGATGCATGATTGCACAAGCGTACGTAGTAGGTGGAATTACTACACTTTACGTTCGAGTACTTAGAAACTGAGAGGAAGAAATAAAAATTATTTGTTTTACATTGCAGTGTTCTGTTTAATACATTGAATATAGTTGCCATTGAACTGGAAATGAAATAAAGACCATCTCCAGTAATTTTTAGAAAACCGATCCTAAAAACGAATATTAGTTTTCTCAATAAGCAATTTGAATTCCTTACAAAGAGGCATTTGCCTCAGTATTAGCTGTCCATAAAACTCTTTTGTCTCCGCTCGGATATTCGTAGCCCAGTCACACTCACGGGAAACCGCATAATGAAAGACGAAGGAACGCATCGTCTTCTCGATTGCCCTATTAGCGGCCCTGAAGTCGTTTCCTGCAAAGCACAGCGAGCCTTCGCCGAAGTAGCTCCCGCGGGCGGCTCAGTTCGTCACGTGCGCGGAGGAGATGTGCTGGCAGTCGCCGCCCCCGCCCCTGCTCCCGCCCCCGCCCCCGCCCCCGCCCCCGCCGCAGGACCGCAGCTCCCGCCCGGGCCGCCCTCGCTTACCGTCGCCGACGCCCCCCCGCCCCCCCACCCTCTCGCCATTGCACTGCGTCATGCGAGCGCGGTAGTCAATCCGTGAGTTAAACTCGCCGTCAGGGTCATTTAGAACGATGCGCCGTCGCACTTCAACGCTTAGAATTGTGATAATACTCGACCTCGCAAACAGTGTACACGACGGTTAGTAATGCAGTTTTGGCACAAGCAATAAAATGTTGACACAATTAAAAATAGAATGTTCTTGTTACATCAAATTTGTGTTAGATATTTGTAAGATGCTAAGACTTTCCATAGGACGAAACGAAGTAATGAATTTACCAGGCGTGTTCAACTGAGCGTTTTAGAAAATAATTCTAAAAAAACATTATTATTCCAAGATCCTTTTCATTTGGTGAAAAACCTCCTGTACGTGTCTGTGAATCACTCGACAGCATATCACAAATATGTTCGCTTTCTTCTCGATTTGCCCTCTGTTCGACTCCGTTTGACCCAATTTCTCCTTTCTGCTATTTACAGAAAAAAATAATTACATCCTGAAAAACTGCCCCAACGGTACGAGACTTGGTGCTCCGAGAAAAACAGCTATTCAATTCTTTTAACCATCTATCTGGAGCAAATAGGATTTGTAAGCCAGGCGTAGCTCGCTATACAAAAACATGGAGGAGAACTCTGTATAGCCATAGATCGATAATATGCCTATAATTCGTTTGAAGAGGCACTCGCATGTCCTCAACACACCACTCTAGGACCTATTTAGCCAACATGGCGTTTTTGAGATGTGGACATTCTTTAGTATGATCCCGTGCTACTAACCTTTTCGGCTCAATTTGAGATGGTTTTTATGGATGGATGATGAAGATGATGTGAATTTGAATGAGGTTGGAGCAATGGTGAAACGAGAGGCAGGGGAAAACAGGAACAACCAAGAAAACCTACGGCGAACTCGCTTTGCCCACTATAAATGGATCGTCAGGGACTTGCACCCGGTACCCAGAGGTGGAAGCTAAACAATCTAACCGCTGTACCACAGGACGTCCTGCAGTGCAAATAAACACGAAACGTTCAAACCTGCACCGGCAAAACTCCCAAGTCTATGGGTCATTGAAAGCAGCCCATGCACCGTCAAGTTCCGCTCGAGAGCCTGGCTTACAAAATCCGTCGCTGCTGCATTGTCCCCAGCATTGTTCCAGTGAAGGGGAACAATGCGGCGGCGAGCCCGGCTGAACCGCTTCCCTCGCGTATGCTTACCGTCAGGGAGAGGGATACGACATTGAAGTTGATGTTTTCAAACATCGATTTATTAAATCAAATGTTATGAACATGATAGTTTGTGCTTGATGCTTTTACGTGGTCGATATTTTATTTTTGAATGAAAACCTAACCGAAAAAACTACGAGAATAATAATTTTATAGTATCCATCAATTGAACATTTTTTATATCAATATGATCAATGAGGAAAAATAAGTTATTCAAGTTCTCGTTGATAGTGTAGTCTTTTATTTTCATATAATACAATCAGATAAAAGTTTTTTTAAATTATATTTTTTATCTTTTTCCCGTTAAATATCAACTATAAATTTAAAAAACTCGACAACCGTGAAATAAATTCCCCGTGCAAACATCACTTAACCAGTTTTAAAAACATCAATGTTTAAAAAACACGATTTTGCAGGGAGATGTATTATTAAAATCAGACTGAGGTAAAAATCAAAACTCCCTCAACAATGTGAGCGTAGTTGGAATGACAACATGGAAATATTAGATTGAACTAGCTTCATATTAAGTGAATCGAGTGTGCAATTATGTAATAAAACATTAGAGATACTACAGAAACTGAATAGCAGTTTGGAATTTGGTGGATATTTCCCTTACTGCCCGCTTTCAGCGTGTAGGAATCAGTTGGCTGCAAACAAACATTTTTCTCAGCGCGGCAATTTGCTTTTGAATGTTGACATTTGGTTGCCGATGTCGCCTCCGTGTTACAGTGTATTTTGACATGATGGAGTCCGCCAAACTGAGTGGTCATTCAAGGGATGCGACATCGATATTTTTATAGGAGCATCGATGTTCTAAATATCAAAATGTTAAAGCCGATACTTTTTAATGTCAATGTTTTGTGCTCGATGTTTTTACGTTCTCGGTGTTTTAATAATGAATATAAAATTTCTATCACAATAGCTTAAATATTAAAAAATGAAATAATAACTAATGGCACTATTGTCAGTTTATGTGTACGAAACAAAGGAATGCTATTTGTACTATATTAATCGAACGTCCATTATTCGTATTATTTTTTAATTTTCTTTTCTGTTAAATCTTAATTATATATTTATTAATGAACACGGTCTCTGTGAAATTAAATTTTGTTACGCCCGAATATTACGTTAGAGGTTATTAAACTTCCTGTTTAAAAACACCGACGCTTTTTGGTGGATATACTCGTATTATTAACATCGATGGTTTAAGTTAGAACACCGAATTTAGTAATATCAATGTTTGGTTATCGATGTCACATCGATAAATGCCAGCAGCTCCGCGTCTTCCCTTAAAGGATTCCTCCCCCCAAAATGTAATTTTTAAATTAAGTTATTTCCGTTAAGTGTAAACTGAAGTTTATAAAACCTGAAAAGTCGATAAAACCTGAAATGCCTTCAATTCGTGTGAAGAATAGCTCGCATGTCCTCAACACACCACTCTAGAACCTATTTACCCAGTGCATGGCGCTTTTGAGATGTTGACATTCGTTAGTACGATCCCTTGCTAATAACCTGATCGGCCTAACCTGAGATGGTTTTTGTCGAGATAAAATAAATAAAATGTCGAAATAAAATGTACATAGAAGCCTCCGCGGGCGGCGCGTGATTTTTCGGCGCGGCACGGCGCGGCGGTGGCGTGACGGGCTCCGTGTCCCCGTTTCCGGTTCCGCCATCCAGGGCCTCTGGGAATCAGGCGTTTGACGTCAATTCGCGCGCCCGCTCTTCGGTTGGCGGCGAGGCCCCGCGCTCGGGTCCCCGTCGTGACGCATGGGCATTTTTTCGGGTTGATGCATTTGATGAGGTGGCCGAGCTTGTTTCTACGTGTGTTCCAGGAGTGTGAACAATAGGAATAGAATTATTTCTGAAATTATTTCAAATATAGACGGCGGAGGATGAAACACTGGTAAATGCACAAATGTAAGTGAAAGCTTGATTATACATTTCTAATAGTGAATCAAGTGTATTCGTAGACTACCGATTTGGATTCAATAAAAAAATATACAGTTATTGTATTAAGGTTATTTAGGTGGTGTAGATCTACATTGCCTTGAGATCGTAACTGAAGACTAAAATTATCTAGGGGTCGCTGAACTCAGATGTTAATTGCTAAGGGGATTGATTGTTTGCTTCATAGTCTGTTTTGGGAGGTAAACAACTGTACCAAACATGATAAGTTTATGACGGTTTCTTTTCGAGGAACTACCAAATTTGTATCAATACACATTCGTCACAAATCACTGCAATCTTATGTGACCCGAACATTCACGTAATCTGTGTTCCTAACGTTCAACTAATTCACATATTATTTATATTTGTAAAAGTGCAAGTAATGCAAACTTCGCGATTTCTAGTTATATAAATAATTTTTAAAACTATCATCGTTCAAAGTAAAACAAATTTGATGATTCCCACATGTTCACACCATAACTGTGATTCTCTCCCATTACTCATCTCGATGAAAGACTTTCTCGTGAATTTCTCACAAGATATAGTTATTAGTTCAATTTTTATTTTAGAGCAAATCTCGCGTCAAATCGAGCCATAAATCAAACGCTATTTTCATCCCACCGCTTGGGAAGAGAAAAACTCAGGTAGCTTTATACCGGAAGTGTGCGGCATAATTGATTGAGGGCTCCTCCAAGCGAAGGACGGGGAAACCGGTCCACTGCAGTAGACAGGAAATGAAGGTAATTGGTTTTTCCTGCGATTGCTTGCCGATGGAAACGCAGCAGCAAATTGGATTAGTGAATCTCAAATTGACAGTACTTTCAGTGGGAAAAAGTCCACAAAGAATCGAAATGCAATATATTCCAGTTTTTATTGCGTTATCCGCAAAAGAGGAGACAGTTTAGGTTAAATCAATTTTAAAGTTGTAACTCAGAATACAAGATAACATGATTATTTAAAATAAACAAAATTGTAGTAATTTGTTACGGTCAGTACGGTGGATACGTTTTTTACGGTCATTATGTAGGAAATTCTTAATAGAATTACTTCAGCGAAAGTATAATGGATCTTATAACTTGGTATGTTAGCGGCACATAATAGGTTACGAAGTTGTGAATATTAAAATGAAGCAAAAGGCGTATCTCTTAGAAAATAGTTATTCTCTTGATCAGTTTGTAGTATTGGCAACATGCTCTCAGGATAACGTAAAAATGAGACAACAAGAAGTACATGAAGGCGCCGTAGAAAATACGATAATCGAAGTGCATTCAAAATGCAACACATGGTTAGATATCAGTTCCGGAAGAGACATACGTACATTAACACGTATTCCCATAATTCCCAATGTGTTGTTCTAGGCTGATCAAGGGGACAAATTTGTCCTCGAAACTTCGTGATTTTGGCAACTTGATAAAATATTGTTAACTATCACTGATTCCTGATTGTGTTCGCCTAAAAACGGCTAAAGAATTTTTCTATTAGTCTGGTTACTTGTATTTGTCTCCCTTTGCCGTCATTTGGTAACTGATGCCATCGCAATAACAGAATTCCAAAATGCCGCGTGCAAGAACATTCGAAAATTTTATTATTATTATTATTATTATTATTATTATTATTATTATTATTATTATTATTATTATTATTATTATTATTATTATTATTATTAACAACAATAACAATAACAATAGTAATAATAATAAACAAAGAATAGCCATTCCAGATAGTCGAGATCCCTAAGGCGGTAGTGCCTTGGCGATTTCGGACGAAAGGATTGCGGGTTCGAGTCCCGCCTCGGGCATGAGTGTGTTTGTGTGTGCCGTCTATTCATCCTTCATTATTATTACCATCATCATTCCATCTTCCTTCCCCCCAGGACTAACAACTCTGGGATATAAAAATCGGATTCAGCCTAATGCTGATCCCCTCGTTAGACTTGCAACGTGATAAAATGAAATTGAGCCCGTGCAAGTGCATGTCCTGCGTGGTCGAAGATGGCCTATTCGCGAGCAAAAAAATAACAACAATAAATAAGGAATAAAAACAAAGAAAATGAATAAAGAAATAAAAAAATGACTGATGTAAAAAACTTATGTGTATTTCTTGTGTAGATAATAATGACATAGGTTACACTGCATGGTTTTTAAAAGTTCTTGATCATTTCGTGCCATTTTTTACGCTGAATTTACATTTCGAAAAGGGTCTCACCACAATATAAAATTTATTTACTATTGGTGCTTGTTGTTATTGTAATCAACTGTATTAAGTGTGGCAATACACAAAAATAAAATTTGCAGTTCTTTTACCGATGCAAATAATTGTCTATAACTCGGGATCGAAAATGCCTAGTTTTCAAATATTGCTAATCTAACTTTTTTGAAACTTTTATTCATCATTATATTAGTAACTATTATATATTTTAACTATAACTATTTATAGTTAAAATGTTGGGAAGATATTCTGGAGCTCATGAAAACGTGCTCAGATGGTACTTCTTCCCCGTATGTCACATATATATTCTTTACCGTTCTTTGAGTAAATAAATCAAGATGCAGTTTCATGGTTTGGTACTTATCCAATCGGGAACCACTATTTCAGTCTGCAAGGTCGTGGAGACGAAAACCGAAACTGTGTAATAACAACATTTCGAAATTTCAATAAGTCATTAACCCGGAACGGTCATTGAAACGGTTTGATGGCTTGCTACTGATTCAATCGGGAACCCCTGTTTTAGGCGACAAGGTCGTGGAGACGAAAACCGATACGTTTTGTTAAAAGTCATTCGAAACTGATATTTCATGAACATGGAATGGTGATTGAAAGGGTTTGATGGCTAGGTACTGATTCAATCAGGAAGCACTGTTTCAGCCAGCAAGGTCGTGGGGGCGATACGTGGCGCGGATGCAGGTGGGGAGGTGGCCGTGCAAAGGCACGCACCCCGGGGAGCCCCCTGCGCGCTCGAGGGCCGCGCCATCTGCCGCGATAAGCAGGGGGGCTCCTGCAGGTACGCGGACGCGCTGCGCCGCGCCGCCGCACCGGCTGGCCGCTTATCGCCGCCCCCTTATCGGAGGCTGCCACCGCCGCCGCCGTTGAGCAGGGGGGGGCGGCCGCAGGGGCGCCGCTGAGCAGCGGGCGGGGCGCCCCGCGGGGGACGGCGATTGCGGGCCACTATGCCACTGGGGTACCCTCAGGGCGGCCCACCACGCCCACGCGGGGGCTCTCTTGCCTTCTCAGGTGCAAGGGGCGACAACTACAACCAGACTAACACAAGATTAATTTCTTCAGCCATTTTTCGGCGAACAGAAGCAGGACTCAGGTATCGCACAAGTGGCAGTTAACAATATTTTATTAAATTGGCAAAATCACCACGTTTCGAGGACAAATTTGCCACATTCATCAGGCTAGAACAAATTTTGGGTTTTTTGGGAATAAATTTGTCCTTCTCCTAAAATCACGTCGTGATTTTCCCAACTTAATAAAATATTGTTAACTGTCATATGTGCAATATGTGATTCCCGATTCTGTTCGTCGAAATATGGCCAAAAAACTTTTATATTAATTGAGAGTGACGGGCAATGAAGTTTAATAAATAACCAAGCCGTCCTCCGCTCCTCGTACTCCTTAAAATTAGGTTTTAAGGGGAAATTATGTTTAAAATTTTCCCCAAGATTGAAAGGTAAATTTTGCTTTTTGTTATCAAGTTAAAATGAGCAAGCCTTCATTTGATTTATTTGAGAAACCACATAAGCAACAAGAATGCTCAAGGCATGTTCGTGCGCAGACAAGGAAAATAGACTTCTTAGAATGTCCGTCCACGACAGTAAGTGGAAGGCCGTTAGTGTTGACTTCATGTTAATTTACACTGAATGAAAATTTCAAGAATGGGATCTGCATAGCAGAAAGGAACTATTGAACACCAGGAGGGATACGTTCAGTAGTTTCACAGACATGAGTACTACAGAGTTGAACGAATAACGCAGAATATTCTTATATTCTTCTAATGATGATTTTCTTTCAAACGTGCTCAAGAATTGAAGGACATTCTGGCTCGTAAATATCGGCATCACACTTGCAGTTTACTACACATTTTCACACAAACCTACACATGCTTCCATCGACATTCATGTCAAAATCTATGAACAACACTGGCCCTAGCTTTAATTTAACGGTGTTTGAACAACTACGCAACATATGTAAAACAATTTACAATTTAAATAATTAAAATTCTATTTTGGAAGAGCATTCCTTGCAACCTTTGTTCGTAATTTAATATGGCGGTGGGGATTCTGGAGATGAAGCTCGTAATTGTGCACCATATGTCATAAACAATGCAATTGTTTCTTACTCTAAAGAAATAAATGACATAAATAAATACAAACATTGTGTTGAAGGAACTTTTGTTAGTAAATTCTAATAATTATGATCTCAATTAAAATTGTAGATACCCTCAGCTGATGTGGAACCAACCAGAACGAAAGTACAAATTACTGTTGCAATTTCTTTGGATTTCTTCCAGTTACGCAAGAAAGTTATTATTGTTTATTGTAGAGAACAATAATGTCTAATCAGCTCAGTACATCTCATACAATCAAGACAACTGTTGCACAACAATTTGAGTGCAAAATATAGATACAATTAGTGAATTTCGACGAACGATAAAGCAACGAACTTACGAAGTTAGAGCTGGCAGGAAAGATGGACAGGTCGCGAAAAGTATGTTCTAGTTTGTAGTTAAAATTGTAATGCAACTGTATCTTGAAATGGGTGGATTTTTGTGAAGCTAACACCCATGAAACTCCATTTCCACCGGACTTGTGAATTTAACCTAGAGATGAAGGAAACAATAATTTGTCATTCATAACCGTTAGTAACATTTGAATGTACGAGTGTTTTGACGTGATAATGACTGTGACATGATAAAATAGGAAATGATAGTAGTCATTGTCTTGAAGTGCATTGTAATCAACTGTATCACAGTTAGACCTACTTAACGCGTAAAATAATTCCTTCTTCTTCTTCTTCTCCTCCTCGCATTTAATTAGACTTCAACCTTTATAAAAATCTACAAAGTAGCATTTCTAGTTTTTACAAAGGCTTCAAATATAGTAGGAATAAAGAGTGTTCGACCGACACCAACATCCGGCGTACAAGAGTAGATGAGGAAAAAGGAAAGGAAAGAACTCCTTTCTACACATGAAAAAGACTGTTCTCCACAATCAATCTTCCGACTCGATTTTACACTACAATTTTGAATTAAGATAACAATAGATTGTTATCTTAATCAATCTCATGCTTTTGTCCCACCACGCGATTCTGGTCTCTGATTATCTTCGGAGATTTTTTCTCGGTAAATGGGGGTAGACTATATCGAGATAACGACGTTAGGGATTGGAATACAATTTCAATAATTGTCTATACTACACTCAACTTTTCTCTCTAAACAAATAAATTTAACCTAGGATGTAATGCTAGGTACACTTGTCCAATCAAATCGAAATTCCTAAAAGACAAATTCCCCTCCCCACAAGTACATAATAAAACCAAGTCAAATAGATAACCTAATACAGAAGCATGTAATCGTTAAATAAACTCTAAACCAAGCCCATCCCAAATAAAAAACCTAACAAACGGAGCAGATGAAAAGCTCAAAAAAGTCAAGGATGCCCATTCCTAATAATGAAAATACTCATGTGTTCCAGCCCTTGAAAGGCCTCGCGGCCGAACAAGAAGTAAATAAATGAAAAAGAAAAAGGATTGGAATGAGAGGTGGATGGGAAAGGAAGGATTGCGCGCGATACTTGGCCACTTGTTTAGGATACTCATCCTGCACTCGGATGGAACTGGTCAAAGGGAAGTACGGAAACAATCGACCAGGGCAGCCGACAGAGGCCGGCTTCGAACTAACTAATTAACTGGTGGGGAAAATCCAATTAGAGTCAGGGCTCGAACCTAGAGCCAATCAACGAAGGTTGAGTCGCGGATCTTTCAAAATCTTGGATTTCACCTTCCTATTGACAGGCGCCGAAAAATGCTGGGAGTCGATACTGCAGCTGGTCACCCACGTCATCCAGGGACGAGTCGTGCCCTGGCGATCACACTGCCTCTGAATGACGGGTTCAAATCCCAGACGATCCATGTGGGATGTAACTGACAAGGCAATTGTGTGGTAAGTGTTCTTGAGGTTCTCATTCCACCACGGTCCTATCGTCATTCAAACCAACGCATCAAACGTCATCTCAGTCAGGACATGAATAGATGTCACTGCAGTGCCTCTGACCGGGAGGTCCTGTGTTCGAGTCCCGGCGGTGGACAGATTTTCGACACTACCTAGACAGCTAGGTCGAATTCAGCGGCTGTGTCGAGGAGAATTCTACGCGGCTGGCTGCTCTAATCCGGACTTTTTCGTGGTTTCTCCTCTGAACACCAGGCGAATGCAGGAGAAGAACTCTAACATGCATTACACTTACGTGTCTAATACCTCAACAGTTAACGCGCTCAGCATCACCAATCAATCAAACGCCAACTCAGGAATGGTATCTGAAATACCAATAAACATAATAAAGCTAGCCGGTAAATATGGTTGGGTTAAAAGTAAAACTGGATGGCTCCGTAAGTAAAAAGCGTGCAAAGTAGGTTTGTGCTTAGTTATGTTTCCAGCAAAGCGGCGACAAAACAGAGAGCGCCGGCAGGCGCAGGAGGCGTCGGGGGCCGGCGTGGCGCGGCGCGGCGGAGGCAACGGACCTGCGGTCGCAACCTGCAATCGGAGCCGCTCGACTAATTGCCAGAGCAAGCGGCGTGGCGCGGCGCGTCCAAGGCCGGCCCCGCGAGCGCGCGCGCGCGACGCCGCCGCCGCGAGAACCCTCTTCGCGCCTCCCGCTTCCACGTACGGCGAGCCAACGACCGCCTCCGATGCACTCCAGGGCGCGAGCGAGGCCCGAACCACGGCCCCCTCGGGGCACGAGCACGCGCTCTGTTTGAAACACGGTTCTTTTTGTGTTAGATGGAATACATCGATTAGGATAAACATTTTACAGATGCTTTTTTTTTCTGATTTATGCTAGTTAAAATATCTAAGCTGACTTCATCTATACATTGAAGATTATGCTCTAGAGGAGAACCTCGCGGTGAAGTGTCATGGTTGGTTAAGATTTTGAGAAAGGCTTCATACGGGAATCTATTTTTTATTCGGGTGTGGGTTGGATTTTTTCTAGTTTGAAATGGGATGCTGCTGGTTGGACTGTTAGGTTTTGTTAGGAAGTGTGTGATGTGTACTATTTGGTTTGTTATTGTATTAATGTTTAATTCGGAGTGAAGTTGTTTATTACTTATGAACCAGGGGGCATTTATGATTAATCTGATAAATTTATTTTGTATTATTTGGATTTTATTGATACTTCTGATTCTGATATCTATATTTTTTATTCTGATATCTAATTTTTATATTTAATTCTGATATCTATATGGGTTTTCCAGGTTAGTTTTGTGTCCAGGTGAATTCCTAAGTATTTTATGGGTTGTGATGGTCGGGAGGGGCACGCGCCCTGTGCACGGGGATAGTTTGGATCCAGGGTCTAAGAAAGGGACTCATATGACACGTGTGGAAATACTGAATAGAAAAGAGGTGAGTTGAGACTTCGAATAAAATTCTAATTTGATTAGTGTTTCCGGACACGTCATGTGCTAAGGATAGTAGTCCCGTAAGAGTGGTGCATGTTTTTATCGCGGGAGATGGCGGTGATCTTGCTCCGATGGATGGCGAGATATGGCGCTGGCCAATTCATCTCGTTGCGGCGTTCCTCAACTAGGTATCTCACAACAGCCCGGCACCGCCCTAGACGGGACACGCTCTGAGCTCCTGTCTGGTCTCCCGACATGTGTGGTAATGTAGTGCATGTTAGTGTATGTGTGTGTGTAAGGGGTGAGTATAGGACAAGGAAGAGGAACGAAGGATCGCGCGTGCGGTCCACGACCCGTATGTCAGGGTACTGCTCCGGCATTCGCCTGGTGTGGATCGGAGAAATCAAGAAAAACTAGCGATCAGAGCAGCCGGCAACTATAATTCTCTTTCAGAGAGCGGATAAATTCGATCTAGCTTGACTTCGAAAAATATGTGAACGTAAAATACCGTAAATGCATTTTCAATGGCACACATTACAGAATTTATAATATGCTCTATACATTGCCAGCGGGCTTCGGAGGCGCAGGAGCTTAGATCTATGTTTAAGTGTGAGCAACAGGGCAGCGGGTTCGAATCCACGAGGCTTCGTAACACATGAGATTATTCACCATCTGCTTGTCACATTGCTTTACCACCACGTATGCTATCTGGACCATCATCCAGTTCGTAATCATTTCTTTCTCACTCCTTAAGACCACCCTACCCTTTTCATAGTTTTGGGAAAGAACTCCATGCTTCTTTGGGAGTCACATGACAACTACATAAAGTTTCCAGTGATAAATCCCGATTCGAGACTTTCTGACCGCTTATATATAACGGAGTCACGTGGTACAACTGTGGAACTGTGAAGTAAGGTCACCAAGGAATCCGTAAAGAACCACATTTGGTTTGTAGTTGTTTTTGTTTGTTTCTTGCAAAGGCTTTTATCCAGCTGATAGCCGGCTACCTATTATGTCCAGACGGGACGCACGTTCGACCACACACTCGATCACACACTCGCGGGCTCCATTGACGTGGGGTCAGGGGGACGCGAGGCCCTCAGCGGAAATACATACATACACAACCATACCCAATCGAACACGCGACCCTTCGAACCAGAGCGCAGAGTCTATAGACGCTTTTAGCCACCGGTCATCCAGGTCGGCACCACGATTGGTGTTGCTTATTATTGGTGAAGCTCACTTTTACAACTACAGAAGGGTCAACAAAACAACAGGTAACAACAGAAGCGTCTTGCCAGGAGGTGCGGTCCGCACCTCTGGACGCTGTAGAATTACCAAGCACACAAGCACTTGAGTAGAAGTGACCATTAAGTTATCCTTGGCCAATACTTTGGAATAAATTAAAATAAATTACATTTTTCAAGTTTTTCGAGAACGAATACATTGTTTCCACAGTTTGGTTAACGTTCGTATAATTAAAGTTCGATGACCCAACTTCAAGAGATACAGAACTGTCCAAACAAGTGTCAGGAAGGACAATTATAGAGATGGGGAAAATGGCCCAACACACGCTACTCTTCTAGGCCATCATTTTCTGAGAAGGATTCGCACGAGGCCAGAATGACCTCGCTCAGCCTTTGTCCTCGCTCTCTGCGTTGGAAGAAACGCAAACAGGTGTGGCGGCTCCTCGAGTTGCGTCATTCTAAGAACTGTATTCGTAGTATCCCGCTTTTATGGACTGACATAGTACGCGAATGCGAAAACATAAGTCTGAAAGTGAAATTTTACAAAATTTCTTGAGTAGAAATTGTTTAATGGCGATTCAAAAGGATTGATTATAATTATTACAATCAAGTCAGTATGCATGTTTCATGTAACGAATTATTTATTTGTCGTGTATGGTGTATAATGCGAATGAGCTTCGTTACTTTCGAATCAGTTACTGTCTCTAAAGCATATGCCCTGCTGACTGCCATTCCTTTCAATCTATAAAAAGAGCTATTAGTCCCTCAAGAAACAATAAGAAGATTGTTAGAATAGGTAAATGTACGCAACAAACACACACGGACTCATACACAGGTATCACGAAGATTGTTTCTAACAAACAAAAACGGTTTATACGTCTTTCAGAACTAGGATCAAAGTCTGCATTATCTAACACGATTCAGAGGATTAAGTTTTACCTTCACTAAAAACATCTTAAATGTTCATAAGGCTTACCTCACGCAAAATATAGCATAAATATCTTCTTCCTCAATAAATTAATAGACAAGATTTCACGGAGAAAAAAGAACAGTTGCAGTATACCTGATCCATTATACTGTATCAAGGGAATGCATGATAATATAGGCCCAACCAGGTACACTGTTGCTGTTCCGTGACGGAGATAGTTGGAACGAAAAGTTGCATCGTAAAGAGTCCCTTGTTGCACTCCTCTGAATTCACCTTGTCAGAGTGCACGGGTAGAAGCTGCCGAGCCCAAGCAACCTTGTTGGAAGAGTTGGCTATCTGCTCGGCATAAGCGAGCAACACAGGTTGGAGGATCCAGCCTACCGTCATGACGCATCCGGGCGAAACTGATAGAAGGAGCCGGCCTTCCGTGTCGGCTTGCACAGCTATACTGGTTGAAGGGCCAGCCGTATGTGTTGCCTTATTTAAGCATTTCTTATTGGTGTTACAATTACTGATCGTTGACGGGTATAGGATGGGTTATACGTGGTACTTGCTATTAATAGAATATTCATTATTTATTTTTGATCCAAAAACAGATCTGTATATTTACCTACACAACCAGACACCGTAAAAACGGAAATAATTCCAAAAAAATTACGCATTTAGTGATAATTAAATTTCACAATAAGCCTGAAAAGGCTTTAAATTCTGCAGTCTGATGTTATTACGGTAGATATACATACATCAATATGCCTGCATTGTAGTTAAATGAAAGTTGTGTATGTATATATATATATATATATATATATATATATATATATATATATATATATATATATATATATATACACACACATACATACATACAATGAATATTCTGAAACAGCATGTACCTAAAAATAAAATATTAGAATTTAACATTAAAATATTTATTTAGTAAAATAAAATGTGTAAAATATAACGTAACTCACAATAGAGTGAAATATATTGACATAAACTTAATAGCTAACAAATGATAATGAAACATTGATGTACCACTTAATCATTTATGTGATCAGGTGGATTAAATACACAAGGAGACTAAGAACATGTTTACAGTCATCAGTAATTATTTCAAAAATATTTTATAACTGTTTCAAAATTATTTTAAAAACGTTTTATACCTGTTTCAAAACTATTATAAAAATTGTTTCACAAGTACATTTAAATAGCAACTTTTATTACTGATCTCCCAAAAACAAATTTAATTCACATTTATTTTATAAAAACGCCAAGATTTATTTAAATTATGGCTAAATATGTAGCTGAAAATTATTTTCGAATGTATTTGTTGTTTATTTCTTTTAACCTTTCATTTTACAAATTTAAAATTCTTGTTTTATGTTTATATTAATTTTGGTTACTAAAGGTTCAATTCTATTAGTCCCTTCATTAAACTTAGGGTTCTTGCATTCACTAGCACAAAATACATCTACATAAAATTAACACTTAGTTTACAATAATAATAATAATTACAATAGTAATAAGAGCCAAAATTTATTGCTTATTTATCCTTGAAAATAGATTTTATTACATGGGAGTTTTTTTTGTTTTGTTTTTCTCCCTTTCAAAATTCAAAATTTAAGTAGTATATGACTTAGTGTAGGGATCACAGAATTTTGAAAATGTGCACACTTTTCCCCATAGCACGTCATACGCAGTTTTTAACTGTCTTTTTGACGTAAAATAAATAAAATAAAATAAATAAAAAAAATAAATTACAATAAATTCATAAATAGTTTACATACTGTTAAAATCAAAAAAGTATATGGAAGAAATCACCAACATAAATCATATTTATATTTTTTACTTCTTTTATTTCAATATCTGTAATCTAAATGTATTCACAAACTATAAAATCAAATCAAATTAGTTAAATTAATTTAAAAACTGAAATTAAAATGTATTGCCCAGCATTGATTTACCTGCTGTGTCTGCAATTTGAATTAATCTCATTGCTTAGAAACCTCTTTGCCCATTTGACAATGAATAAGCTCATTGGCCTGTATTTACAAATCCTACACTCCCAAAAAGTTAATGTCATAACTACTATTATTATCACCTGAATGCAACAATAAAAAATTGTGGAGAAGAATGTGCACTCAATAACAGCGAATAAATATAGTGAGAGGCCGGGATAAATCATAATTTTAGTATTGTGTAAGGTGGGAGAAGACTCATCACTTTAGCGTGGGATGAAATGATTGGCCTTCATTTTATTGGAGGAGTCAAATAATAAGTTTTCTTAGCAAATTAATAACCAGTTCTGAAGTGACTTTTAAATTTGGCAAGTTATTTTGTTAAATGCATACTTTTCTGGATTGCTTCAAAATTTAGGATTATATTCTCCGAATACTATTGATTAATTTCACCCACACATAGATCACTACTCAGTATCACTGGTAACTGACAGTAATACAAGGGAGGGGAAAATAATAAGGTGCACACTCTTAGTCTGCTTGCATGCAAAAAAGTAAAATAAAATGTTATAAAACCATGTATATAAAAAAATAAAATAAAAATACATATTTAATTAAATTTTGTAAAATTGCCTATACCAATTCAGAAATTGAAAACAGCAGGATTACCTCTTTGAAGTCATTAAAAAATGTTGAAGATATTACAATGTCTTTGAAATTAGTGTTTGGACATGCAAGTGTGACTGCCTAGGAAAAATTATATAAACCAATAAATTCTAATTTGATTTAAAACTTCTATGCAATTTAAAGAAAAAAAATTGTGATTCAAGAGTAGAAAATGCAGAATTTGACCTCACTTTGGCTCAGATTTCATCTTAAAAATA
The DNA here is from genome assembly GCA_011170035.1 of Teleogryllus occipitalis. Lineage (NCBI taxonomy): Eukaryota > Metazoa > Arthropoda > Insecta > Orthoptera > Gryllidae > Teleogryllus > Teleogryllus occipitalis. Next base: position 114,909 of record BLKR01002437.1, on the reverse strand, counting down.
TGCTCCAATTACATCTGGTGAGGTAGTAGAATGTTCAAAAAGATTCATTTCTCACAAAAGGATGAATTTGACTGAGTAAAATTTTGAAAAATTGTTTAGTGTTCCTGTTTCAAAAGACAATGAAAAAAATACCAAGCTAAAATTTGATAGTGCATTTTTTGTCAAATTTTATCTGGCATATGTATCCAGGTTTTAGCATTTTAAAGGGCACAAGAATCATGTCTAGTAATATTGAATTGTTTTATTTCAAGAGGAAAGTATTTTGTTCATTTGGCAAGGGAAATGTTTTAGAAAATTATCAAGGTCAACACTATTACAACAGTAATGACATTTCTTTGCCAAGAATCATTAACACAATCTGAGATATTTTTCTTTGGTAATTTTGAAGATGAATAATAGCCAAAATCATTGCATATTTGAGAATGCAGTATTATCCATACTATATGAAACAGCACACAGTGGAGAACCCTAAATTATGAAAGACTTGAAATCTTTTTTCCTTGGAAACCAAAGTAAAAATTAATAATCTTTCAAAAGAAAACCACAATTTGTCACACTCCATGAACTTGATTCAGAACTCTAGTTGTAAAACAATGTCCTGAAAAAATAGCATTTTGAAGTGAATGACACTTTTCTAGTGAGAATGTGAATTTTTTATATTACTCATACTCATTTGTAGTAATTCTGAGAGCAGTACTACATAGTACACATTGAAACTATAACAGAATTATAACACAAGTTATATTACCTAATGAGAATTTTAAAATAACTTGCCTGGTCAACAATGATACACACTAAAAAAATTGAACCATTAATGTATACACATTTTGTGAATGTTAAATACGAATGAAATCACAAAAGTCCATGATGCTTGCAAAATTAGCAAAATGTATACTGGCATCACCTTCAAATACATGTTCATGATCTTGTCATAGAATGTAATAGCCATCTAGAATTAACAATATCCATGAATATCTATATCGATGAACCATCACCTGTTTCAATGACCAATTTCCATCACCTGTGCCAAAAACTACCTGAAAAATAAAATTAATACAATAGTATTTGAAAATATAATTAAAGTGATAATTATTGAAAAATAAAAAATAGAAAGTATTTTACAGCAGGTTTTTTTTTACGAATGCATTATTATTTTGTTCAATTATTTACAGAACATGATAGGCTTTAGTCTCAATTTAAATACAGTAATCAAAATTCTGTACACTTACAACATATGGGAATACTATACAACAATTAATTCTACAATTTCTTATTGCCATTAATGACACTTCAAGACTATATTAAAATTATTTCAATGAATTGGCAACATAATAAATATTATTTCTCTACATTTTAATACGAATTTGCAATGCTTAATTGAGTATTAAAGTCTAATCAAATCACTTAAACTTTTTTAATAGGTAAATAATGAGTTTGGAAGTAATTGGATTCTATATCCACTTAACAACATTAGAATTTGAATTGAAAGGATTCAAACCGATGATGTAAAACGAAATAATTGTTTATCTTGTTCGACATAAGCTTTTAGAGGAATTTTACAATTTACATTAAAATAACTTTGAGCTGGATTAATGGCCAACATTTGTAGGTTATGTCCAATTGAAATGCACATAAACTTAATATATGCCTTTCTATTATTACAACGCATGACAGAAATATATACATACCTAAAAGTTGCAATTCCATTCCACCATTCTCTTTTAATCTTGGTTGACAATTCTTGTTTGATTTCAAATAGGCGGTGTAAATGAAGATATCATTTTCTTTCGAACTTCATTCGCCCGTTTACTTCCAATGAAATAAGATTTTCACTTCAAAGAGGTATTTTAGACTCTGTAGTCTGGCACCTATTAAAAGATATCCACCAATATCCTTTAGATTATAATCCACACTGATGCAGCACGATAAGTTTCAATACAGTACTTACCAGTGAACTCATAGTACGTTCAACGATTTGCTTTGCCAACGACGTATTTTTCTACAATAACAAATTGAAAACTTTCACAACGATGCGCTTTTCGCCACTTCGAAGAAATTTTTCTGAAGGGCCAGTCACTCTCTTAGCCCTTCCAAAACGAACTGAATAGAATGTACTCGCAGGCGATCGGCGGCGCGATGCTGCGTCACGCGCTTGCCTTCTGACCTTCGTCAATTCTCGCCTGATATCAGGTCCTTATCGCCCAGCAACACGCGTGGAGTTCGCACTGTCTCCTTCGTTTGCAGTAGTTTTGATGCAAGGTTAATTTAACAACCGATGGCTCAAATTAGTTCTTATGTAGTGAACCTACACTTGTACTTCTTTAAATCAGAATTTTTCTTATGATGAACGGATTGGGTTGCGGTCAGGTTCCAGCCAGGCGCGCGCACGCAACTTCCTGTCCCCCCCTCCCATGCACTTCCAAGAGCCCGCCGAATGCCTTGGGACTGGTAGCTGATGAATATAAAACGTAATTAGTCTATCTTTCGACATTTATATTTACATGTGTAACAACGCAGACGGAAAATAATATAATTATTAAAGTTTGTCTCGAACTTCGTTCCCGTTTTGAGCAAGAATGTTTTCTTTGCTTGATGAAGTCATAATTATCGCATCATGCTTCTATGCTTCTATTATGTAATTGAAATAACGTGATATATATATATATATATATATATATATATATATATATATATATATATATATATACATATATACACACACACATATACATACACATGTGTGTGTTTAACTGATGTTGAATGTTTTTCAATGTATATTTTCTTCAATACGTAATTATCTGACAAGGTATCTGGCTGCTGTAGCCAGCTAGTGCTCTGCAACATGATTAGGCTTGATGAGACCGACAGGTCCGTTTATGAAGCAACATCAACCTCTCAGAAATCACAGGCCGATTGGTCCATCAAGGTTGGTCCATCAAGATCAGCAATCGTAGATGCTGTTGTAACCAGGAAAGGGAGTAAAGCAACAAGGTCTGTGTTTCGCATACAAAGGTTTTGTGTAACTATTGAAACCTTGTTAGGAATTATGGTATCTTTTTTTTTCAGTGTTCTTTTAAAAATCATAATTTATTTGGATTCTGTGCTCTCAGGATAGTCTTCAATACATCTAAATGGATTCCAGTATCCCATTTCCAGTGCTTATTTTAATTATTTAACCTATTTTGTACTCACGTAACTGATAATCACTCTTGGAATCCAAAATAACACAATTCACACCTTCATACAACTTTTCACAAATTCTTAATTCAGTAATTATTGTACCCTCCTCCAGCTCAGTGGAATTATGACAAATCAATTAATAACCTTCCATTATGGCCTTTCTGTCAATCACTTCCAAATATCCAACAAATTCAAAATAAATTATTCACATTTAATTAAGAGTTTATATTACAGAAATAAGCATTTACTATCCTAGCATAAAAATAGTATGACTAGGGGTGGTAAACAAGTTATTAATTCTTTTTATATTCACGATTAACATAATTTTCTTTCTGATTGCCCTGCACCCGTGCGAGTCTTTTGCCTGATAAGCGAGCACTAGCTGTCTGCCAGACTTTCAAGTAGGTCGCAGTGTCAGCACTGAAGAGCAGAAGTGAGGGAGAGGGGAACTTGGGGCAAATTCTCCCGGGCCCCAAACGAATACGAGCTTCGAACACATCTTGTCTCTCGCAAAGAATGCTTCAAACATATCAAAGAAAAAAATAGTTTAGGCCAAATTATAGCTGAGGTCGCTCAAATGAAACGCAGAAAAAGATTTGTGCATGAAAATGTAAATAAAAAGTAATTTTTAATATGTATTTCAACATATTTTAAAATAATTTGTTATAATCAAACTGTTCAAAAATATTCTCTTTTTTTATTTTTTTAGAAATTAAAACAATGTTCATATAACTTGGTAAAGAATGTGTTTTTGTTTGAAATAAATGTCCTCAGGTGGTCTATTGTTTCAGGTCTCGTATTTTTCCTGAGCGCCCCTGAATGTCAGTAATGTCAATATTTTGAAATTGTTGGGGATCAGTCTATTGCCCATCCTGAGGATTGCGCGGGGTTGGTTGTTCAAGGGATGTCTTGATCTCAGGAATCCACTGGCACGATTGGAACATCGGATCCTTTCATATACCAAACTTCAATTGCGGAATCTCAACCACAAGCTCTAGAGCACCAGGTAGTGATTAATTTAGTTCCTACATTCTGAATATCTTTTGGAATCACTGATTGGAAAAAGGAAGAAAATCCATTCAAAGGTGTATAGAGAAAACTAAGAAAAACTTACGCATACAACTTTGTCCCCCCCCCCCAAAAAAAACAATGTTGGTACGAATTATGAAACCCCATATAAAGTTCTACATCAAAATATGATAGTATCATAGAGATGTAAGATAAATGACGGTCGGTTTGCTCTTGATAGTAACGGGAAATATTGAGCTCCACTTTCGAATTTTGCACAATTTTTTTTCAATTATTTTATTATTTTGAAAGGTATACATGGTTCAGTTTTGAATACAAACTCTTTCACATGTTGTTGATGCTTATGATCTATTCGAATTTTGCACACTTCACTTTTCCTGATCACGTTGTCAGATAAGGATGTTGTGGCAGGAGTGAGTATCCCATTTAATATGCAAACATCAGAGTATCCTGTTGTTTCTTTCAATAGCATTTTGCGATATTGAAAAATGGGTGTCCTGATTGCGGAAGTTATTGGAATTTACACTTCGTAACACCCAGCCTTCAGGAATTGGCAATTTCAAATCTAATTGCGTTATTGTCTCCTGTCGGTTGTCAAGCCAATCTCGAAAGCTTCGCACACTACTGACTTTTTTAATATTCATATTTATTACCTTCACTTTCATCATCAAAATCATCATCTTCTGGTTATTCTTCTTTCTCTTCCGCCAAGTCTCCGTATATCTGTCCAGATTACAGACTTCTGTGACTCCTCCATTTTCCCCCGTTGTCAGCTGACTTTTTGCATCATCAGAGGTGCTGAGAACAAGACAACTTTATTTTCAGCGTCATTCCATTATTTTTTTTATTCTCATGTGGGTTCCTGCATGTTAGTCTCCAGGAACATACATATTATTGAGATTCCCTCTAACTGAGCCAGAGAATTTACAAGGGACAGTCACGAATTGAAGTTATTGGACAGAGTACATGAACGGGCAATGGTCTAATAAGAGATGGAGCAAACAATTCACCCCCCCTCCAAGAAAAACTTAGCGCGAACGCGAGTTACTGACTACAGTTCCATATCAAGTGCCCGGCTACCTATAATAGAGAAGAGAAGACAGCGTTCCTAATAGAGAAGGAAAGACAGCGTTCTTGTCGAAAGGCTACAGATATCGGTTCGTTGCATATGTTGAAATGTCCCACATTTTCTCATCCAGATCTCTGTACCTTTGATGATATGCGGAATCGAGGTCGCCCGCTCGAGTGGCGGCTGCGGGCGCGGCGGGAGACAGCACGTCGCCAGCGGCGAGGCTGATAACGACTGCACTCGTAACGAGCCTTCTGGTGTTATTTCGGGCGGCGAGCGTCACGAGATTTCGCGTATCGCAGGTGAATCAGTGCCGCTCCCCGCACGGGCCTCAACCACTTGCAGCAGCTACCTCTCTCTCTCTCTCTCTCTCTCTCTCTCTCTCTCTCTCTCTCTCTCTCTCTCTCTCTCTCTCTCTGTCTCGCATTCTTCCACTCCGCTTGGACTACAGAATTCGACAATTTGCTCCACCTTCCTCTTTTATTTCGTTTCATTCCACACAAATCGGTTATTTCACCTCTACCTCTCAGTCACTCAACTCATTCACTGTCCTCATCGTCCTAGACATCGCAAACTCGCAATGCTGCAATTCCTCTGAACCCTCTGACTAAATAAATTTACACCTGTTTCTATCTATACCTTCCTTACCATTTTACACCATCATCCAAAATCCTGCCCCATCCGGAAGGTCCGACGGGAGGGCTGGGGAAGAGAAGCGGCACTGCTGTGATTATCTCACACTCTAATATAATTTTAAATAATTATTATTGAAATGTTAAGTCCAAAGTGAAACTAGATCTAACGTTTGAGGAATAAATTATCGTGCGGTAATGATTAAAAACAAAAATAATGATCGTTGTAAATTTGGAAAATTTTACGTTGAAAATATCAGGTTCTCGTCCCCGTCATGTTCATCACCAACCATCGGCTAATGTTTACTTCATCCGGCTAAAATTCGAAGTATTCTTCGTGGCTGATCCTACGTCTCTTTTTATCCATCCAATTTGGATAATCTCCGAATTAACTGCCTGATTCCCGAATTAGCCACATTCAATCATAAGCTGAAACAAATACAATATTTTAACAGATTGGGCACTGTCGCTTAACGACCCTACGTTCTAACACCACCCCGTACCATTTCGAGTTACCAGGCACCATCCCAAACAATTCTGGGCCTCACACTTGCCCACAACAGTGCATCCGCCGCCGTTGCCCCCTCTGCCGCCCACGCCGCCGCCAAAGGTGCCTACGTGACGATCGCGGCGTGAGGTGTGTCATTCGGCGCAGACAGATATTCATTCGAGCAATCGACCAAATACGAAGTGTGAAATTCGTGGAACGTCAGATGCTTTCCGAATACCACATGTTTGCACGTAGTACGCTGGCGGGTTTTTTGCCGTTCTCACAGAGTGGAAAGTACACTTTGTACCGTACCGTGCGTGCTTCTGTGTTAGTCACACTGCTAGTAGAAACCGTCAGTTTTTTTACTTTACTGCACATTTAGGGTTCAGTTGTTCGAGAAGTGTACTTATTTAGGCTCTAATAATAAGTGAATAGTGAAACACAAAATAAGAGGCTATGCACCTAGAGATTAATCTTGTCTTCTTTACGGGACTAAAATATTATGATAAAACCACTGAACAAATAATATAATTCATTAATTGAAAAATATGCATGTACATATTGTTCTTATCTCAATCATTTACTGATTATTTCTAGGTACGCTTCACCTGAAGAGGTCATTGATACCCACGAGAAATCTAATACTTGCGAAAATGATGACTGAAGTGAAGGAGGTGCAATGAGAGACTCAGGAAAGTTCGTATTTAATGCAATGTATTTGATTTTAGAATTCCCTATTTTGACTTCTTTACTTACTTTGTATGATGAGGGCTGTGATACGTTACGACACAATACGAGGGAATATTGGTGAATTTGTTTATGCAATTATGTTCCTACTAATTGTACTGAGCTAAAAGAGGTCAATGAATTTTTCTTTTGTTGTGGAAGCCGAGTGATCACGCCGCACTTCCTTATTCCTACGCTGCGAGTTGAGGTTGAAAATTATGGTAGTCAGAGTGGTTTCGCAACGACTAAGGAGAAGCGATGACTAGTAATTTTATGTTAGAAAGACCTGGGGTAGATTTTTACGGAATGAGTGAAATACAGAATGATGTATCAAGCTCACAAAGAAAAAGTAAGATGACAGAATTTGGTTTCCCATTTGTAATTTCTCAAATATAATTTTCCTTTCATCAACCTCACTTCTTAAAACAAAGGTTGAATTAAAATAAAGTGAAGATAAAAGATAAACAAAATTGGTGAAATACATTTACTTCTTAATTCTAACTAAATATCTAAATATCATTTACTTCTTAATCGAACTAAATAAGAGTGAAGCAAACACCATTTACGTATTAATATTTTATTCATAAAAGTTCCTTCAAAAAGACACTTACCCCAAGTAAGTAACTACATAACACTTATTTTCCAATAATACTAAACATAAGTGAACCAAATACACTTGGTTAAACACTTATTGGAAAATAAGTGTTATGTAGTTACTTACTTGGGGTAAGTGTATTTTTAAAGGAACTTTTATGAATAAAATATTAATACGTAAATGATGTTTGCTTCACTTATATTTAGTTCGATGATAACATTATTGTAAATTTTTAATCTATTATGTTAATGGGCAAACGGAAATATTTAAAACAGTTATATACTGAAAGGACCTTCCATGGACTATTTTGTGTGTATTCATCTGCTCAGAAAAATAATATTCAATGTTCCTTGGGATTTGAAAATCTACAACTACCACCACCACCACCACCACCACCACCATTACCACCACCACCACCACCACTACCACCACCACCACCACCACCACTAACACTACTACTATCAATACATCAGTTAAACCTTCAAACCTACTAGTTAAAATAAAAACGAATCAGGCAATTTAACAAAGTTTTTTTTGGGGGGGGTATTTAAGGTCGCATCAACATCTAGGTCATTGGCGTCCACTATTGGGGTTTACGTTATGGCAACTATGAAGAAGAAACGAAATGATGATAAGGGGTGAAAGGACGAACACAAATACAACTATGCCCGAGGCGGAACTCGAACCCGCGACCCCTCGGTCCGAGATCACAACGACACTACTGCCTTAACGATCTCGGCTTCCGTACCGGCAACAAAGCTTTTTGTTTCGAACGTTTTGCTCCATGAGTGAACACACTTGCAACCTGTGTATATTTTAAGTAATTTTATCTAAGGATTTGTTGTTCTTAGATTAGGACCTAGCAGACATTAGACAAGAAATCACTTCAGACGTAGATGCATATGGAAAATATAATTGGTCACTTTTGTTTTATGAGTTCAAAAAAGTAGAAACCACACAAATATTTGCAGAATGGAATGGAAGTGTATAGATAAGATGCAGCCGATGGCCGATAAGATTTTTTTCTGCAGGATGCAGTAATCTACGAAACGGACTAGATTCTAGGAGATACATTTCCATTTCCACGAATTTAATTCTTGATTTCATCAATTATAACACCCACGCAAATTAATGCCGCAAAGCATTGGTTTCTCAACAGCAGACAGCAAGATTATTTGGAATCAGCAATCTGGGAAAATGAGGAATCTAATTGTACTCGCTATCAATTTATGATGCACGGTAAAGGTCGAGGCATGGGAACTTCCATACAATATTACTTTATAGATGTGAGGTCGCGAATATCCTAGTAGCTAAGAGGTCCACACTCGTTCGCGATACGGGTCAGTTTTATCTGTTCCAATTTACCCGTCAAGGCAAACATGAGCATCATAACCCTCAAGATATTACGAGCTACGCTTATTCTAACTATAGCAATTAATCCTGTGATTAATATTTGTTTTAAGAGGCCTAAACACGTTTAGAATATGAGGCAGTTTCTCCCGTACGTTTTATACATCAGGGTAAAAGTGAGCGTTCGTGGGACCAAACGTCCGGGTAAAAGTGAGCGTTCTCGCGTAAAACTTGGCCACACGCTACCTGTCGACTCCTGATTTCCTTCAGTTCGTTGTTGACGTATCCTGAACGTCTGAGCGCGTAATCCTTTACCTGGTACAGTTTTGTTGAGATTGTGACTGTCAAAATAATTACGTAATCTCGAGGAGCGGTAAAGCCTGACGGGTGAAGTGGAATGTTTATGCGCGCCTGCTGTTAAACTTAAGACGCGCGAACTCCTGGACTAAAACCATTATGTATCTAGAATTACGTAGAGCTAGAATGTAATTGTTTTTCCCAAGAAAAGACACGTTGCTTTGAATCCGACTTACGCATGAAGCTGGATAATTAACAAACAGAATAAATCCATATGAAATGCAAATGCAAATTTGCCAATTTAGAATCAATCTTGAAGTGCAAGTAGTGGTTTTAATCAAGTTCTGCTATCTGTTGCATTCGTGAGTAATCTACCACAACTAAAGTCCAAATGGTGCATTTTTAAACTAGATAACAAACAAATGCACACACGCACACACACACGCGCGCCCTATAAGGACAACACGAAGACCCCAAAACCTCTCTGTAAGTCATTCTCTCTCCCACCATTATCGTTCACGCTTAGCGGGTGGCGCAATTCTTGCATCACTTGCGCAGTCAAAGGTGTCTGAATCCAATAAACAAACGCGCAGATTAGTGAACCATTCAGCGTCATTCACGTACGGCTCCCGGTCGTTATCTCCTATCTATCCGCCCAATGCTATGCCGATTAAAGATCCTCTCGTCAGGGCCCACTTGACGTTCGAAAGCTTCTGAAGTACGATTACCTGAGACCTTACGCGCTTAAATGGAACTATCCAGCATCACAAATGCTATATAAATAAAAGAACGCCAATATAAATATTCCATATTTTGTAATGTTTTACGGTTTTAGCTTTATTTATTAGGACAACCTTTTGGTCCAATTCGCCTCTTCGCGGACCCCAGCCTGGGACAACCACCTTTTCCACGGCTTCCCCTTGTTCTCTTCCTCCTCCTCCTCGAATACGGAGGCAGCCCTTAGGAATCTCTGCATAGATGTTTGTGCAATGATCCTTATACCACGTATGTGCTGAGTTGCCCCGCTAGCACATCTGCGCTCGAATAGCAAGTTTTGAGGTTAACGACTACATTTGTTCAAAAATGTTTATCCTCCGAACATCGATAGAAAGCTTCGATAAGTCATAAATTTCGGAGAACAGGTTTACAGTTGATGAGTAAGGAGCTGTCCCGACACAAAACTTCTCATGGAACAGCTATACGAACATTGGATTCAGTGGTTTATGATTCATTCGATTTGAATTATGAGTTCATAATCATACATTTGCGATTCTGTGCAATTATGGAATCTTTTCCTCCATCTTCCCAAGAACCGGTAGGCGGGCAGTATTGAAATGTCCACTGATAAAGACATCTCGGCGAGGCTCATGACCCGTTTGCCGTGTTGTGCCTGAGCAGGTCACCTCCAGGAGCAGATGGGGAAGATTATGCCGAGGGGCGTGGCTCGGTTCTCGCGCAATATGAGCGAAGCTTTCGACAGCCAGGGGGGCTCGCCTCCCAGTGAAGTGCGGAACAGATGCGCGAACAGCTGATGTCACGTGGGATGGAACGTGCAAGTGGCGAAACCATTTCGTTCTCGCACATACCAAGCACACACGTAGGTGTTGAATAGCGGGAATGTAGAATAATGGAATGGCAAAGGTCATAGTCCCCGGGTTTGATAAATTCAGACAGTCGTATTTTGCAGTTTGTTCTTCCATTGATGTGCTTCATTTTAGTACGGTCATTACCTAACCAGTTTCTCAAATGAGGTATTAAAATACACTGTTTATTATAATACAAAGAAAATAATATCCAATGTCTGAAAATATCTCAGAAAGAAAATTTTAAGAGAGTACTGCACAATATTTGAATGTATCAACTATTTCAACATCAATTATCTAAAAATTTGAACACGTGTTTCGAATCAGAAGCAACCCGATGTACTCGAATGTCATTATTAAATAATACAGTTCTTTTGTGAAGGGAGGTTAACAGAATCATCAAGAACACAACAAATTAATTTATAGCTTCTTTTATCTTCGTAGCTATTCGTGTTGTAGTATGCACAACTTCCAGGTTATAGATTATTAAATTACATCTCGTGATCTCCGAGAGTGTGCCGATTTGTTAATCAAATCAACGAGAGGAGTGATTCCGAGAACCATCTCTCCAATGGCGCGAACGGGGGGCGCCGCGCGGTTCCTTATAGAACTGCGGCATCGTTGCCGATGTTTTCAAAACATCCATGTTTCTGTAGAAATTTCTATGTTTTAAACATAGAAGTATTGAAGCCGATGTTTTTTGTTTTTTTTTTGACATAAATGTTTTTACGTTTTCTATTTGTTGGTGGATGAAAAACTTCCACAACTACAATTTCCTTAAAGTTAAAACATGAAGTAATAACTTATTGTACTACTGCGGTTTGTGCTAATTTATGAAGCAGACTATCCTTCGCCCCCGATGATCTTCGCGTCGGTCGTTTTATTTCCTTCGTTTTTCCTCGTATTTCGCACATGGAGGGGTTTTATAACTTTTTCAGTTACATTTTAATTATAAATTAATGTACACGACCCCTGTCAAATTAAATTTTGTTGCGCACAAAGTTAACAGCCAGCAGTTACTAAACCAGCTTTAAAACATAAAGATTTGAAAGCAACGATGGTTTTTGGTCCAAGTATTGTTATCATCAATGTTTTAATTTTCAACATGGATGTGTTTGTGATGTCGCATAAGTAGCTCCTTATCGCCGGGAGGCGGGCGCGACGATGCGGCCGGGCGGCGGGTGGCACGACCTGCCAAGGGGCCAAGTGGGGCAGATCGCGCCACGCAGAGGTGGGGGCGGGGAAGGCGTGGTCGAGTGGGGCGGGCGGGGCGTGGCGAGGCGAGGCGAGGCGAGGCGAGGTGGAATGGGGCGAGCGACGCCGGGCGGGGCGGTGGATGCAGGGCGGGACAACGAGGAGCAGGGCGGGACAGGGAGGGGTGACGGGTGGAACAGTGAGGGGAAGGGGCGGAACAGTAAGGGAAGGGGCAAGGCGGGGGCTGGGCGGAGCGGAGAGGTGGGGCGGGGAGGAGCAGGGAGGGGAGGGGCGAGGCGAGGCTGGGTGGAGCGGCGCCGTGGGGCGTGGCGGGGCGAGTGGGGCGGGGCGGAGGGCCTGCAGGCGGCCCACGCGGCTTCCAGGAAAAGCGCGCCGGCTTCTCCGAACGAGTCCACGCCTGCGCGGCCGGGGCAGCCCCCCCGCCACAGGCCGCCTTCGCCTGCGCCGCCGCCGCTCACATTCACAGATATCTCGTAAGCTCCACTCACGTCACCACTGCTACCATTATGTCGGTGGTTCTTCAGTTTAGGTCAATAAAAGAAGTAACACTTCATATTGCCGACGTTTCAGCCATTTATTCGGCCTTCGTAGGGGCAACTACCATAATAATGCAAATCATACAAATGCCAAAACCTCTTCAATGTAATTTGTTTACAAAATTTTATTTTTTATGTATTTATTTACTCATTTTTTTTTTTTTTGTCTTTGGTATTGAGATAAACTCAAGAACCTTACGAGATATAATTCCAACGGGTTAAGAATCACTTAACATAGCTACCATTATTCGTCACGAGTTTTGGAAAATACGAAAATAAATTTCGATGAGTAATCGGTCTCAAGACGGAATTAGAGAGAAATAAACACAACTGGGACCATTAATAATTGAACGTTTAAAACACCCAGTATTACTCCTAAAATAATACAATAAAATATTTTGTTAGATGTGTATTTCAAATACGTGACATTTATAGTTCGTCGATTATATTCCTTAGTGCAGTACTTTTTAAGAAGAAAACATGTCAAAACCACTGTGTCCCTGACTATAATTGGTTGTATTCCATGCGGATGTTATTATGTACTTTATAACCAATCTTTTTTTTTCTTTATCAAAAAATATCTTCGTTAGACCGATTGTTTAAATTGATATTTATTCCTTTTCTTCAGAGAATGCAATGATATTCTCCAAAAGAAAACACTACTATTACTTTACTACCTTCACCGTTTCTTCCTTGCCAATCCCCCCTTCACTATCTCCAGTCTTTCACTCTTCTATTCCATCACCCCCTCACCCCCTGCATTAGGGCCAACACCCCCTTGGATATATACAGGCGGTGCTGGTTAGGGTCGATGGGGACAGGGAAAGAAGTAACAGAATATTGAACTCAGTGATGAAGTGGTAGCTTTGTAGTTCATTGTAGTGAGCTGTTGGTGTCGATGTCGTTGTTGTTATTCTAAAAATGTATATTATTTAGTCAATGACCAGTAAAAGCTGTATGTGTCAGTTTCATCATGGGGCCCCTTGACTTGTGGAGCCCCGGCGATCGCCCGGTCTGCCCATGCCGAGCACCGGCACCTACCACAGACTGAGGAGGTGGTTGTTTTCTCTATGGTTCTACATCCCTTCCACGCCCTCCACCTCCCCACTTTGAACACCATCCCTGCCTGCCGCCCCGCCCTTCCGCGTGCCTCTCTGCCACTCGTTTCCCCGCCGGGCGCCACGCCGCCCACGTCGCGCCGGTGCGTCTGCACTCTGGGCTAGCCAACCGCCCTACATTTGGGACAGTCCCCCATTGACGTCAATTGTCCTGTAGTTCTCTCCTTTTAATACATTTTTAACATTTGTTGTCATTTATTTTATCACACGACTAACATCTGCTATGGAGCATCGTTGGTTGTTTAATGTAGAAGAGAAAATATGAAGAGCCTTTTTATGAACATTGACACACGCATGCATGATATTGTTCTGTCTAGCGTCTAAAATAAGACCATCTTCATCTGCATTTTGTGAACGAATCTTTTCATTTGAATCGAAAATGGAAAGAAGAAAGAAATAGAACTGTTATTTTAAAAAGAAATTTGTTGATGAGGTGTTTTTTTTTGTCGAGTGCCCCATTTACATGAACATTGTTGGCAACCCTAGCGCACTATGTGCCATCGGTCGCCGTTGCCTTTGTTCCCACCGCCTCTTGCATGTCGCTTTGCGCCAGACGTGCGGGCGCTGCCTGCTCTGTGGAAATTTCCACGGAGCTGGTAGGCTTAGTGGAGCTGAGATTCACAGCACCGCACACGACCACCTCGAAAGGAAAGTGATGATTTCAGCAAAATTAGGGCCAAAACATTAATTATCGAATTAATGTGAGAAGTTATTAGTTCGCAAGATAAATATGCTGTAAATCTGTTTCTATAATGGCGTTATTGGTCTGAAAGAAATCGATTAAAAGGGAATGGAATTTACTATAATAAAAAAGCGAAGTGTGTACTTTTATATGTGTTGTTTTTTGTTTTTGTTTTTTTTAAATACGCAAGAAAAGTAGGAAATATGTAAAATATAGTGTTAAAAATAACTTTAGTCAAGCATTTTCCGAGCATAAAACGTCGTCGATCAGGCCCTCAAATGTATTTGGAGCAGCTAAAAGTTCCTCTTCAGAAAAAATTGTACACTGATCTTCACTACACATAAGAGTTTTATTCAAAATATAAATTACTTTTGTATATAAACACTGTTGTTTACAAGTTGGTGCACAAGTGAAGAGTAGTAAGGTAGAGCAGAAGACTAGTAAATGGAAAATATCCTTTCCTCAAACCGCGATAAAACAATGATCTGTAAAAATGTATTTGTTAGTTTTCAATGGAGTTACGCATAGGTCACATGAAACATAAGCAAGCACATGGTTGAAATTACTTCTGCTTAACAAACACTTGCTCATCCTTGATTTCGAGTACACGGCTTCTATGAAGCAGAGGAATATAAGTTTCAGATTTCACGGCGAAGGTCCGGTAGTCATAGAAACGCAGAAGCATTACATTGTTTTGTAAAAAAGATGATTCCAGTTAACTTATATTGCAAACTCACATCTGAAATATTCCGTTTCGTAAAATTATAATTAGATTATTAAAATGCAACCAAATATGTGGAAATAGTATAAATATTTACAAATGTAATTATACCAAAATATGCAGAATAAAAATTGCTCAAATTCATTCAGAATGTCTTGTAAACTTTTAAATATATTATTGAATCCTATAAAAAATATAGTTACAAGAAAATCCGTTACCCATTGATTAAGATTGCAATTAATTTCTTTACTAAATACCATTTCCGAAAAAAAACCTGCATAATTTACAACGATGCTAGGATTTCACTCGGTTATTTCGGACGTCATACGAATACCAATAAACCACATCCATTGACACTAAAAAGACCAGCACTTTGAATAATTTGAGATTACTTAAAAATGTTAAGAGAAAAATCTATTTAAAAATACTACATATTTTGTGATTTAGAATAAAAATGAGACGAGTAATTTTCTTCAGTCATAACAAAATATTCTTGTAAACAACCCAAAATGTTTGCAACAATCGAATCGGCTGCGCACTTCTCGAGTTTCGCAAGCATTTTATCGCATGACGTAAGATATAGATTAGACCCCGATATCAAATAATCATATGACCGATAGGGCGTACGGTTTTCAAATATCGTGCAAATACAAGGACTTCTTCGCAGAGAACTTTCTGGAGGGAGCCAAAATAACTTAGTTTATCTTCATTTCCATCATAACCAATCTTCACACTAACTATCATTGACCCAATTTGACTTATGACCTATATCGGCGAGTAACAAATCAAATAGTACGTTTATTTTTTGTTTTCATGATGAAATGGTCCATTAGTGGCTGATTAGTGTTTATTAGTCGCTGATCTTATTGCAGTGAATATGCTGGCATTACTTTCTTTTACAAATTATATTATTTTGCTGGAGGTTTAGTAAAAATCTTTCTGAACATAGATGGTTTTAATTAGGATAAGAACGCCATCTATTTATAATAATTCTGAAGTATACTTCTTATCATATTATTAACAATTTGGAAATCTCTATATATAATGGCCTTATTTATATGATAACTTCCACTAATGATTTATGCTCTTCAACGAAGCATATTTGATCACTGTTTACACAAATGAATAAATTCAAAACAGAATCTATCAACGGCTAACAAAAGACAAACATTAGTGTAATAGTAGTGTTCATTAAATTAGTGCATTAATGTAATACAAAATTTAGTGCATTAATGCAATACAAAAAGAGTTTTCAGAAAAGTGGAAATTGCTGTAATATTTCTTTCGTAAGAACTCGGTGTTTTTTTTTTTTTTTTGTTGAGTCTTTTTAAACTGTATGCTAATCTTTGTACTTGATTTTATATTTATTATTATTATTATTATTATTATTATTATTATTATTATTATTATTATTATTATTATTACAGATCTAAGGAGGCCCGGTGGTGCAATTTTTAAGATTTTAAATTTTGTATCTTCATGAACTCAATTGAATACAATGGTAAAATTGATGTTCGTATATAATTGGTTGCAAAAGTGGTAATTGTGAATGTTTTATTTTTTTTAATCTATTTGCCAACTTCGGTTAGTTCTTTGAATTTTTCATTTCTATCGTTCTCATTTTTTATGGACTTAATCATGATAATAAAATTTCAGGATTTGTGAATAAAATTCCGGAATTCATAATTCGTGATTTTTTGTGCGTATTTTCTTACTTTCTGGGTACTGGAATATGTGTGAAAAGATGTAATTTGATATTAATAAGTAATGAATAGAGTAAAGAATTACATAAGAGTACATTCATCGGTATGTTGACTTTTACTCAAAACATTAAATTTTAAAACACGATTTATTTTTAAAAAAATATTTCAGCTTTTCGACAGTTATTTCAGAGCAACCGGGCCATTTATGCAGCATGTATCAAGGCTAGAACCTTTTAACCCTCAGCTGCTGGAGCTTATAGATGGCCACTTCCAGAAGAGCATAATTGTGTATATGCTGAATGACAATACATTTCCCTTTCCTTTTTGTGTTTTATACTGCAGAGTATTATTTGTCTGCCTGATGTGTTTACCATTAGATGTCCGAGCAGTGCGGTGTCTAATTCGGGCGACGATTGTGACGCAACAGGGGCGGGTGTGGGGGGGAGGGCGACGGCCCCAGTGACAGGTGCAGGCGAGGCGAGGCGCGGCGACGCGAGCGCCGGAGCAGCCGTGACCCGGACGCGACCACGGGCGACGAACTGCGCAGTACCGGATCTGTACGGCGGCGTAGGGGAGGCGCGCCACGACGGCCGCGGCCCGGCCGTGGTGCAGGGAGGCGGCGGCGAGGGGTGGTGGTGGTGGTGGTGGTGATGGTGGTGGTGGTGGCGACGACGACGACGACAGAGCAGGACAAGCGCACAGCGTACAAGGCGGCGAGGGGGCGGCGGCAGCGACGGCGTGCAGGAGAGGCCCACAGAGGAGGAGGCAGCGAAGAAGGGGGCGGAGGCGGAGGAGGCGGCGGCGGCGACAGTGCAGAACAGGCGCGCAGCGTACGAGGTGGCGAGGGGAAGCCGTGGCGGCGGGGCCGGCGGCGGCGACGACGACGACCACGATGCACGAGAGGCGCGCAGCTTAAGTGGTGGGGAGGGGGGCGAGGGCGAGGGTGACGGCGGCGACAACGACGACGACGACGGTGCCCGAGAGGCGAGCAGCTTAGGTAGGGGGAGGGGGGGGGCGAGGGCGGGGCGACGCGGCGACGGCGGCGGCGACGACGACGACGACGGTGCACGAGCGGTGAGCAGCTTAGGTGGTGGGGAGGGGGCGAGGGCGAGGGCGACGGCGGTGGCGGCGACGACGACGACGATGACGCCGAGGCGCGCAGCTTAGGTGGAGGGAGGGACGAGGGCGAGGTGACGGCGACAACGACGACGACGACGGCACGAGGCGAGCAGCTTAGGTAGGGGGAGGCGAGGGCGAGGGCGACGGCGACGGCGGCGGCGACGACGACGACGACGACGACGGTGCACGAGCGGTGAACAGCTTAGGTGGTGGGGAGGGGGGGCGAGGGCGAGGGCGACGGCGGCGGTGGCGACGACGACGACGACGATGACGCACGAGAGGCGCGCAGCTTAGGTGGAGGGGAGGGGGACGAGGGCGAGGGCGACGGCGGCGATAACGACGACGACGACGGTGCACGAGAGGCGAGCAGCTTAGGTAGGGGGAGGGGGGGCGAGGGCGAGGGCGACGGCGACGGCGGGGGCGACGACGACGACGACGACGACGGTGCACGAGCGGTGAGCAGCTTAGGTGGTGGGGAGGGGGGGCGAGGGCGAGGGCGACGGCGGCGGTGGCGACGACGACGACGACGATGACGCACGAGAGGCGCGCAGCTTAGGTGGAGGGGAGGGGGACGAGGGCGAGGGCGACGGCGGCGATAACGACGACGACGACGGTGCACGAGAGGCGAGCAGCTTAGGTGGTAGGGGAGGGGGCGAGGGCGAGGGCGACGGCGACGGCGGCGAAGACGACGACGACGCACGAGAGCGCGCAGCTAGGTGGGAGGGGAGGGGACGAGGGCGAGGGCGACGGCGGCGATAACGACGACGACGACGGTGAGGCGAGCAGCCTTAGGTAGGGGAGGGCGAGGGCGACAGCGACGGCGACGGCGACGGCGCGGCGGCGGCGGCGGCGGCGGCGGCGACGACGACGACGACGGCGACGACGCACGAGACGCGCAGCTTAGGTAGGGGGAGGGGGCGAGGGCGAGGGCGACGGCGGCGACAACGACGACGACGACGGTGCACGAGAGGCGAGCAGCTTAGGTGGTGGGGAGGGGGGAGGGCGACGGCGACGGCGGCGGTGGCGACGACGACGACGCACGAGAGGCGCGCAGCTTAGGTGGAGGGGAGGGGGGGCGAGGGCGATGGCGGCGACAACGACGACGACGACGACGGTGCACGAGAGGCGAGCAGCTTAGTTAGGGGGGGGGGCGAGGGCGACGGCGACGGCGGCGACGACGACGACGACGACGCACGAGAGGCGCGCAGCTTAGGTGGTGGGGAGGGGGGCGAGGGCGAGGGCGACGGAGGCGGCGGCGGCGGCGGCGGCGATGTTGGCGTCAACGGTGGCGGTGGCGGCAGGTGGAGCAGGACAGAAGCGCAGCGGCGGAGGCGGCGGCGATGGCAGTGTAGCAGTGACGCTTAACACAGTAGATGGCGAGGGCAGCGGCGGTGGGGATGGAGGTGGCGCGAATAGTGGGGAGGTTGAGGGCGGTAGCGGAGAAATGACGGACGACGCGCGGCGCACCGGTGACGTCACAGGCGGCGACCACGATGCAACGAAAGACGCGAAACCGACGCCGTGGAGAGGGAGGGTTGGAGGCGATGAAGGCGTTTGAGGTTTTGGTAGCGATGGAGGTGGAACGATGTAGATGTCGTTAGAGGCGAAAGGCAATGTCAGTCCATGGAGGGAAGAAGGTGCCCGCGACTCGGGTGAAGGCCTGGTTACACTGATCTTGATTTTTCAGAAAATATTTGTGTCAAATTTTTAATCTTACAGTATAAGATGAAATTTGTTCGTATTGTCGATTTATCAAAATATGTTATTAGTTTGACTGATTATTTCGTTTATTGTTTCCGAGCGCGGGAACTGCTATGGTCCGTTCCGTAAGTGAGGTGCAAGTTATACCCCAGGAGGTGGTGGTGTTCCTCCCCTCCCAGAACTTGCGATTCTACGATCTCTAAGCTTGACAGATCTCACGACATATGTGGTAGTGTAGTGCATGTGTGTGTGTGTGTGTGTGTGTGAGGAGCGAGGATAGGTCAAGGAAGAGGGAGGAATTATCGCGCGCGGTCCGTGGCCGGCCCGTTTGTTATCCCATCCCTACTTCCTCCCGAGCAGAGGCACTGCATTAGCAGCAGATGTTTCCTTGTGCTATCTTAGTCGGTATGTTACTTGTATGTCGCACAGCTAAATAATGTTCGGCCGTGAAATGGCAAGGAAGGATGAAAATGCAATTTGCAAAATTGTTTTGTATTCTCGCATAATGTCGCATAGATCATATTATTCGTTTTCTGGTTAATACTTTAAATGCAACTAAAATATAGCACAGAAATTTAATAATGGCGAAATAACGACATAGTTATTCTGCTTGTCCGCAATGGTCAATAGCATTCAAATACGTTTAAAAACACACACCTTAAGGTCTTGTAAGCGATAACAAATTGTAGTGAGCTGATATGATAGCGAATGTTGTCAGGTTAGTAAATTTCAAGCAGGAGTGAAATATGGTGCCCGTCAAGTAAGCAGGGATGACGTATGACAGATAATGCCGTTGTTGGGGGAAGAAGGCCCGTGCTTATTGTTTGTGCATTTGGATGGATGCTGCGATGGCTAAGGCGAGGTCGCTCTGTTTGCGTGGGTGTTTGTTCTAACAATGGTTTTTCCGCCGGAGTCCTAAGTTTTAATCTCAGTTCATGGTGACTCGAAAACCGGTGATATAATCTGACAGTTAATAGAAAACATTGTTAATGAGATGGAGAAGACAGTGGAGTTCGATTGAAACAGAAAGATCATGACAGTACAAATGGGACGATGAGCACACAACGAATACTCAATATTTACAGCAGGGGTGTCCAACGGGCAAGGGTCACAACAAAAACCTTTAATATGGTTGCGAGCCATACAAGTATTTTAATTACTCGGACGGTGCACACGTGAGCTCGCACTGTTGATTGTGGCAATTTGACCGCCTTTTCTGAAACGGCGGGGTGAGGGTGGGGAGATGGAACTTGCGTGATATAAGATCATATCATACATAACACAGTGAAACACATTCGGATGATTTTGAATTTCAGAATTTATTAGAAAACAATTGCTTAACTCTAAACTTAACCTATTTTTACATTAAGGGGTGTTGACCCCGACAAGGAGACGTGCGCTAGGCGCACAATGTTCTCGCCCGACATGGATGCAAGGGACTTTCAGTTCTGACTAATAATCTTTTGCAGGCCACAGTAGATGGCACCGAGGGCCGCCAATTGGACAACCCTGGTTTAGAGAATACAAATTGTTTTTTCCGGTTCAGAGCTTTCTGAAAGGTAGAGAAGATGTACCTCAGAAATTTATTTTAGATATCAGAATCAATGCTAGATCATATATCATATTTTTCAATAATAATCATATTAATCAATCATATTTTTAAATAATTTGCAACCAACACTACAATTCAAAACAATTATAAAACTAAGATAAAAAAAATAGAAACATTAAAACAGGGCTATCCGTCTTTTATACTATAAAATTGTTTCATGATCATTGTGAACAAGAGCTTCTAACTTGTGTGGTGCAGTAGCGGGAAAAAAATGAGACATTTAGCATCACAGAACTCGATCTTTACTCGAGGCGAATTTACAAGAAGCACGTCATGTACCTTCGTTCCATGATGCACCATTTTCTTTGTCTCTTTTACACGTTTAGGTAGAGAAACGTCGCAGTATTGCACAAAAGGTCTGAAAACATGCTGAGAGGCAGGCATAAAATTAAAAAAGCATCAAGGGGTCTGTGACCTGAAGATTGTGTCATGGTGGTCCAATTGTGAGACTTCAAAGACGTGAAATTTGTCCCGTCGATGCCAATTTTCTTGGTTATGCACAATAAAACTCGGCGGAGACATTTGTAGAAACGGTTAGGGTGTAAATGAATTCAAACAAGATGAGAATACGTGGTGATTATTTTCCAATCTGAATATGTGGAACAATTATATGTGAGTTTTCTATCTTGTTCATAACAGTCTATTTGTACTAATATGACCCCAAAAATACATTTCCTCCAAGATATAGAATACTATGTATGTTTATATTATATGTACGTATGTATTTTCAAAACTTCCATTGTTTTGTTTCAACATCAACAAAATTAAATCGAGAGAAACATCTAGCTTATTAATCCATCTAATCTTAGAACATTTGAAACAATTATGCACATCTGACATTTCATCGGATATAATTTTGGAAAGAACGGGAATTTTTTTTGCTACAAGGAACATATTATTACGAACGAATCTGACAGATATTTCGAAAAATGCCAATTTTTTTCTGGAATAGATGAAAGTACACTTATAAAAAAACGTCGCATTTCTCGTTTTCGGTTAACATTGTGAATTTTCGAATATGTTCAAAGTTACAAATATGCGAGAAAGTATGTGCTGTTGTGGCTCTAATTTATTGTTCTGAGATTATGCAATCTCTTTGGGATCTGTGAGAATGGTGTTGTTTTGCTCCCACACGGGAAAATGTATGTTTGTTTGTTCGCTAGTATTATTTTTTTTATTGTTACCTGAAAACTTGTAAACGCTTTCAAAGAAAAGTTCAATGTTCCTAATAAAATCCAGTAGCTGCATATTCTCTATCCTTAACATCGCGTCATGAAAATAAGTAATAGGTAGATTCAAACGACACAAACACTATATTTAACAGAAGAAAAACATTTGAAACGAAATCTCTGCGAATTCAAAACTACTTTTGTTTCAAATTTATTTTCTGGAAACAAAACATCGCAATGCGTACACTGCTCGGATGATACACAAAATACTACGGTGAGTGTATCCTGCAAATTCCTCCTGCTCCTGCGACTCCATTAGCGACTTGCTACCGGGTCCTCGGACCAGTCTTGACTTGCACCAACAGAGTGCGGTTTCCGCTAAATGCAATTAACGCGTTTGCGAAGAGTGCGCGAGTTTTACGCGTACTCGGGAACCGGTTTTGTGTTGTGAGATCTGAAGGTTTGCAATTACTATCCATTCTCCAACAATCCATCCACACAGAATTTCCAAATTATCCCCCGAAAGTCATTCCTGACAGGTTCACGGTTTATAATTATTGTTAATTTAAATCTCACTCCATTCACGTAACTCATCACTCGCATCACTCATATATCACTGCATTTTTATTATCTTTGCACTGAGTATAAACACGACAAATAAATCAATAACTGATTTTAAGAAAATTTCAAATTGCGAATATCGAAGAGATCATGGAGACACAACAATAAATTATGGGTTACATTCGAGAAACCTTCGTTTGTGTCTTTCTTAATTTCATGTGACGTTCGTGTTAAAGGAGCGATGTGGAAAACAATATTTTCGAGATGTCAAACAACTAAAAAGCAGTTGCAGACTATCATCGCTGCTCGTCCTTATTTCTGGGCTGAACCCAACAGCTTCATCTCCATGAGATTTCGGTCATTAAGAGGAATCCTCGAATTCCCTTCTGATTAGTTACCGGAAATAAAGGGAAGGATATTACGGAATTTCGCTCTACGGTAGGTTACAATATGACAACCGAAACGTTGGCAACTGTGCCTAGGGTGCGGGCTACCCTAGACAGTCAAATTTCAATTGATTTTATGGTTACTCGTCTACTTCAGGATATGCATTTTGAATGTGTTCCATAATTCTCGTACATCCAGCCTCAAGGAAATTGAAACGAATGCGTTCGTAACGAAATGTGATACTTCACGCTTTACTTACCAGACAGCAATTGGTAATAGAAAGGTGAGAAATGTTCAATGTAGCCTGGTTGATGTGCACGGATACGCTATTTTTTTAAGGTGATGATATCATCTTCTTTTTCAATTAGGTACGATTCAAGTAGAGGTTTGGTGCTATATTTTGCCAATGTGTCTACGTTTCTGGTTAAATATTGGTTGAGGATTTGTTTGTTTTTGTTTTTAGTTTATAAATTATTATTTTTTATTTATTGCCATCTGGTGAAGAACACGGGAGTTGCAATTACTCTACACTGAACATTTTCTCAATTACATCCTGAAATGCGAAAAGGGTGTTTATTTAACATGTTAGTAAACTGTTCTTCAATTCAATTCAATTATGCCTTATTTATTTTTACTGGCGAGACTCAGGCCATCACATCTGCTCTTCCGTTTGCCCACGCAAATTTTGCCAACTCCTTTCACCCTCTAGGAAAGAAACAAGGAATCACTCCGGCGGCGAAACATGCTATTTAAATTTAGCTGAGAGGCTTTTTTTAGGTTTGACGATCTTCCGCATGCAGTAAATCTACAACATAGGACACTCGGCGTTACTTCCCCTCCTAAGGAAGGCGCACGAAGGATTTTTTCGTCCTTAAAAATGCACGGGTTCGATCGTGTTTGAACTCGCAAACTTGGGAACAACAGCTCGATACTCTAACCGATAAACAGAGAAATTACTACAAGAAGGGACCGCTTTGACAGCCATTATTTAGTCACTGCTGGCAACAAAACTGGAGGTTATGTCTATGCATACATTTTGTCAATACGTTTGTTTACAATTAGCTCATTTGTAAATGCGTTTATCACTATCTCTTGCATTGGCATCGCCCTGCATGACGTTCATTTGTTTTATCTGCCAAAGTGGTCCCAACTTCGAGTAACTCCCGTATATTACCGAAGCCAAGCTTTAAAGCTATGGCGTAATCCTACGGCACGCCCACCCCTCACAGCTTGTGGATCACCGCCTGACCGAAAAACGCGCTTCACTGCGGTTGAACGACCGCGCAACGCTGCACTGCTCTCGCGAAGGCTCACGTTCCCCACACGCGCAGGCCGCTGACTCCGCTGCGCCCACGACGCCCCCCGCCGTCACCCGCTCCCTCCTCGGTACCCCGGCGATTTCCCGCTCCGCCGCGGCGACCGCCTATCAGCGCCGCGCCGCAGCCGCGCGCAGCGCCGGGCCGCGAAGGAAGGAATAAACGACAATTGTTGCAGCACAGCTCTGTCAGAGTGGAGAAGGCGTTGCCAGTGGTCGCGCGCAGGACCCGCGAAGCGGCGCTCAACACGAGTAGCAACTCGCTGCCGCATCGCCCGAAACTCCAACAAAGAAACTCTTTTACGATCTAATCATCCGATTACGGACGCGCCCGAAGACAGCCGATTGTGTACGAGTTACATCACTTGCCCGCATCACAATAAGTAAATAGAAGACGCGCGGGACGCACATGTGCATGTGTATATAATTTACTGGGGCTCTCCGGCGGCTACCGGGTGCCGACGCGCGCCGCGATTGGTCGACCGATCCCCCCCACTATCACCACACGCGCGCTGGCCCCCACCACGGCGGCGTCGCCGCCTCCACCGCCATCGCCGCGTACGGCACCGCGCCAGCCGCCGCATCGGCTGCCACAGACGGCGTGTTGGCTTGGACGAGAACGGACGTGGAAGAGCTACGCTCCTACGCACCTGTTGACTTCCAACTCGTACTTCGCGGGAGCGACAAGTAACATGGCTATCCCCTTCGTTCTGCCCTCGGACCAGGAGGCGGAACAGGACTATCGCCTACTAAACCGACTACTTCTAGATCTTTACGAAGTAGTCCGACAAATTCTACTGCGCCAGCGGATTCTGCGTCAACCAGATGACAACGGCGACTCGGACAACGCAAGTGAGTACACTGCCTTTATTTTTGTACCAAGTGGTCGTGTGTATGTGTGACGTGTTTCGATGTGAAAACCGTGCGGACTAGTGAATGTCGAGTTTGAAAGTAGGCGTGCGGTGAACGATCCCAAGTGTCAACTTGACGTTTCAAAACGACGTCGTCGTGACGTTTCTCAATCGGTGGTGTCTACTTGCGAATGTTGAGCCGGCGACCGTCAGGCTAAATAAGTGTCGAAAGAGCATCCAATGTGTAATCATGCACAAGTTCTACTTATCCAAGCTCTATTCAGTGTATCTCGTATTTTATTTTTTTTCGCATAAAAAAACTTAGTAATAAAAATATTCAGTTTGGATTCTTCCTCGTGATGAGACTTACCCGTTCGTAGACCTGACTAGTGCTAACTTGTTGACTCACACTCTCGGAGATGTCAATGAACTACTTTCGCTTCCTACAACTCTATTGCACAACTCGTGGAGAGAATTGTTTTTCGACGCCGTTCCAAATTAATTTCGCAAAAAAAGGTAAAAGTTCGAGATAGCATGAACCGATGTTAGAGGTAAATAGTGCCGAAAAACAGAAGCAAGCCTGAGGCATGTAATATATAACTGTCACATTAAACAAAATATTCTCGCTGCGTCCGCAAGTCGTCTTACACCACGTCGCCGTCGCGGTTTGACATTTCCGCACCCTTATCTCGACCGCGCGCGTTGCTGCCGCCGCCGCTGCCGTCGCGACGTGTGGGAGGAAAAGCGCGACCGGTGGGTCAGAAGCCCTGGGGGCCGGGGTTGACGTCCCGGTCAGCGTGGGGCCAGGCGGCGTCCGGCCAGCCCACCCACCCGCCCGCCCGCTCGCCGGCCGGCCTGCAGCCTGCCGGCGGCACAGCGTCGACAAGTCCAGGCTTGTTGGGGGTCAGTCGCCTCCTGCGGCGCGTCTTCGCGGGTCGCGTGTCTGTCGCGTGCCGCGTGGGGGTCGGTCGGCGTGAGCGCGCGCGTACGCGTGTGTGCGTGCGTTGACGCGTGGAAGCTGCGCTGGGCGTGGGCGAGCGAGTTGTCGCCGCGTTCTCTACTCGCGCGAGTGTTGTTGATAAACTTCCGTGTTGATAAATCTGAAACTGTGCTTTTGATTCCCGGAAAGAAAACATTTACACGAACACGTGTGTTATGTACGATGCATGCGATTGCACGTTTATCAATGTCATCGATCTTCCGATTGTCCAAATTTGTGTGAGTGATCCCGTTTCTCGTGAGAACTTTGAGTTGTGTTTTTGATGACGAAACGGTGTGTGACAAGTCAAGCTAGTAATGAAAACTATTTTCCACAACAATATTCGCGAAGCTCGACGCCATGTGTGTGTTTGGTCATTATGATACGCGGAGACCTGAAATGGTAAAATAATTTCAAGTCCAGAATTGCTTGGGTAAACTATAAAGAACAAGCTAATTTATCGTAGAAGTGTGGCTTGCAGAACATAAACATAGATGAACGAGTTAAGATTTTAGCTACATCACCGGCGCCCGCGTTTGAGGTCTAGTGCGTGGATTCACTTGAGACCAAGTCGTCAACATATGTGCATGAAAAAATGTTTCGTCCTCTGCGCCGTCCTACAAATCGAAGTAGAAACCGGCGCCCTATGTTTCTACGAGTACATTGTTGACGCGGACTCTCTCATGTGTGCAGCAGTGTCGGCTACTGCGCGATCGGCTCGACGCTCGCGACGCTAAACCCCGATCGCATTGCGGGCGAGTTAACGTACGCGTGACGCGGTACAGTGTCAGCGATCTCGATGGCGCTGACGCGGGCGAGTTCTCTGGCGCCGTCAGCCCGCGTCACGCCGGACGATGCGGTTCGCGCGCGTAACGGGACCGGGAGGCGCGACGTGGACGTGCTAACACTTTCGTCGCGTGTCGCAACGGGCGATGCAGCACGGGGCAGCGGGCGCGGGAGGCCTGGAAGCGCCAATTGAGCGTGGTTCATCGGTTGCGTCGTTTTAGCGTGGCCAATGCGACGGAAGATTCGCGAACTTGCATGTGTTTGGAACGAATGACGTGGAGTGTACAGATGAGTGTGTTATAATTTTTTCTGACTTTACTTGTACACGAGTAGCGAACAACGTAAATACTTACGTTGACCTTCAAAATTACTTTTTTGTGCACCTTTTCGGTTTACGAGTAAAATAGTGAGCGATGATTTAGCTGAATGCTGAATGTGACTGTTGCAACGTGCGAGAGAACGCGTCTCGACTTCTGAATGTTGTTCTGTAATATGTATGCATTGCACATGGTAAGCCGAGTTGTCGGCGCGAAGTGTTTTCCGCATAGCGTACGAACGTGCTGGAGGTGTCGAATTGTGAGTTTAGTGCTGGCTGTTGCCATCGTGCCAAATTCGCCTAACAGATTTTCGAAACACGAAACTAAATAGAATTAGCCTTCACGTATTCGCTTAGGGTATTCTCGGAGCGAATCCGTGTTCATTTAATCGTGTTTTTTCTTCTTCTTCTGAACTGTCGCTATCTCTACGGTGAGTTGGTTGGGGCCGGGGCTAAGTTTAGCTCGGACCGGAACAGTGGTGTTATCGGGCACGAGATGCACAGTGCTACTGACTGATAAAACCCGTTTTCTCGCATATAATTTCCGCACTGCTTGAAGCAAGTTACGCAGGCAGTTGCACTTAGTTGTAATATAAATGTATTGCTATAAACAGACATGTTCTTATAGTTACTTGTAACGTTCGTATATGTTCGATTGTTTTATGATTCAGTGTTAACTACTGTTTAATGTTGAACGAATTTATTTCATGCAAATGCACTAAAGATCATTGCCATTTCCTACACAGTGAGAATCTTCCTAGTGTATATTTGTAATCAGGAGATTTTACCGATATGCAAATTTGCACTTGTCTTGATGTTGTGATACTTTGTGAGATAGGTCAAGTTGCGTTATATCACTGCACTTGTAAATGCAGTAAAGAGTATTTTGTATTCCCTATGCAGTTTAAATTCTTCCCAAATAGCGTCTTGTTCACTCAATGTTTCTATTTTCGGTGCATGGCGTGATTTCACTGCCAATGTTTGTGATAAGGACGAAAGTGACGAAATAAATCATAAACCTTTCTTTTTGTTAGTTCTTTACCGTTTTCTTTGCAGATAAGATATCTTTTTCGCAGCCTACATGTTCTGTGTTGAGATTGTATGTGATAACAAACCATTTTTAAGAATGTGAATGTTAGTAGTTCCCATGTATACATATTAGTGAAATAATGTTGATTATTAACGTGAATGAATCATTACATGCTTAAGTATATGGGATAACAACGAATACCACTTCATTGCAGGGCAGCTCATGATCGTAGGTAATTTTAAAATATTTTGAAAGGAAATGATTTAGTCATTTGAGTGAATTTGGCACCCGAGTATTTAAGATAATTCATTTCAGGACGAGAATAACGTATTAACAATAAATTCCGAAAGAAAATTTCGAATTCATACAATTTTCATAATTTGTTAAATTGCACATACTCTGATATTTCTCCCAAAATAGTTAAGTTTCAATAAATCGTTTCAGACACTCTGAACCAAAGTTGCGAATACGTATTATGAGTGAGGTGGATGTGCAAAGCGGATGCTTTTATCAATAACACTTTCGAAGGAGTTCGAAATCTATTGAGAGAGGCCTCCAAGCTCGTAGATTTTATTTAGCTTCGTTGAGAACAAATATGAGAGTGAGTTCA
Organism: Teleogryllus occipitalis; assembly: GCA_011170035.1. Lineage (NCBI taxonomy): Eukaryota > Metazoa > Arthropoda > Insecta > Orthoptera > Gryllidae > Teleogryllus > Teleogryllus occipitalis. The sequence continues at coordinate 85,547 of BLKR01002437.1, read as the reverse complement.
CATTTAATTACAAGCCCTTTTGGAACCACCAGAATTTACCAGAATAGCAGAACGATTCAAACGTGCAATGAAGTTTGACTATGAGGTTAGTGAATGCAGCGGGAATGAATATTGCGGGTAAATATTCAAAGCAGATGATGCCCAAGCTAGTATGTGGCCTTTATCTTAATTAAAAACACATGTTAAGGTTCCCACATACGCTTGCGATGTGATAAGTTTTGCTCGTTCAGTTTTACCCTTCCGGGAAATACGAGGGCCTGAAACCAGAACTCCACTAGTTACACTGTCGTGAATTCACTCATGATTTTCTCGAGGAGACATCCTCGTCGATGACCGCACCTTTAGGTTTGCGCTCGTAAACATGTTCGAATATTTATATATGTATTAACTTATCCTGTGAGTTATTTTGCCGGGGCAGAGCCTTTGGCAGCGCAGGGCGAGGAGTGTGGAAAAGACTGGGGTGAATTTAATTCTCTGTGCGAATTTAATCACACGTGTTTCCACTAATAAAAATAAAATAATAATAATAATAATAATAATAATAATAATAATAATAATAATAATAATAATAATAATGAGTATTATAATTATGAGTCGATTGAAAAAATCTACTCCAGGTTGCAACCTTCTTCCTAAGGAGCAGATCTAGAGACAGTCGGTGCCTCCTACAATACTTTGCAGGCAAATTCAAAATGCAGCCTGTTCCTAATAAAACAAAGTCTTGCACTTCCCAGTCTTTTGAATGACCAGGGAGTTAAGCTAAGTTCTTACACAAATTTTGAGGCACAAATCCCAGAGCTCCGGTAATTATCGGGACGATTATTATTATTATTATTATTATTATTATTATTATTATTATTATTATTATTACTATCATTATTACTATTATTATTATTGTTGTTGTTGTTGTTGAAATGAAAGCAACAGAGACGGTGTAGCGGAGGGGCACCCCGAGGCGCCCCGAGAGCGGGGCAGGGGGTGGGGTGGGGTGGGGTCCTGGCGGCGCTATCGGACGCCGCGGGCGCCGGGCGTCGATAGCGTGGGCGATAAGCCGCGGCGCGGGCGGCGGTGCGTCTGCCTTTCGGAAAGGTCGGGGGCTCTGGGGTGGGTGCTCGCAGACGCCCCGGTGGGTGAGCGGGCTGGCGGAGCAGCCCGGCCAAGCGGTGTGAGGCTGCTGGCGCATCTAGCGCGCCCAGCCAGTGACGGATTCTCACAAGTTTTGTCACTGTGTGCGAGACACGGTAGATTGCCGAGGATCACTTCACGGTTCAGTTTCATACACTACCCGTAACACCATAGTAGGCACGTATCTCTTCCCGTGTTTCACCATCGATTTTTCACTAATCGAAGTTGTTTCTCCGAGAAGTAAAAAATGCCCATGTTTGTCCTTTTATTGCTTCTTCGAATGTTTACTTATTTCCAGTTGTCTCTCTATCACAATAACTTTGTGTTTTGTTCAATGTTTTTATCCACCACTCTCCCTTTCTGTTTGCAATCTCTCTCCCTTAAATTAAAATTAAAATTGTAAAGTTATCACGAAATTTGAAATATGCTCCAACACCCAAGGTTACGTATTGTTTTTCGATTCATTCTACAATTTTGTTTTCCATTCCACAATTACCACGATGGACGGACCGGTTTATGTGTCTCAGGGCAACAACTGATGTCATTGCAGAGCCTCTGACCGGGAGGTCCTAGAGTTGAGTCCCGACGGTGGCAGGATTTCCAACACTAATTGGAGAGCTAGGTCGCATTCAGTTGCTGCCTGGTAGAGAATTCTAGAGGCCAGCTGCTCTGATCGGTAGTTTTCAGAGGTTTCTCCGATCAACACCTGGCGAATACCGGAGCAGAACTCTAACAAATGAGCCACGGACCGCGCGCGATCTTGCCTTCCTCTTCCTTATCCTATTCCCACCTCTTACACACACACACACACACACACACACACACATACACACATGCACTACACTACCACACAAGTTGGGAGACCAATCGGGAGCTTAGATCTTGTCCCGACAGCGGCTGTGCCCTATTGGTTAGTGAAAACCTCACATGCCGACGTGTAGGTCGGCTCCGGTTCTCGCCATCCGGTGGAGTAAGATCACTACTACATACCGCGGTAAAAACATGTACAACACTTACGGGACCGATTACCTTAGTAGACGACGCATTTGTAAACACCAATCAGTCAATCGATCCACACTAATCTTGATGGTCGGTAGAAATACTATAATAGGGAGCATTTTTCCTTTTCTTTCTCCCTTTGAACCGTATCCGCGGGTGTCGTCTTGCTCTGCTCTCGTGCTCCCGTGTCGCGGGTTGGTACAGCCGGTGGCACTAGCGCGCCAGCTTCCCCGAAGCCGCCTTCGCGCTGCGCGCCGCGCCGCGCCGCCCGCCCGCCGCAGCCGAGTGGCTTCCCGGAAGGCGAGGGCGCGCGCGGCGCCTTCCGTTGGCGGCGGCGGTGGCAATCTGCGCTCTGGAGTAGAGGCAGCGCCGTCTCCAGCAAATAGACTGACTGGCCGTTTCATTTGATCGTGGTGGAATTTATAATGCAGGGCAGATTTTGTTCGAATGTGATCAAAAGTATGGTCGAAAGCCTAAGTATGAAAGGCGTAAGCTAAAAGTACGGCGTGAGTTCGTGGGGTACTAGATGTTTCATTAGTTTTCCAAAACATTCAGAAAGTCCTTGGATATAAACATTCCCGGCAAACTTCGTCGTTCCGAGCAATTGATTCCTGCCGAAAACATTTGCTAGAGAGCAGGTTACGCAAAACGCAAACTTATTTTTTTGCCTTTACCTCTATGTCATCTTTTCCAGTTTCTGTTTGGACTTCAATTCTTCTCATCAGTTTGGGAAGTGCACGAAAGCAGCGACATGGCTGCCCGCTCTACCCAAGGACAGATTGTGGCTCTTTTTGGAAAATTATTGAAACTTGATGAAGAGTAGTTTTAATTATTCGTAGAAAATCGCGATTGTCATAAACTGTATCGCAACAAAGTATCTAAGAAATGATGTATCTATCTGCTGATGGTAGCAATGAATTAGTTTTACAAATAATGAAAATTCTCTTTGTATTAAAATATGAAATGCCTAGACTTCATTTTCCGTTCGTCCATTAGACGGCTTTGGCTTTAGAAACGCTTCCGAGATGCTACATTTCACAATTCGAAAAGTTTTCTTGTGAGATTTTGCTTTTTGAACACGTGTAATGTATCCAATGTTTTCTATCGCAAATGGACATGCGCAGAAGGAAATTGGTACTAATTAATCGAGATCATTGAGATCTCCAATTTTCTTGCGACGATTTTTCACCTCTTTTTACATCCTCGTTTAATATAAGCTACAATGCGCTTTTTTCCTCTCGTTTGTTAACTATTTAGTATCAATAGCCCGTCTCGCATCAACTAGGTGTAAAAGAACTCTGTATACACAAGTTACTTCATTTTATATTTAAATTCAATTACTAATTTGTAGTAATCAGTGCTACGTGAAATTAGCAAGAGTGTGTTGCATGAAACCAAGAGTTGCTTGTTAGAATTCGGCCTCTAGCATATACGGGAGTGAATTGCAAGACAAATATCTACGAGCATTTGTAAATAGAAATTCTACGCCTCGTTCCCAGCTAAGCGTGCAGTGATGCCCACAACAAACTGCACAAGAATCACAGAAAGGCCCTTCTGACTTGCGATGGTTCGCGACAATGCTCTAATACTCCCGGCACGTTCGGGCTACTGCGTCACAGAGGGGGAGAGTTAAAACGGCGTGCTCGGCAGCTTGCGCGAAAATACGCGCCCGGCCCCGTCCAAATAAGGTACTGAGGTGTCTTCCTCCTCCAGTGACACACATCCTTAACGCGGAGACGCAGCTCGCTGCGGCGGGGAGCGCTGTCCAGTTTCCTGCTGCAGGCCGTTCACCTGCCGGGGCGCTGCTGGCGGCGGCGGTGGCGCCTGTGCGCGGCAACCCGCCAGGCGGCGCTGCGGGCGCCACCGCCGCCTCCTCCTCCCCCTCCGTCTTGTTACGCAACCCAACGGACGCCGCCGCCGCCACCACCGACTTTGAATTGCTGATCGTTGGCGGCGTAACGGAAAGAGATTCGAACTCGGGCCGAGGCGGTTTGAGAAGCTCTGCGCGAGGGGCAGCGAATGAGAGGATGCGACACGGGCGAGAGAATAAGAGAAAAAACTGAAGGGAGTGGGAGAAGCGAAAGGAGGAGCTGTGGAAAGAGAGAGAGGGGGGGATTGGCTTCGTGGCTGTATGTACTATGTGGCTAGTTGGTCACATGGTAAAGACGGGATCACTACAGGGCATGTGGTAAAGATGCTTTGAGTTATTTCGAAGGTATGTAAATTAAATTTTGTTGAGGAAGGTAGAGTACCGAATATCAGTTGGAATGAGTATTATATCCTGAATGCCTGTTTTTTTGTAGTTGCACAGAAAATTAAATGAAACGTTTTTCTGATATTAATTCTTCACGCAGCATTTTATCGATTTCTGTGGGTTTGCTACGTAGCTCGATGCTACATTAGGTGTCTTACTCATAGTCCGGTGATTCACGAAAGTAGTATGTTCAGGGACGGCAGACGGCGCTAAACAAACATGCTACACGTTATCAAAAGCTGTCCATTCCAGCACTTCGCACATGATAGCTCGTATAAGAAAAAGTAAGGAGCGTGAATATATATCTAAAAAAGTAAAAATATTGTTAAACGTTATTAAATTGGAAATTACAATGTATATTTCTACGAAGCAAACATTTTGTTTACATTCCTCTCTCCACCACAATTTTTGTTACATTCTTTGCATAATAGAATATTGCTTCCCAATCTGTGTATTTCAAATTTTTTCTGAACAGCTTATCGTTGGACGTATAACTTACTTTTTCTTTGTCTATCAGAAAACATATTCCCATGATCTTCATAATGGTCATATTCTACATTCGGGAAATGTTATTTGACCGAACACTAGTGACGGCGATGTCTCAACTTAATTATAAACTATTATTCAGTTGTATTATTTTTAATTATTTTACGAATTTGGTTTGTTTTCATTTATTCATATACTTCGATTAATTCACTTAAATCATCCGCAACTCGCAACGACCAGAGTTTGTGTTATGTTATTGTGCTGCACATTGAAAGCAAACCGTTTTGCGTCTCTCACCCGGCGCGAGCGACGCCTCGTCAACGCATCTCCCTGCGTCGCGGCGTCGAGGGAAAGGAAGGCGGGCGTGCGCCGTGCGTGTCGAGGCGTGAGTCAGCGGACGCGTGCCGGCGGAGCGCGGCTGTCCGTCGTGGGCCGCACGCGCCGTCAGATGCCCCCAACTCCCTTCCCCCACCCCCGCGCGATAAAATGGCGCATCTCCGCCACCGCTGCCGTCGGCGGCGGGGCTGATAAAGCGACAGCTCTGCACTAGGTTACGCCACGCTGTAAAGCGATCAAATTGCGCAAACTGTGCCCTTCCTTGCACTCACAAGTCAATGCCAGGTCGGGTTTCTTATTGTGGCTTCCTCGTTTGCAGATTACGGATTGATTGTGTTGCTATTTTAGTATATTGTTTTTTTTCTTCTGTTTTCAGCGCGTCATTGTTGTTCAATTGTTGGAATTATCCTTTTAACAGTCCTTAATGAACGGAGAATCTCGTTTAGAAAAAAAGGAAACTTATATTGCCTACCGATCTCACTGTAATCAGACACGTTTTTCGTAAATGCATCATAATACTAAGGATTTATTGCTTTTATTTTAATAATTCCAAACGATATTAGCCGTATTTCGAACTAGAAGTTATGAATTCACAAGTTGCGAATCCGTTGTCATTTCACAATATATACATACATACATATATATATATATATATATATATATATATATATATATAGAGAGAGAGAGAGAGAGAGAGAGAGAGGAGAGAGAGAAAGAAAGAAAGAAAGAAAGAAAGAGAGAATTCTGATTCGCAATGAACTAAAAAGAAAAGGAAAGGTCAATATTTTTTCTCATTTCCCCCGCCATGTAATCGTGAATTACCCGGCGTCGGTCTACCGTCCAACCCGCCCCCAGCCCGCGCGAACCTCGACAGCGCGCCAACGCGACAGCAGCGCAAGAAAGCAGACGCCGCGGCGCGGCGCGGTGCGGCGCGGCGGCGCGACGCAGGGGCAGGGCAGCGAGCGCAAAGGACATCCGTCTTTGTTGGCGGCGCGCTCGGTTCGCGCTGACCAGGCTGTGGCTGCCGTGCGCTCTAAATCACGAATATTAATGGGTTTATCGCTTTGATCGAGGTGCCGCGCTGCTCGCGACGGCAGCGCCGCCTACCGGATGTGGCGTGCGCACGCCGGCCGTGTCGCACGCGCCCATTTGTACGAGTCTACTGGGGGAGGAAGGGGGGGGGTCGCGACTTTCTGCGACAGCGGAGGAGGAAATGTCTGTCGGAATAGCGCGTCTGGTTTGCTACGAAAAGGCTGAAAAGAAATAAAAAGAAGAAAAAAATACACGTTTACCTGTGAAAAAATCAAAGCTCTTACAACTTTCGGTAAATGTAAATTTGTTATTTTATCCTATGTGTGGCATCAACATTACTATATTATTGTTCGGAATACTTTATGATAATTTAAGTGTCATTAAATATCTTACCGTTCTTAATTAAATTTATTTAAAATATAATTTTAAAAAAATTGTCACTGAAAATATTTAAAGAATATATAGTCTACAGGCAAACAAGAACAGTGAATTCTAATTTTAGTAATTCAGTGAAATTGATGAAGTATTACAATAAAAATAAAGTCTGACAAGAAATAAAATTGTTAAATATAATGTTTATAATACTGATATTTTTGTGTAATTAACCTCATTACTTTTTTCTGAATTTTTGATTTTACCTTTATAACTAATTTCGAACTGCATTAATGGATTGTTTGTATGTGCAATTTGCTCCCTAAGTAACACAGGATTTATCTCGATGACATTTTGCTACTAAAACGAATATATTTTTTTTTATTAGAAGACAAATGACTCCCTGCGTATGTCTTATGCGTACGTTATGTGTCAAAGGTTACTCATCGCACGCTGCACTTGGTGATGTATCTGAATAAGTGTTTCTGACTGTATTACTACTGGCACCTTTCCTTCAGTACACGATACACGCGAACCTTGTAGTGAGTTTTCCTTCCAAATGGTATCATCGGATTGATCTTATCAAACCTGTTCGTTGCGATTTTATTGCGGAAGTCACCCCTTAAGTATTAGGCAAGAGGAAAGGGAGAAAATCTTGATGAAAGTAGGTGCATTTCATTAACTTGATATAGACCTAAGATGAATGGTATTTATGGAAGCTAATAGATCTCGGTAAGGTATTTACCACTAGGGAGGGCCGATGCTTGTGCGGGAGAGAGAATTAAGTCTGGGTTGGTGACATGTTACGCGGAGCAAGCCCGTTGAAAGACTCGGAATGACACCTTCCCCCGCGCTATAAATGGCTGCAAGTGTGTTTTATTATCCTCCATTGCACTTGCATACGTAAAATGCACGCCACTCCCGACTGCAGTGAGACGCTTTGCATTGTGTGGGACGATGAGTCAGAAATTTTTCTCTTAGTGAAATGTCTTCGAGAATTATTCAAACATTTTCTCTTCGTTAGTTTTGCAACCCCATTTCTATTCATTCTGAAAAAATAAAATCTCCAGTGAAGCTAAAGAAAAGTATTATTTTACGTCACATATTTACCACTAAGTAACTCAGATTGAGCATTTTTGATTCAACATTGAAACATTTTTGCTTTTCACTAAAATAACTCGAACGTTTTGCCAATTAATGACTAGATGTGGTGATACTTCACGCAAATTGTAATCACATATAACTCTTCTGTTGTAAAACCAGGCCTCTTTGAAAACTTCTTTATACAATGTTTGCAGAAACTTGTTACTTGGCGAGCTTCTCTTGTATTCATTCGTTTTCCTGAGATATTGCATGTTTCGTAGTGGCATGTGTCAAGTGATTAGTAGCAATGCAACATTGTAGTTCGTGTGTTTCTGTTTGAATATTTACCACGTACAAACAACCGAGAGATTTCATCACGAAAGCAGGAAAATCATGTTTGTTCTTTGCGTGTCTTCAGGGTCATGAATCCATAGTAGAAGAAAATAATGATGTTCACACCAAAAAGTGTAAGAATAAAATTAAGTATAAGAATGAGTATTCTCCATTCGCATACAGAAATGATAGAATCGACATTTCTTGTAAGCCTTTTTTTTTTAAATTTAATGTTAGATGATTACTAAATACATCTAGTATAAGTTTGGATGTGATAGCCTGTTATGGATATTGAAAATACATTTAGTCGTACATTTATAGAAAATGCGAGGAAATTGACACACCAATGCAACACTGACACCGCGAAAGACCTGCCATTATAGCCCCTCCCATTCTTGAGACATCATGGATGAGGTGACTGCCCTCCGCAACCTTGAACCTTACCGATCGGTGCCCGGCGAAGTGTTGAAATATCAACAACGGCCACGAATGACGCAATAATGGCATCTGATCAATTTTTTTTCGCGAAACTCAACATATTTTTCCCTTTTATCATTTGCTTTTATAGATTGAATTTCTTTCTTTTTTTTTCCTTCAATTTTTCAGACATAGATTCAAAAGAGAACAAAATTCGTGCTTAAAGTGCGCCATTTTTCAGTGGCAAAATGATTTTTGATATTAGTGGTATATTATTACTTGAGTATATCAATCACTTTATTGCCCGTGTAATCGTCAATGCCTCCGTATATCTTAACATAATTAATCTCTTACATTCCTGAAAGGCTGTTATGTAAAGGGCTTGGCGAACCACTCAATACCTCCGAGAAAATATATCAAAATAATTCTTTTTAGCGAAATTCATCATGAAATAACAGTTGGCATATCGTTTGTACTACGTTCGAAACAAAATATTTAGTTTCCGATTCGATCGAGCTTACTACACCAGCGTCTGTTCTACTGTCGCCGCTGCTGCTGCGACCTAGCAGCAGTTCGCCGCAGCCACCCTCTGCCTTCTATTTTTAGAAGACGCGCCAAACAACAATGACCAAGGAGCAGAAACATATGGCGATTGTTATGGTTGAAGCTGGGGCGCTCTCCGTTCGCCCTGGTCTGTCAGCAGTCCACTTGGTGACGAGATCTGCCTTTTACGGCGCGCGCTGGAGTATTTAATTTGAAAATTTATGGATTGTTAGGGAGGGATTTTCAAACTTTACGTTCCTTTTCCAGTTCTTCTCCAACCTCATCGTCTAAACAAACAATAACGATTTTACTCCGTCCTTGCGGTTTAGCACCTCGTTTGTTTCGAGACTCACAGATCCCAGTAGCTAGATACACGGCCGTTGGAGCTTCCGAGTAAAATAAACGACCGTAATTATACAGCTTCGGCTTGTAGCTGTTGCGCGAGTTAATTAATAGAACTACACTAAGAGAAAATATTATAATTCCATCGCCTGGAGGCGTACTGTAGCAATCAGGTCAACGTCAGTGTGTGGAGCATAAGAAGAGAAACGACCCGTGAAAATGTTCTTCTGAAGATGATAAATGAGAGAAAGAAGAAACGAGAAACCAGGGACGAGAATAATGGAAAGGGATAAAGCGTTATGAGACAGAATAGAGGAGAAGAAAATAACGTGAAGTCACTCATCCACAGAAGAATAACACGATGTAAATTACTGAGCAAGGGAGGGCCCAAGAGAGAGACTGAAGCGAGGAAGAACCTTCGAAGAGCAGGAGAAACAGAACCTCAAGAGCTGGGGACTGGAGTAGACAAGAGGCTAGGTCGCCAGACAGCCGACGCGAGGAGGAGGGGGGCGTTTGGAGGACGGGTGGCGCCACGCGCGGCGGCGGCGGCGGAGACAGCCGCGGGGGGGGGAGGGGGGGCGGCGGTGGCGGCGGCGGCCGCCTACCGGCCGCGCGTCGGTCGATCGTCCGCGTGCCCAGGCGCCGTCCGCCGCCGCCGCCGCCGCCACCGCCGCCGCCGCCGCCGCGGGCGTCCAAACCTGTTCGCCGTTCCGCGAACCAGGCCGACGCTTCCAGAAAGCCGCACTCCCCGCTGCCGTCGACTCCGCCGCCGCGCCGTCCCCGACGCCACCGCCGCGCCGCAGAGCGCCCGAAACTCCGCCGCTGCCGCCGCCGCCGCCTCCACCTTTCCCTCCAGCGGCCGCTCATCTCTCACAACGTTGCTTTCATTGTCTTCTCTTTTTCTTTTCCACGTACTGTTTTTCGTTTTCATCGATCTTCTTTACGTTATCTCCTGCTTCGTAACATAGTGTTCTTCCTCCTCCTCCTCCTCCTCCTCCTCCTCCTCCTCCTCCTCCTTCTTCTTCTTCTTCTTCTTCTTCTTCTCCTTCTGCCTTTTCTCCTTCTTTCCTTTTATCCCTTTTTTTCATTACTCCCATCTACTTCTCTCCCATTTTATCTACTTCTCGCATTCCCCCTTAAACTTCGGACATTATTCTCCCCCCCCCCATCTTCTTCCTCTCTTCCGCCAATTCTTCTCCCACGTTTTATCCTTCCAACCCTTCACCTCTTACCTCACATTCCCATCCTGCATTATCACCATTCCACCTTTACTTTCTCCCTCGAGTTTGTTTCCTTATCCACTCCCCATCTTTTCACTCATTTCCGTCCTCCTCCTCCTGCTGCTCGCCTCCCTTGCCTCGTTGCCACCTCGGGCACCCCCTTCGCCGCCGCCGCCCGCGCCGCTCACGACGTCGCCTCCGCCGCCGCCGCTGTGGCGGCCTCGCTGTGGCGCCGCGGCGCCGCCGGGGGGCACTCGAAGGATCCGAGAGAGTCGTTTGCCTCCAACTCCGCGGCGCGGTGGCGGCGGCGGCGCCGGGCCCCGACTCGCGGAGCGCCACGCCGATCGGAAAATATTCCGCGCTGCGGGTATTCCCGCGCCTGCCCGCCCGCCCGCCCGCCCGCCGCATACCCCGCCCGCGCGCCTACGGTTAGTCGAGTGCCGGGCCCCGGTCGGTAACAAGCGTTCTCGCGAGGGTAAGGCTCATTTTATTTTTATTTTATTTTTGTTCGTGTCTTTCTTGGCAACTACCACACCTCTTTGTAGCATGCGTGGAGAAGGAGATGTTTTTTTTCTTTCTTCTTTTTTTTCGCTTGCATTATTTCAACGCTGCATCTACAGAACTATTAATTAGTTCTTACCAGTGTTTCTATTATATAGTAGTGTATAATGCTGAATATACTTTTTCTAATTGCCTGTAATGTAGGAAAAGCTCGCGATATTAGGAACGGATTAAATAAGCGAGTGTTGAACCAGGAGAAACGGACGTAATATGATGATATCAGACTCGAACTTGTAAGTTTTTGTTCACTTCACTTGAAGACTATTTCTAATTTGTTCCATATGATAGTTACATATCAACAGTAATGGAATGTTCTCCAGTGTTAGAATCCAATATTTTCCGGTACAAACTGTAACTGATCGCAAGGCGATGTTATATTCGTATTCAGGATTGAGGACTGTGGAAAAAATGATTCATATAATTTTTTATTATATATTTAGAAATTAAGCAAAAAAGGAAAAGTGGTTTACGATTTGTTCTAGAATGGCAATAGATTACTCTTAGTTAACACTAGTACTTTCCATCTGTATTTTGAATTTTTTCACTCGGGAGCCCAGGGCACTCTCCTGCCTGCCAGCGCCACGCCCGCCCCACGCTGCAGCCACAAGGTTTCCCTGCTCCTCTCGCAAAGATGGAGCGCTGTCACGTCAATTACCAATGGATTTGGTTGGTTGATTGATTGATGATTCCGGATGCATCAACTGCTGTCATTAGCTCCGAAAGTGTTGTGCATGTTTTTTTCCTCGTGAGGTGGCGGTGATCTTCCACCGATGGATGTTGAGATTCGAATTTATGACATCGGCTTTTGGAGCTAGGAAGCTGTAACCTCACGGGTCTACCCCCTCCCGTCGGTCACCAATAACACAGCAGTATTGATAATCAGCAATATTACGATGTTATCCAAAATTATTGAAAAAATATTGCAGACCAAAACTAGTTATCAGATAACCTTAACCAAATCTCCCCAAACCTAGGTTGTTAATTTGGATATTTTTCACACTGTGTGAAGTTTTTCTTTATCATTGGTACTTACATTTAATGTTTAAAAATAATTTTATCTTTGGCAAACAAAACCGCGATAGGTTGATATAAGCGAAACCGATGTACAAGGTCACGACTGCTGGTTACGTAACTGGGTATATCGCTTCTAAACTTAACATGTTTCTTCTTGTTCAGTTCCTGCGTTGCGCTATAAATATCAACACACACACAGCCGCGAGGCGTACTACGTCAGAACGTACTTCCTCGCTGATTTCCTTCTACGTAGAAGAGCGCCACCAAAGCCACTAATTGTGCCGTGGGGTTGAGGGGAGGAGAAGACGGATATCACGCCGGTAGTTCTCCAGATCTCGCCTTTGTGCGTCAGTTGTTGCAACGTTCTGTGGAGCGTTTCATACGTCACAGTCAGCGGGCAGCGCCTTCGGCCGAGCGTCATAGGAGATCCTCGGGGCGTGCGTTGGTGGGCAGGACCCTACCTGGTCACGCGCTCCGATCACGATGGCACGGACACGTCATTCAAGAGCCAACGTTCCCTATTTACACTTTTCCAGGATGCTGACAGCTCATTTGGGAAATGCAAGAATATGAAACAAGTTTCCGTAACACAGTCAATAAGTTTTCAAGATTCACGAAAATTCGTGGTTCGTTGTATTTCGGTACGTTCACTTTTGAAAGTGACACTTTTTGTTCCTTTCGTATATTGCGCTAATGTAAATAGGAATATTCATATTCGTTAACAGTCTTTATTAGACGTTATTCAATCCATGTAACACATAGTCGTTCTCTCTTAAGAGTCAATGTCGCTCTTAAATGTCTTAATTTAAGACCTAAAACCAGGTAACGATGTTTAACAGAATGTTGAAAACGAATGTTCCAGGCGTTAGTACATTTACGAAACCAAGTACACCTCCTCCGTTACTGAGTGGTAAAGGTATTGAACTAAATTATTGAGCGGAACAAGAGATATTGCGTTTTCTGAAACTTTTGAAACAATCTTGCCCAACACACCGGGATGGACGTTGAATATCGAATACGTGTGTTGAGAGTCTTCCGTCGCAAAGAAAGAGCAGAGTATGGTTTGTATCTGTAACAATGCGGCGCGCTGCTCTGTGCGCACAATGTGCCCGCCAGGCGGCGTCGCGGCAGGCGCGCACGTGCGTGGACGCGGTGGCGTGACCGTGCGGGGCGCTCTCTGGCGAGCGGTGGGAGGCGGGGGGCGGGGGGCAGGGCAAGGCAAGGCACGGCGCGGGGCTGTGGTTCGCGGGAGGAGTTTCCCGCCTTAGTCAACACGCGCGACTTCCACGTACTGCTCGGTTGGCGGGGGGAAACGGACGTGGTCGGGTGGGCGGGTGTGGGTGGCGGGAAACGAGCAGTGGGGTGAGGGTGGACGAAGAGAACGAGGGAGGGTGAGAGAGGGGGTTGGTAGGGAACGGTGGAGCGTGAGGGGAAAGATTGGGTGTGTTTAATGGGCGGTTTTATGGTAATGGATGGAGATGGTGGAGTGGGCGGGTGTGGGTGGCGGGAAACGGGCGGTGGGGTGAGGGTGGACAAAGAGAATGAGGGAGGGTGGGAGCGGAGATCGGTAGAGAACGGTAGAGCGTGAGGGGAACGATGGAGGTGTTTAATGGGCGAGTTTAAGAGCGGCCAGAAGATGTGGGGTTGGTCGAAAAGCAGAGGGCAGGGCGGCTTATATTTGTGATGAAGAGGGGGTTGCAGAAGGTTGAGTGTGTAGACAGGGGACGGGAAAGTACGCGAGAGAAGAGGCGGGCGGCGCGGATGGGGGGTGAGAGAGAGACTGGCGGTGGGCGAGCTGCCGGGCGAGCGGGCGACCGGGAAGCGGCGAAAACCCGTTAGCGCCGCCCGCCGTCACGTGACCGCTCCCGCGTTACGCGCCCGCGAGTGGAGTGGGGGGAGGGGAAGCTGGGCGCGGCCGAGTCGCCGGGCCTCGAGCGGCGGGCGGGCCGCGCGGCCGGCGCGGCACGGCGCGCCGCGACTTTCGGGAGATACGCCGATGAGGAGATTAGAAAATGGGCACAGAGCGATCGAACCATTCTACTTCCTCTGAGGTGTTTTTCTTTTGTCCTGCTCTGACGGTACTCTCTCAATTTTGTGCAAATATTGTCTGCAATGATCTTCGTATTTTTGATTTGCTATTTGTTTTTTCGTTTATTCTTCGTCGTCGTCTTTTTCTTCGTCATCTTTTTTCTGCTACAGTGTTTTGTTTCTTCCTTTATATTCCTCTTAAGGCAATACATCCACTTCTGCTTCATCTTTATAATGTTCATTGCAGCTTATTTGTATACCTACCTTTGTTTCCTTTCCGTGCCTCTTTCGTTTCTTCTTGTTTTCTTCTCTCCCCCACTTTCGCACACCACATAATACATTGTCGTTCTTTTCGACTCTTTCCGACCCCTTTCCGACTTTCTCCCTCACAGTCCTCCATCTCCACATAGTCGTTCTGTTCGTCAGCGGCCGCTTGAAGTGGCAGCGGGGCGCGGGCGTGGGTCGCCGTTCGAAGCCCGGCGGAGGCGGTGGGCCGGCCGCCATGGCCGCGGCGCGCGCGCGCACGTAGACGTAGGCGGCGGCGGCGGCGGCGGCGACGGGCGCTGGCACAGACGGCGCGGCGCGACGCGGTGCTGGCGCGACTTCGCCCGCGCGCCCACGCACGCACTCACTGAGTCACGGCGATAGCGATCGCCTCCAAGGACGGCCATTGTCGTTTGGAAGAGGGGGAGGGGTGGGGCGGCTCTTATCTGGCGCGGGCGTGCGGAACGTGTGGGACAACGCGGGTGGCGTTGCGACCTGCCCCAGAGCACGCGCGGGCATTTGGGAACTGCGCGGGAGGTGTGGATGGGGGATGTGGATGTGTGTGTCAGGTAGAGAGGGAGTGAGAGACAGAGAGTAAAAGAGAAAGTAGTTCATTTCATCACATGGCATTCATTTTTAATTTTGGAAAAAAAGAATACTCTAGTATTGAGATCCTTCTCCATGGTCACATTGAAAGAAACAACTTATAATTTTTACAGGTACTTTTCTCTGTTGCCTATCGTATTGCTATTTTCGTTATAACTACTATTACGGAACTATTTTCTAACCACTATTTAGTGAACGTTAGTATGCCCTACGCTTTATTTCCCTGCCCAAGTAATAACTATTATTGATACTTGATGAATGGATGGTTACGTAAATCCTGTGTAACATTGCACGTAGTATGTACACATTCTTTCTAAACACTAACGTTATAAATAAATGTCAGATATCTGGAGGTCTGCTTGTAAGGTTGAGGGCACTTGCCTCATTGTAGTGTCAGTCTGCAGACTGCTAGTATGCCTATAGTCTGCTAGCAGATGGTCTGATGAAACACTAAAGCTCGCGGAAGCCACGAGTAGAAGTGGGCGGCAGACAGTCTAGTTTCACGTGGAAGTGACAACGTCGCAAGCTATTGTTTGATTAGTTGCTTATCTCATGCAAATGATACGAATAGAAAACCAAGTTTCAACCGGTTTATTATTTTTTTGTGCATCGAGATAATTTGAATTGAAACAATGGTACTAAATAGGTTGTGATTTCGTTCGGAGATTTTTGGAGATTTGACACGTGTCGACTGTTGAAAGTAACATTTGATCTCGCTTTCCCGTTTTCTTCAAGCATGTGAGAGAACAGTAGAAAACATTGCTTTCAACAAGTTTCTTTATTAGTAATTTATCTACTAATTTTCTTCATATAAAAATGGGTGACTAATAATTATGTTAGTTTAACTCAATTGTTCAGAAAACATTAATTATGTTTTTACGAATTTTAAGAATGTGTTCATGTAACCTTGAAACTAATGCCCTTGTGTATCGTTAGCGGTACTGAGAAAGTTGATTAATTGTCGTGGCCTTCTGTTCGATCTTCTACAGATGCAAAGTTTTCTACTTTCAAGTTACTCCAAGGCGTACACCTTCCTGTGTACATATCTGCTTAGACGTAATGAAGAATTACGACGTCTATGCTTCATGTCCATGACGCCTATTCTACCATTTGTGAAGCTATTCAAACAATAGCGGGTCTATTTTAAGTCTACCTCACTCTCTGAAATCGGAAATATAGGCAAAGAAAAAATATTTAATTGTCCTTAGCAACTTAGCTAGGACATGTAGCTAAGGCACCTCTGTTATACCTGGATCATTTACTCACAATCAGTATTATCCCGAAAAAAAAAAATCTCGTTCTGGGATGGGCATGCGCTAGTTTTTGAAAGTCATCTCAAGTCATAAAATAGAATGTCGAAGAGAGTGAGGTAGCAGATGAACAATCGTCTGTTTTTGACATTCATCCATTACAGCTGAAAAAATAACGAAAAGATAATTCATCATATAAAATTTCCTGGAAAGCAATGGAATTGCTATTCAGCAAGTTTTGAAAATGTTTTCTGGAGGACATTGCGTAGAACTTGTCAGATATCGCATCAACTGCATTTCGTGCTTTTCTACATTCTGTTTAGAGCCTGAACCGCAAGATAAACTCTCCAATTCCGATTTCACGTGCCCAGATGATTTCCTTTTTAACTCAGACTCCGTTTGGGGTCTTTTCTGACTCCAGACGCAAATAATGCTTTGCAACACTCAGAAAACTATTCACCTGAACTTCTTCTTTTATATATGGTATTTATGTCTAGTTTTACATGTATTGTAAACTTATCAGTGTTTTAGTTTTCTTGGTTTGAAGTAATTTTATTTTTATTCGGCTGGGGTCAGAAATGCTCCCAAATAGATTCCTCGTTACAAGTCTAAATTATTATATGTATAAACCGTATCCACTTCCGTTCTGTAATATTATGTTGATTCTGAATGAAAATCTGACATATTAGTCTATTACGGGTTAGTAGCTTTGTATCAGACATTCGCATGCTGGTAGAGTAGACACCTATGTATAGTTATAAGAACATGCTAGAATGTTTTTCTGGAAAATATTATTCTTTGTTTTTTAGAACGATATAGTAAATGACGCAAATAAGTAGCATCATTTTCTTAATTAGTAATTCCAAATATCAATCGTGCATGAAATACAAGTAAACTATTGCGTAAAATGTGTGGGATCCACGTAAGTAATGGAAAAACAGTGTCGAAGGGTTAAACACACAACTGCACGGGAGGGTCTCTGCTTCGCGAAGGACGTCGACCGTGATCTTGCATCTCTCGCCGCGAGGCGAGGCGAGGTGAGGCGGCCCTGCGGGCGGGTCTCCTCGACCGTGCTGCACACGCACGCACGCGTGCGGGCGGAGATCCAGCGCACGCGCGCGCGCTCTCTCGTACGAACGTGTTTGTAAACACGGCCACGCGTGCCCGTGCCGCGCCACCGCCGCCGCGAGCAGAGAGCGCGAGCACAGCCGCAGATGCAGTTGCAGTTGCGCTGTGCATCCAAGGCCGCCTGGACGCGGAAGTGCAGCGCGACCTCCGGCCCCAGGGGTGGCCAAGACGCGCGCGGCGCGGTGTGGCGCCCGGCGCGCCTGCACTTCCGCGTCGAAGCGTGACCGCTGACGCTGCGCCGGGGTTCGAACAGGAGGGCATTCACGAGCGAATATCCACGCAACTACTCGATGTTAAGATATGAGGATTTCGAACTTTGATGATGCCAACCACTATTTATCTACCGTTCACTTCTTTTCGCACGCTGCTTATGAGCCTACCCTGCTTGTTTCTTGCCCCTTTCCTCCTCCAGAGATCTTCGCGTTTACACCTTTTTCACGAACGCTTCTACCGAGCATTTCGACTTTATCATCTAATTTGGCACGGCACTGAGTGCCGTTTCCGATAAATCACGTCACATTAAGAGACGATAGTCATGTCGTCTTTAAGTATAACGGATTTACGAAGCTCTAAAAAAATCCATCAGTTTAATTACAATTAACAGATACAAGTTTAGGAAATTAACTTCTTGGCTGCCCCAATCAGTCTTCGGCTTTGATGAACTCTATAAGAGAACGCGTGCTTTAGCAACGTCATAATAGCTCCTGCAGAAAGCAGCAGAAAACAATGTGTAAAACAAACACACGAGTTGATGTCTATATTACTCCGAAAGGCCTTTTGACACGGTCCGCAAGCGTCTTCGTCCACTCGTGTTTAAAAATATTGCAGCGCAACTGCGTTTCTTTCTGTTGCCCTCAAATCCCCATCCTCGCACTACAGAGCGGCAGCGAAATATCCGTCCACAAACCCGAAACGCGCGCGTGAGTGACGAGGCGCTTCCAGTTGCAAACCCTTTGCACGGCTGTAAATCAGCCCGATGCGTCGGCGGCCGCGCTTTTAGGAGGGAGCGGGGCGCTCGCGCTGCGCACGGGACGGCGCGCCGCGGCGGCGGCACGATAAAGCACCGCTGGCGACGGCTTCTGTTTACTCCTCACAGTGGGCCCTCGAGCAGAGTTGCTCTCACTTCCGACAAAGGCAGAAGAAGATTATGTGTAAGTGGAGGAGAGGGAGGTGGACGAAGAATAGGTAATGGGAAAGCAGAAAAATGAGGTTGGGTGCAGGGTGGGGGAGAGGAAGAACTTTAGGAGAGGGAGACGAAGAGATGCAGCAGGAGAAGACTTTGGGAGAAGACATGAAGGGAGGGGATGAAAAGGATAAAAACGATGCACGAGGAACAAGAGATTCATGAATTAGAGTAAGAAGAGGTGCATGAGAAGATGATCATTATAATTACGGTGAGGTACAGGAGGGGGACGAAGGAGTTGCATGAGGAGAAGACGAAATTAGATGAGCAAGTCGAAAAGTTTGTCAGAAGGAAGCGTTCGTGAAAAAGGGTTGAGGACAAGGATCACTGGGGGAGGAAAGGGGAAAGAAACAAGCAAAGTAGGCTCACAAGCAGCGTGCGAGGGAAAAGAGAGAAGTGAGTGGCAGATAAATAATGGTTGGCATAATTCGAAATCCTTTTTCTATTCAATCATTTCTTCCCAGTGTCGGAGCTTGTCATTTTTGGGCCCGGGGCAATGCTGAAACGTAGTCCCCCCCTCTAAAAAAAATAAAAATGTGAAAATTGTATCAAGAAACGATTTGAGTTTTTTTATTTCAACAAATAAAAATTACGTTTAAACTAGAAAAATGTTCGAGAAATATTATTTAAATAATAATTTTAAGTTAAAAGTATTTGGTGATCAAAAAGTACAGTTTCCACGATGATCTAAAAACGCCATAAAAATGTGTGTTTAGTTTGTGATAATCTCTCTTGTTGTTAAATACATGAAATAATATGAATTTCAGAAGAACTTATTTTAATGTTAGCGTCATTTCATTCATTTCATAGTCCTACCTTCCAAGTAATGACTATAATTAAATATTTAAGGTAAAAAATTAATTGAAAATTTAACGAAATATCAGACTACTGTACCTACTGTACCGCGACTTATAAAAACACGTTAATGGTTTTCTTGAGTTCTAGTTTCTTTTTCAGTTTTTTACTATTTTTTCCCTTAAATCCCATCATCGGGCGCCTTGACTTGCGGTGCCCCGGGCGATCGCCCGGCCTGCCCGTGTCTACACTTGTTTCTTTTTTAAACCTGGCCGATGCCACTTCATCAGCTGTTACAGTGTCATCCAATCGAGAGCTAAAACGTCATCACGGTGATGTATGTCACTGTGATGATGTTTAAGCTCCCGATTGGTCGAAACTGTAACAGCTGATCAGCTGTCATCAGCTATATTACAGAAATCCAAGTACAGCGGCGGCCCTGTTCCTTCCAAATCGTGTTGGGGCGTGGGGCGCAGGGCCGGGGGCGTTTGTTTACGCGCGGCCGGAGCTGCTCGAGTCCGATGACTCAAGTGCAGTTAACCCGCTGCGCGGCCGCAGCTGCTGCAGGCGCCCCCGCGATGACCTCCGCCGCGGGCGGCGCTCGGGTTAGTGGCTGACCCAGTTAACGACGTTGTCCACGTTTGCGGGTCATGAGCACCGCGTGGGTGTGCGGTCCGATTATCGTCGCTGGGTTGTTTTGCAGGTTTTACGTGGTGGCTTTGTTGTCGTTTCTGTCTCGGTGAACACAAACAAAACTCATGACATGGACTAAATTGCGTTAGGAACATGTGGAAACTCCAGTTCGTGGAGAAAATTATAAATTGGTGTGAGATGTGACACATGTAAATTGACATAGAATGACTGCGATTACAGCTGGCTGAAGCTGTCACGTTTGAATTTTCTTTTTTTCTTTTACCATTTATCTGTAACAGTTTAATTCAGTTTTATCCATGAAATCATTTAGAAAGAGAAAAATTGTCATTGTTTAATAATGACATCATTCGAACATAAATAAACATTTAAATTATTGTTGGCAAATAAAGGAAGATAAACGAAAACTCTAGGAATTTGGGGGGCGCCATGCCCCCCCCACCTTGGATCCGCAAGTGAACAGACTCTCAAAGAGCACCTCTCGCCAGTGCACTCATGCCAATGATTAGTGCTATCCAAACCAGACTAAACTGAAGTCCAGTCCTCGCGATCGCTCCTTCTGGAGGTGGGCCCCGCCCCCTTGCAGGTGGTGCGTGGCGTGTGGTCGGGGCTTGGCCACCCCCAGCCATCGCCTGTGGTTGCGCCATCGCCTCCGCGCCTGACATTCGCTCGCGCTCGCGCGCAGGGCTTCAAGGTCGGGGCACCCGCGTCGCCCCCCGCCCCCATCCCTGCCTCTCCCCTCCCCCACGCCGCTCGCACTTCCTCCAACACCTGCTACTACGCGCGTGTATCGGAACGAAAGGTCGTTTCTGCTGCAGAAACACGATTTGCTTGTTTCTGGTGAAGAAACGTGACTCCTTGCGCACTGAAGAATGAAGGGTTGCTGGTTTGCATTAGGGATACGATGAAGGTTTAGAAAAGTAACACTTGGATGTGACATCAACAAGAAAATATCGTATGAATTGGTTGAAATGTTGAGAAAAGGGATTATTAAAGAGGAGAGTCGCAGTAAAGCTACGGTTTATCTGGATTATTGGATTATCGAGTCCGAAGTTTTGACGTCCGAGTTATTGACTTCTTCTGCATTACAAAAGAAGTAGTGTCAAAAATGTAAAGACATGTATTGAAACCTCGTAATATGTAAATATTAGGTTTTTTATGTGAAAACTACTGCTTTTCTAGTTTTGGTGGCAAACAACGCTGTAATACAGGCATGCTCGTATCTGAGTTCACATGTTCTAATGAAACCTTGATTTGCGAGGTGTTTGTAAAGCAGTTACCGAAAGATTTCAAAAATATATCATATTTCGCCAATGTGCGTTATGTCAATTGACACCAGCTAGTACATGCGCACATGAGGAAAGAACTGGGCACAACTCAACCGCTATTTATTCCGTCCTTCAACAAAATCGATATTGTGCATCGTCAGCAGAAAGTGGTGTGTTACACTCCCAGCAGCGAGGCCGACAAGGGCCCCTGCTCATGGAAGTATGGCCGCTATCTTA
Source organism: Teleogryllus occipitalis (assembly GCA_011170035.1). Taxonomy (NCBI): domain Eukaryota; kingdom Metazoa; phylum Arthropoda; class Insecta; order Orthoptera; family Gryllidae; genus Teleogryllus; species Teleogryllus occipitalis. Next base: position 64,020 of record BLKR01002437.1, on the reverse strand, counting down.
TCAGCAGATAGGCAATGACTCACCGAAATATGTGTCGCTGTGCCACCTCCATCAGGAAATCGGTTGACGGGATGTGCCTGGTTCATGGGTTGTCGCTGTCGGTTGGCACTGTTTTAATATTGCATTCTGGAAACAGATAGCACGTTGTTATTCTCCATTATCGGGAATTCCAAGAAATAAAACAAAATAATATAAAGTTAGGTTACGGAATTAGTTCAAATTCTGCTCATCATATTGTCTCTCATGTTCCCATGCGAGTAAATTATAATATCCTTTTTGACGTTGAAATATTGGAGACTTTTTGCTCTCTTTGTTATCAGTATCTGATGAGAAAGACACACAACTATTGACTGAGTCATGTGGAGTTCCGTGTTGGAATTCTACGTGTTTCTGCCATGTGTCCAGGAAATTCGAAAAGCTTTTATCATGAATCAAGTATGTTCTACTGGCAAATAAAAAGGCAGCTCGAAACCCCAATCATAATAATATCGGAACTTCAAGTATCGACGTTCTCTTAAGTACTTAAGTACCTGTTTATTACCGTAAGTCTTTAATGCTATGTATACTAAAAGGAGTCTCTTTTACCTCCTTAACAGCAATCGTACCCCAACCTGCATTAAGCGTTCCATCAGATAGCCCAGTAGCATTTTTGCAAAATACTGCATGTTCATTTTCCGTTTTCACTTTCTTAGTCATTTGGGGATACAAAATAATCGTAGAGAAATTATATCCACATTACATCTTTTGTGAGAGTATCCTCCCACTGACTAAGCCTGGCATTCAAATGGCGTCCAGCCGTCTTCCTCATTGTCCTTTTGCTCGGCACTCTTGAGCCTCGCCAGTTGCGAGCAGTCTGCTTGACGTCCCACGGGTTCGTGCGCTATTGAAGATCTCGTCCCTGCTTCGCTACTTCGCTCCGGCGGCGGACGCCGTTCAGAATAGGCTAAAGATTCCCTTCTTGCTCAGCCCCTTCAGCGCTGAATGGCCAGCATCTCGGTAACCAACAGCTGCGTCCCGTGGTAGCCTCTTGCGAACAGGTGTGCTGGAGGAAATAATACTATCGCTCTTGAGGGATTTCTAGAGAACGAAAAAAGTTGAAATTATGGATAGGTGTGTGATACAACCCTAGTGTGCGTTCTGTGAGTTGATTATTATAGATAAATTGTGTGTAATGTCATTTTTATGATTCCGACATTTCTCTTGCTTTCAAAAATTCTATTCTGTGCGAAGGGATGAGTCATGCGATTATACTCTTCTTGATTGATGTTGTCAACAATTTTACTGAATTAGTTTCGGGGAATTAAGAGACACGGAAGAAGTACTATGAAATGAATATTCATGTTTCATAACTCACAATGTTGACAAAACATTGGAGGAGAGCAGGTTTTCTAGGTAAGTGTGAGGGCAGCAATTAGATAAATTTACAATGTGACTGAACCTTGTTAATATGTTTTCGTAACATAATAATCAAGGAACAGGAGCGCACAAATGTTATTGGTATAACTTCTGTGAAAGTGTGTAGTAGTACGAATTAAAGCTGTTGGTTAATCAACTAATTGACGAAAATGTGTGTGATGAAAATCAAGGTTTGTGTCTTGCATGGTAATAGATACATTATGTTAACGAATATTCTGCATTTATCCGAAATTTTAATTAATCCGACTTTTCATTGGTTTATCAAATTGTTTAAGTAGGCGCTTATTAGAATCCAAATTAGTTTGCTGAGAACCCAGCAAAATGAACATTCCAAAGGAGTACAAGCAGCTTTACACAGGAACGTACGAACGGGACTACAATGAAAACACAGTTGTAGTACGAGTTTAATCCAAGCGCTCGTCGACAGTTGATGAACACGGACGTACACGCGGGTATTTCCTCTTAATACGAGTTGGAGACCCTCCCAGTTATCTGTCTGACTCGTAATGCGCCGTATGCAAAACGAGAAGTTGGGGCTCCCTCGGAATCTCCATGGTGACGTCATGAAACCTTACGCTCCGGCAGCAGGTGGCGAGGCTGCGGTGGCGGCGGCGGAGAACCCGCACAGGTGTGCAGTGCCTCACAATGCAATCGAGTCGGATGGGAGGGGGCGCAGGTCGCCTGGCCGGGGGGAGGGAGGCTGGAGGCGGAGAGGTCGAGTCGCAGGGGGCGGAGAGAAAGAGGCGCGAGGAGGAGGAGGGGAGGGGGAAAGGAGGGTCACGAGCGGAAACCTGGATTGGGGTGGAGTTTGGGGTTGGGGTGGGTTTTTAGTGAGGGTTGGAAAATGGAAAGGCGATAGGTCGCGTAATCCGGGATGATGGAGAGGGCGATGGAACACTGGTACACGTGTGCACTTTTGTTTTGATGTGTTTAGCGATGACTTGAGTTAACTATTTGAGGTGATTTTGGTTTCCGTAAGTTTTGTGTATGCCAGCTATGTTATGCACTTCTCATTTTTATCTTATATACTTTATCCATTTATTTGTTTTCTGAATCACATGGACTCTCGAAACTTTTTCATTTATCCTTTATATGCTTAAAAGTTTAATGGTTAATATAATTATAAGACTCGCCACCTTATATGTCAAGAACTCTAAGAAGCGCCGCATGTATCTTTATTTCTCTATTCTGTATCTTTGTATTTCTATGTTTTAGTTTAGTTCTCTCCATTCTCTATGTTTAGGTCCGATTATTTCCCTCTACATCTCTTAAACGCAATTCTAGTCGTGTCGTTCCTGCAACAATCCCATATCAGTGCAATGGAGCTCCTTCCCTGTGAGGAACTTCGGCAACAGCGACCGAACGGTTAATTCAGCTGGCACCTGCCAGCAAGCGCTCTCAGTGGGGGAGTGAACCTCTCGTGAGGCACTTAGAGCATGGTGGCACCGATAGCGCGTGAAGGCCACTGGGTCGATCATTTTGGGTCCCAGGGTGACGGTTTTGGTCATGACCACATGAAAGAAACGTTTGAAATGTAGAAAGGATTCATAGATTATTCAGAAAAGATCCAATACAAAACTTATTATTAATCGCTTAAATAATAAATTATCATTAGCTATCCTTCATAAAATCTTAGTTTCAATTCACAGTGGGATGATATTAAATGCTATTTTTTTCAACTTATTTTTAACAAAAATTTCCTTTAATTTCTAACTTTATATGTGCAATCTGTAAATAATAAACGAAAGATTTCTACATTGTACTCTCTTCTCGTTGCCAATAAGCTGGGGATCTCTCTTTGTAAGTTTTAAGAGGCACTTTTCATTTCTCCTTTTTGCCTCCTGCCCGTCGCCCAGAACCATCCCGCTTTGCTTTTTTTGTCTTCCAAAGATCAACCTCCCCCTCTCTCTTGCGGGTACCTGCCCAAACTACAAGAGGGAAGAGGCATCGGGCACAGGGGCTGCAGAGTCCCCAGACGGTCCCGCAGGTACCTGCAGGCTCACGTGTTGCGCACACGTACTCCGCCTCCCTCGTCCCCACCCCTTCGGGCCGCCACCAGTGCATGGTGGGGGCTTTTGTGAGGCCCTGCGCAGCCTCCGCAGACAAGGGACCCAGTCGTAAATCACGGAGCCCCCTCCCTCCCCCTCCAGCACCCGTGCCCCCTCCTCCGGGTCGGTGGCCCGCGCGAGGAACCGCGGGAGCCGCCGAAATTCGTTTCGGGCCCACGCGGTGATGGCGGGGGCAACGTGCGACGGAGGTGGTGGTGCTGGTGAGGAAGGAGACGGGCGAGCATGTGCGAGAAGGCAGCGCTGACAGCTGTTATGGTTGTGCTGGTGGAGATGAAGTGGCGTTGGTGGCGGCTGTAGTCGGGTTGCACTTGTGGGGGGCCGTTGAAGGACGGGGGATTTATGGGCTCAGAACGAGCGCTGACATCGCTATGGCAAGTGCGGCCGTTGTCGACGGAAGGAGGGCCTGTGGTTGGAGAAAGTTGAAAAGTACTTTCCACATGGTTGTACATAGTAGTGCGTAACAAGAGGGTATAATTACCGTTTGACTGAATGCCACCATCGTCCACTTATCGTATTTTCAGTATAAAAAAAAGAGAAAGAAATTAAGAAAGATTTTGAATAATTTGAATTATTACCTTCAGCTTAGAACTTTTTCTAGTAGACGCCAGATATCCTCTGTACACATTTTCCAAACCATAACTGCTTGTCTTCTCCGATCAGGCACTACTTGACAAAACAAACTCAAAGCTAGCCAAAGTCATCCAAATTAAGGCCTTGATTCGGACCAGTTCCCGCTCGAAACAGAGCTTTCAGTTCTTGGAATTTCGACTTCTCAGTTGGACGTGACGGTTTGCGCCAGGTGCGTCCCGTCATCCATATCAAAATGCGATGAGCTCTAAGCGCGAGGGCGGGCGGTTCCAAGCCCGCCCGGGGCGGCACACGCTACTCCAGTTGTATATCTTCCTTGGGCGCTCGCATCCTGGCCTTGGGTCGCCGCACCGTCATTAGGTTCATTACGACACAGCGTCGCAACAGCAATTACGGCGAGGCGACAGCGGCGGCGAGGGCAGCCCGCCGCGGCGAGACGGCGCGACGCTGCTCGGCGGCGGCAGCAGGTTATTGTGATTCCGCCGACTTCGTTTTAGTAAGTGGCGGTGATTAAGAATTTAATTGGTGAGCAGCATGTGATGGAATACATTGTTAAGAGTTGCGAGTAAACAATGTAGTCATCTCTAGATTTAGTTTCTATGTGCTGTAAATCTATGAGGCTTGGCGCGGTTATTTTCTTGTGATGAAATATTAATAGAGAATAAATATTCTGAAGTGTGTAAAACCCTCCTAAGTATGAACATACATTGACATGGAGTTGTTTGTCTCAAATGGTTAATATGCATTTAATAGCTTTGTGCTTGAGTCGGGTGAGCCGTATAGTATACTTAATTATTGGGGTACAATACTCGACGTTATATATCGTATCGGGCTTCTGACAGCAGTTTTCCCCTTCAGGGTTTTTTTCCATACCCCGTATCTTATAGTCTCTTTTCCATGGTTTTAATTCGATGTAGAGACCATATGGGGCTAATACCAGAATTGGAAAGTTTAGAACGCGTAAGTATGTTTTACAGTGGGTTAAAGGCCATCGGTCTAGTCACATAGTATCAAGTTAATTTATATGTGTTGTAATGACCTATTAAATAAATAAATAAATAAATAAATAATATACATTACTCCCTTGCTAGATAATATAGCATAATGCACCAAATATGGTTCGTAACAATGTGCTATAAATATGTGGGTTGGGGAAAGAGCTCGCAAGCCGCCTAAAGGGGGCAGACAAGGGGAAATTGGACAGGGGTCACGCCTCCTCCAATGGGGAGTCGCTCACTGACCGTGGAGAGGGGCAAAGGCGTGGAGTGACCGCTTCTCCCGAGAGGGTATCGGGTTTCCGGCCGCGCTCCTGGCGGGCGAACCACGCGGCGCGGCGCGGCGCGGCGCGGCGCGGCGCGGCGCGGCGCGGCGCGGCGCGTGAAATAGAGGTTGGCGAGGTGCGGTGCTCCGCCGCCCCCCTGCGTCCCCGAAACGACGCCCCGGGGGCGATGAATTCTCATCCCAAGGCAGCTGCCTGTCGCCAGGCCACTTGCGACTCGCCGCCACCCAACAAACACACACGCCCCTGGAGGGAGCCACATTGCCCCCTAAATGGAGAAGAATCACCTATTCTTCACGTGCCTCAGAAAACGTACTATTTGTACGAGAAAGTATGCGCCATTATTGTTTCGTCTATTCTTCTTGAATAACGCAAGGCATTCTAAATGATTGTAAGAACTTTTCTTTTCACAATCATTTACAAGTCCTAAGGAATCACAGTTCTAAGCAAGGCAGTAAATTAAAAAGAGGACACGTGACCATCAGAATAAATAACATCCATCTCTAAATATTTAGATGACCTTAACGAGCAGCCTAAAGGAGTGGGGGATGTCATAATAAAGGCTTCTGCCAAGTAGCTGGTAAGATGATGACATATTGCGGCGTATGTCACTTGTCATTGTGAGGCGTGCCAGTGGCAGCCAGTAGGAACCAGTTTTTAAAAGTATAAGTAAAATAATTAACAAAAATCCGGCCGCCATGTTTGCAATCACCTAGACAACCACAGAGGAAGCAAAATAAATCTTCATTTTATGAATTTCAGTTGGCAGTACAGTGTATATAGCAGTGGATTTCCAACTGGCTTTACAAAAACTAGTGGGACCAAATCAGGTAAATTAACGATTTGTCTTCACCCATCAAATGCGATGGGTTCCTGATGTACCAAATGAAGTTCTGGAAGATAGGTGCTCGGCGTCTGAAGAGGCTCCGGCTTCCTCATGCTTGTTAGTGTCAAGGCGGCGTACCTTTAATACACCCTATTGAGCATAACTAGCGTCAGTAATGAGCCTTAATTAGCGTGGGCTTGGATAGGTTTTTGCGTTCGCAAATTGCCTTCGCTTTCATGCGAGAGGGCACCTCTCCCGGAATATGGTGTTTGAGAAAAGAGGCGCTTAGTGGTTGCAAGAACACGCCACTGGTGTGCGGCACCAGGATTCTCCTCCAGCCGTACAGACGCGTTCTGGAGACTAATGTGTCTCGCTAAACATCAAAATAATTATGTTGCTTGTAGGCAACTTCCGGAAGGTTTTTTACTGACTCACTTCTTAATCAAGTAATTTGACACTTTGGAGTTTTAAAAATATTGCTCTTAAATTATTCAAAAACATTTTAAAGGTAGAGAGTTACATTGCATCCAAGGGATCAATATTTACTCATGATTGACATAAAACTACTGCCGTAAAGTTACAAGTTAATTGTAAAATAAATGAACTTAAATCTGATGTTTAAAACTATCAGTAAACCATCAATATCAGTAACTAGTCAGAAGGAACCATTATTGTTATTGATTTTATAGTTTTAACTCACCTTCATTTACTATTAGTGATAATCACGGTACCAGATATTTTCGTAAAATATACAAAAATGTGAATTTAATCTCAAGAATGTACAAAATTATTGTAACATATATTTTCAAGTAAAAGGATCGTATTTGTTTAATAAAGGATCACTGATTTTCTCGTTCATATATATTTGACTCCGGTGAATAAGCTGATAAGTCAAAAAAACTTAATTTTACAGCAGAGCAAAAGCAACTTTAAACTAATTTTATAAATAAGGGCTTGATGATATTAAAAAGAACCCTACTCAAAAAGAGTTTTCATTGAATATCACCTTCGTTTGCATATCGTTAATCCCTGATTTAATTGATGTAATCGTTGTTTTTGCTCTCCTGAAAAATTAACTGTTTATCAGGTTACACACCAGGATCAAGATATAACTTAGCAGGTCTATACCTTCGCATACCGTCTACATTTTCCTCCGACTATAATCTCAAGGGTAATTCATAACACTTTGGTAGAATATGGCCTCGTGTTAAACAGGAAATGATTCTTCAAGTTTTTTCGACTTTTGCGAGCATCTGCATTTCCTCAGCTCATTCAGTTACAATATTCCAAGGTTTGTTCTCGGCGATCCCAGTCTCCCGCATGCAATGAGAGCGAACAACCGGAAACGGATCACACCACGTGCGCGGTAGCCTTGCCGACAGACCTCGATTGCAGCATTTTTCGCCCCAGATTTCCCTAGCAACGGTCGGGAGACGTAGTGCCGACAGAGTCTGTCGCGTGGAAACGCCTCGCGGTTCACTATTCACCGCCCGCCAAAGCGCCACCATTCGCGTTGTTAGCATTCTCGGGTTATGCCGACGCATAACGCGTTGACGCCTTGCATATAGATTGGGGCGTGGCCTTGTGGGCGCGTCCCAGCGCCAGATAATCTATCCCGACGCACGTGCGACGGCGATTTTTTTTCGAGATTTTAGTTTGAATCGAAAGTTTTGACCTTGGGACCGCGCTTAACGCCACTTTACCGTGCTGTGTTTGGCACAGGGTGATCGGGCGATCGCTACAGCCGCCGGCGTCTATCTGCTCCCACAGATCCGGAAAATGATGACGAGAGAGAAGACGGCGGAGGTGGGGGTGGAGATGGCGGAGGAGGCGGGCCTGAGCGCCGGTCTGGACTGTTGCCCGTCCAGGCTGAAATAGTCGCAGCCATCCCTGACTTGGTGGCCGGACTGCCTGGTATTGTTCCTGCCCCCTCCCCCGCCGCCGCCCCTGCTCCCCGCGCCGCCCCCGCACCAAGGGGCGGCCCGCGCCGCCGCCGACAGCGGCCCACCCCACCCCAGCAGCAGCAGCAGCAACAACCACCACAACAGCAGCTGCCTCTACAACAGCCGCAGCAACAACAGCAGCAACAGCAGCAGCCTCAGCAGCAGCAGCAGCAACCGCGGAGGCGAAATTCTCAAAGGCAGCAGCAGCAGCAACAGCAACGGAGACGGCGATTCAGCGGCTCCGCCCCTGACAAGCCGGCGGTGGCCTCAGCCGCCCCCGCGCTGCCCGCCGCCGCGCTGCCCGACCCCGGCTTTCGCGACTGGGCGCAGGTGGGCGTGGAGCTGCGCCGGATTGCGGACCAGTTCGAGAACTCCGTGCAGGTGGGTGAGTGTCCTCTTGCTTTTTATACGCGGGTCGCGGTTACCAGTCTAACTTTGTTGCAAGTGTTTTTACGCGAGTTTTATCGTTCAAACTCTATTTGAAGGAGTCGATACACTATTATCCGATGATACATTTATATTTAAACACAATTATTAATTAAAGATGATAATTCATTAGGGAAAAAATTGATATTTGTGACTTTTTTATGTGAAGTTATTTAGCGAGATTTTTTTCTCGAGAACATTTTTAAATGTTGAATTAAATACAGAACATTTGGAAATTGTAGATCCTCCTTTTTCATATCGTACTTTTTTCAGTTTTTTTTTCTGTCTTGTAATTAGTTAAACTGGTAACTTCTTACTTTTTGTGACATGTTACTTTTAATACCAAAACACGATGCTCATTAAATATGTTATGTAAACAGAAAAATTCTGTTTAATCTTGCAATATTCACTCCCAGATGTCAGTCTTCCTAGGCAGGAATACTACACATCGAGATCCTCGCCACGTTGAATCATTGGTATTCTTCACATTACAATACGTCATTAGCATTCAGCACAACAGAATATGGCTGCATTTCGTGCGGAGGTGCCTTACGAGGTGTAACGCACCTAAGCCATATTGGTATTTCATTGACGGATGGTCCCCTCTCTCGCCGAGTGTTGAATTCACCGCCAGATTTTGAATCTAAGGGTTTGGTTTAAGGAATAAGATATCATTCGTAGATGCGGAACGCATGTTTGTAAGATTCAACCACCTAGCCTCAGCTTATGGGATTGATTAGTGATTTCGAGTGCGTGAACACTAAGGTCATTAGTCTCGTAAGTATAGTGCTTGTTTTATCGCGGGAGATGGTGGTGATCTTTCCCTGCTGGATGGAGAGATCCGGCACCAACCTACCGTTGGCTTGCGGTTATATTCCTCAACCAGGTATATCCCACCAGCGTGGCACCACCCAGTTTTTGTTGGGACAAGCACTAAGCTCCCGACTGCTTTCCCGACATGTGTAGTTTTGTAGTGCATGTGAGTGTAAGTTTTTGTAAGTAACAGGGTGAGTAAAGGGCAAGATAGAGGAAGGAAAGATGGTTCGTGGCCCGTTTTCTTAGGGTGCTGCTCCGGTGTTCATCTGCACCTGGTGTTCATCAGAGTAACCACAAAACTACCGATCAGAGCAGCCGGCCGCTAGAATTCTCCTCCAAACAGCGGTTGAATGCGACCTAGCTGACAAGCTAGTTTCGAAAATCCTGCCATCGTCGGGACTGGAACCCTAGGACTTCCCGGTCAGAGGGATTTACTTAAGTCTGAATATCGCGTGCAAAGCTATGTTTTCGTTCCAGCTCCTCCGACCAGCGCTTCCAAAGCCGCCCCTTCCGCTGCCCCGCCCCTTCCCGGTGCGCGTGTCAAGTGCGAGTAAGCAGCCGCTAACGAGATATCAGGACGTTTAACTCGCCGCCACCGGGGACCGCGGTCCGCCGGGCCCGACCGGCATTTTTCCGTCGCCGCATCTGGCACCCGCTCGCTCACTCCATTCCACCCCGCTTCCCTCGCCCATCTCCCCCCACCCACCCTGGCCGCCCCTCTAGCGCCGATCCAATCACATTAGGAGCGCTCCCAATCTGTTGTCGGCGGGGATTAGTTGGACGCGAGGCCGCGAGATGGCAGAGCGAGCGATTGTTTTGAACGGCACGTGACGACGCGGGGCTTCACCCAGCCCTCCGCGTTCGGCATTTCTCCCCCTCCCCCGCGATCCACCGCCCCCTCCCCCTGCCGCGGCTGCTTCCATCCCTTGGAGAGACGCGCCGAGGGAGACCTCTGCCGGCCAAATGAGACACACTGCGCACTCAATTCATTAATTTTACCCTCCCGCCTCCGTCGGTTGGGGGAGACAACAGAATTGGGTTTAATAATTGTGATGTCTTCTGTACCAAGGGGCAGGTTATAGGATGAGAAATACGATATTGGAGAGGGAGAGACCTCGGGGATTAGTGATGTGTTAACAATAAAAGAGAATGGGATTCCCTCTTCCTAAAAATGTTTTAAGAAGTAATTCCATAACGATAATTTAATATCTGAAATAAGATCAAGTGATTTGCCGTTTTTTAAGAGCCGGAACACTAGAATTTCACGGTCACCGGATTCTGTGAGGAGAATGAAAATGGAAGGCATCAAGAGAGGGTGGACTGTCAAGGCTTGTGGAACTCTACCTCTAAATGCTTAGCAGCCTAAACGTTCATTATAGGTCGTAATTGATACTTGGCGTCGTTTAAGTACTTGTATCTCGTACTCCATACTGGCAATTTGTCTCGAACGCCACAATTTCGCGAGAGACAAGATGTCCTGCGACAAAAAAAGCACGAACGCGACCTGTGGTGGCTGACGCTAGGGGAGGTAGAGTGGGGTGGGGGCTAGAACGCAAAGGTCATGGTTATCCGTTGCTGTCCGCCCAGACGAAATGACGGCCGGCTAGCACTAATGAAGCGACGCAAAGTAATGAGTATTCACTGTAGAAGGGCATATAATGCGTCATCTTATGATGGGAAAGAATCTTTCTCTTTTATTGATTATTATGCACGATGTATTCTATTAATGGAATGCAAAAAGTTTAAAAAACATTTTAAAAAAGCCTAAAATATTAAAAACAATTATAAATATTACGTATAAGTTCCTTGTATTTGCATTATTTCATCTTACCTAATGCCATAAAATATTGCTATATATATCCTAAAAAATTAACTTTTTTGATATCATTCCGTGCGTTGCAAGTGACAGCCGTTCAAAATTTGCCCAATTTTGTCCCTCATAATTAAGATCTCCATCTCTTTAATGCATTAATTACCTCATTCGCTGGCAAAAGGACAGAATTGGGAGATTAGGGGGCTTAAGCCCATCGACTTTTTCCTTGTACTTGTCACGCGCTGCCTTCGGCTCATTTGGCGCGGAGTGCGTCGCACTTGTCCGTTTCGCAGCCGGCGGTGCGTGAGACACGCACGCGCACGCGCCGCCGTCGCGTCGCTCGTTCCGCCGCCGGCCGCAAGATTGATGATGGCGCCCGCGCGCTCACGGCCCCTCCGCACGCCGCCACCCGCGCGGCGCCCGTGTACGCCGGGCAGTCTACTAATCAGGCGCAATGGACTGAGCTCGCGCTGGTGATGAAAGCTAAATTAAGCGGACTCGGGGCGGACTGCGCGGTATTTATAACCGGCTTGCGTTTTCACGGTTGCTCAATTAGCCCCACCGTAGTAAGACACTCGGTTATTTGTTTTCTGACACGGTAATTGTGAGTACCGAGTGAGTTGTGTCTCGACATCTGTTAGAGGGTGGATAGTGTGGAATGCTCGATGGTTATTCAAGTTTTTTGATAATGGCAACACTTAAGCGTTGAAAGTGAATACAGTAAAAAAGCATGGAGTAATCCGGGGATTGGTGTTCCGCACTCTATAAATGGTGCCTCAGAAATATAAAGACAACAATATTCGAAGTCGTAGATGTATCAAAAGACACTAATGTTTACTACATCATGAATATTCTAATTTTTAAATCCTATTTGATTTCAATGTATCAAACAAACGTTCATATATTGAAGATATACTGATTTTTTAAACCTGCACTGTGCATTTATTGGTAGCTTTTAATTAATTTCAAATGCCAATTAATCATTTCAAAACTGTTCTTAAATTTCCTATCAAACATCCTATCAAAATGCGTAACGCTGAGAATCGATCTCCGAACACGAATCGCACGAAGCAGGAAACTTCCAAGAGCTGCGCGCGCGCGGCGGCCGGTGTGCGCGAGCGCGTCTGCGCGACGGAGGCGCCTGGCGCGGCGCCAGGCGAAGGCTGCTGGGCGCACGTGACCTTCGGCGCTGCCCTCGCCCAGGAGGCCGCCGGCGGCCGATCCAATATTCATGGCCTCTCACCTTGGCTTCTAGGCGCGCCTAGTCGAGCGCGAATCGACCGACGCAGTTTAGCGCGCAACCTAGACAATGGAGGTCGGGAATCGAATCTACACGCTTGTGCGCGTATGCCAAAGGGTGAAATGCTGAGTCTTACAACTTCTCTGATGGTTTTCAAGCAGCTATAGCGTTTTCAAACGAAGAAAGTTAGTAAATAAATTTCTAGAGCAGCTACTAATAACAGGTTAGGTCAAACAGTCACATACGATATTTCAGAACTGTACTCTTTGGGTTTATACGGCTTGGGGTGTGAAACGCAGTTTAAAATCAGGTTCAATGCAATTGTATTGATAGACCAAGCTGTTGTAAGTAAACCAAGTTGTAATTAATAAGTATTTCTTGCTGGTTATTCAATTAATATATATGAGGAAATAGTTATAATAAATAGTTCTGCGATTTTTGCTCACTCAACGTGAGTCACGAACTCGCACTGAGATACGGCCGTGATGGGCGAATGGCAGCAATAATAACGCTCATGTCCGAATCCAATCGACGGCCCGAGGCACCGCCATCAAAACGGAAAGAAGCTACGAGTTAATCGTAATTTGGGAGTCGCCGAGATGGACTTCCGGCGCGGCAGGAAGTGGCGGACACCCGCGCGGGGGCGGTGCGGGGGCGGCGCCGGCCCGGGCGGGGGCGGAAACGGCCTGAGTCACTCAGGCGGCGCTCGGCCGGGCGTCGAGGCGCCAGGGCGACGGCGCTCGGCGACTCTCAACAAATCTCTCTTCCGCGAGGTCATAAAAGCGACCCCGCGCAGGAAACGGCCCGTGCACCGCAATATCCTCCCCCGCTCCCCCTCACCCTCACCCGCCCCGCCCCCACTGCCGAAACTGTCGGCATTTGGCGTCTTCACTACTGTCACTTGGAAGTGAAACTATCTTGCGAGTGCCCTCCTGCAGCCGCCGAGTTTGCAGTTTTCAACCAATTCCTCTGATCATCATCGCCGCCGTCATCAACTAAATATCATGATGTTTTCAGTGACCCAGCGATTCTTTGATTTTCATGAGATATCAGAGCCACTTATATTTTTCAAACATTTTATTTGTGAGATTGGGCTTCGAAAACAGTCAATTGAAATGCCTATGTACAATTATGCGTTGAGAAACATGAAGAAAAGGGGAGTTGCTAACGAAAAGCGTAGCTAGACATGGGACTTACCTAGCATATTGTTTAAGAAACAGCGAAGTAAAATTCCAGACCATCGCCTTCGCTTTCCATAATGAGAAAAAAGAATAAGGAAAAGCAGTAGCATCAGAAGGAAAGCTCTCGTTTCTGTATTGTTCATTTATAGTATGTGAGATTACGACACGGAAAGTTGAATCTCCTCTGGGATACATAAATATTTTGCCCTCTCTACGGCTTCCGCGTCTTTCACCCTCTTCCGTCACCGTTCTCAATTGTCCCCTCACACCGCTCTCATTCTTGTTGCGGCCACCGATACAATTCCCCTCTCTACCCTCACCGCTCCCCGACCTCCGCGCCCGCTACACCCCACTTGCTGTAATTTTTATGATAACAGCTCCTCCTGCTCGCGGGAAGAACCTTCACCCTCCTGCACTCTCCAACGTCTTCCACCGAATCACGACGACCCCCTCTCCCCCCACCCCCACCGGGGCCGTTTCGCGTCCGGAGGCACCATGTTTTCCGAGCGGAGAGTAGCCCCTGGATAATAGAATCCTCGTTGGCAAATTTACGACCATAATCGACAGGAAGCGCGTACGGTACTCCTCGACTTGTCAAACTCGGGTGGCGAACGGTCGATCATAAAGCTGGAAGGGCAGGGGGGACCCGAGCGGACGTTTTCGGAACGGGAGTCGAGCTGTGAGCTCTCCCGGAGGACAGGGAAAATAGAATCCTCGTTGCCAACTTTACGACGATAATAGACTTTTACGCGAGGAAATAAATCCGTTTTTGCTTACGAGGACGCGCGGGCGGGCGGGGGCGTTGGAAGGAGCCGGCACTTCCGAGGAGTGCTACCGCCGGCTCATCCCGGAGGATTAGGGCCGTGAAAATAATCCTATCACGAGGCGCACGCGGATGGGCGACTGCCCTCAGGGCGGGGAAGGGGTGGCGGCGGCCGGGGTGGGAGTGGGGGACGGGCGGGATCGTCGGCCCGTGTCGGCAGAGACGCGGGACCTTGTCAACAGAGCGCTTTACACAACCCATCTCCATAATGCGACGCGAGCCGGATTTAAGGGCTGGTTGGGTGTCGGCGGCGGCGAGGTGCGCGGCGAGATTTCAACCGGCGGCGCTTGGTGCACGGGTGTTGGTGTTTGTGTTGCCAACCTCGCGTCCCTTCGGTTTAGTAATGTTGAACGGAGATCGCATACACACGATTACTCATAAACACGATTGCATTTGAGTCTAGCATTTATATGTAAATTTATTTCGAGATAACTTAATTTAAAAAATTTCACAATTTTTTGAAGAAGTATTGTTCTTTAATAGAAGAATGTTCTTACAACGAAGTTTATTTAAAACGCGACCGACAAGTTGTTATAAAGCTGCCAGAAATTTGGGAATTAAAAATCCCATTTCGCAATGATTTAGGTAACTATTGCCTAACTAAACTTTACGACACAGCCAATGTAAGCGATTCCTCGTTTCATTTTGTTGCCAAACATCGTTTCCTTGCCAATTTTGTTCCCAGTTGCGTCGTTGCAAATCTGTTTTTCAAAGCATCCGGGGCATTCCGAACAAACGCCAAAGAATCTACGCAAACACACGAACTTCACCTCCGCTCTACTGCCCTCCATACAGCGAACAAACTCTGGGAGATCCTTTCGCGAAACTTTTGAGCTACTAAATCAGAGAACAGCGAGACAGAAATGAATAGTCTCCTCAGCTCCTCAGCGCAAGAAGTTCTCGGGCGACGAACGCGCCGGCGACGTAAAAAAGTGGCCTTTTAACGAGTGGGAAGCAACAAATCCAGAAGGGCGTAAGTAAAAACGCCGCTGCACCAGCGCGCGCGAGATCGCCTTGGCCCCGCGCCAGCGCCTCTAGCGGCGGCCGAGCGAGTTATCCGCCGGCGGATCAGGGACGGCTGCCTGTTGCGCGGGCGAATCGTTGGAGGGCGGTCGTGATTAATTGGGGGCCGTGGAGGAATTAAGATGGCCCTGTCCTCTGTTGGGTCGGCGCTTAGGGATTACCTTCGTTCGTGAAGATGAGACGGCTCGGCGAATCGGCTCGTTTGGGAGGTGACATTATTTTAGGCTTGTTGCTTTTTTTCTATTACAGGACTTAGAACCTCCACTTACGAACTTGACCAGTTATCGTAATCTCTTCACGTCTTATCTTATTTCTCACACTTCGCAGTTCATGCGATTGCCCTCATAATAGAATTTGTTCCTTGAAATTTATATCTTCCCAACACTAATTTCTTATCTTTTTCTTCGTATTTCGAAGACGTTCTAATTTTTCATCATTCAGCTGTTTACCAAGTTTCTATTTTTAAATCTATTTAATCATCTCCACTTTTTTTCTCTCCACATTTTCTTGTTCCGTGTGTGCCCGCAGACCTTCGTTTTGCACAGTGCCTCCTGTCGTCTTGAGCACCGCACCTCCTGCGGTCCGACACCTACACCGCCTTCGCCGCCACTGCCTTACTCCATCGAAGCAGGAAGAAGAATTCTCCCGAGGAAAATAATTTCCCGAATATCCAGCGTCCTTTATCTCCCCGCGGAGAGACGAGGAAAAAAATCCTCTTACAAGGGGGATGAAAGCGCGATAGGAGAAGCCAGGCTTCTCGCCAAACAATAGCAGGGGGCGGGGGAGGCGGGGGTGACTTTTATACCGGTAGCAGTGGCGTCGCGATGCAGGGGAGGAGTGGGGGTGGGGGTGAGGAGGTGGGGTAAGAAGGCGTAGCGGATAATTCGGTCCGTCGCTGTGTGTGTGTGTATGCACGGCTGTGCTCTCGACTCGTGGCCAGTCAATTTCATGCGTTTGTTGCGACGCTCTGGGATTTGGTGTCGCCGCCGCTGTGCCTCTTCCGACAGTGCTGCGGCGGACATGAAAGGAAGCGGGCGGGGGCGGGGCGGGGCGGGAAATGCGGCGCTGACGACGTCTGATGTCTGCGGAGAGGATTGGAACAATGCGAGCGCGGTATTGTGCACGCGGGGTTTTGTGTCTTTGCGGAGAAGTCGGTTCGCGTGATTAGCCGGTTGGTAGGCGGTGCGGGTGCCGTTAGCGCATGCGCCATCGATTGTGCTGTGTACTTTATGGTCTGTGCGGGGAAGTTGCGTAAGACGGGGATGGCATTTGGATTTGCGGAGAAGTATGATGATTAGAGTTCCTATCCTAAGAAATTACTTACATCAAAAGTTTTCAAAGATTATTTGTCTCAGAATAATGTATGAAAATGTGTTTTGTTGTTTCTTATTTACTTCTTATTAGCTAAGTGCACCACACAGTTTGGAACACAATATTTATTGGGGGGGGGGCAATTTAAAAAATGTTCACTAATTTACAGATGTATTACACCTACTCTAAGCATTTTGCACGATTGATCTGTAGGAAAACCTTTTTTTCCGAACCTACATTTGAATATTGTCTTTTATTCTCAATATGATACCAAAAAATGTATTTTCAAGGAATGCCACTGAATCTGTACATCACTTAAACTTATCTCGAGAAATTCCTCTTCCCGTATTACAAACTTTCCTTGCGACTCCCCTACTTCATTTAACCATCTTAATTCCCTGAACGCGTTGCACAATCGAGAAATTTCCCACCGTTTCATTCACCGCTATCAGATTCTTTTCAAACCGCCCCTCGCCACTGTAAATGAAGTCGCGCTCTATCCCCCAGAGGAGCTCACTGCTTTAAATATGATCCTTCCGTCCGCTGCTGTGCTGACACGTCTCGCCTCCCGCCCCTTCCGCAGCGCCGTCTACCCCGCCTGGCCTCACTTCGCAGCGCCTCTCCTCGCCCTGGCTTCACTCTGCTGCAACCAAACCAATACCCAACTTCACTCTCTTTCTGTCTCATTCCATCTGCTCCCTCCATGTGGGCCTTATTCTTTTTTGGCATAACCGAACTTTTCTTCAAACTTCTTCGCGTCGCCTCTTCTGAGTTCATTCCTTTTCACCTCTCCCCAATTCCGATTCATACCTTTTCACCGTTTCATATCTTTTCTGACCACTTTATGACACACCTTTTCACCTCATCTCAGTCCGTTTTATATCACTTCACAATCGTGCTAATTCATATCGCCACATCTCGCGTGAGGGCACATCACCTCGACTTCTTTCAGTTTTAACCTTAACCCATTTCCTCATTCTCTCACATCACCCACTCCTACCTTTCTTTACATTTCTCCCTCCTTTCCCATGTCTTGGCCTATTGAACAAATTTTATCTTCACACAAGTTCGACTTGCTCTTCTTCTGCTGCCACCGTCTCCATCACCCCTGAGAACCTCTGCAACCACAGCATCATCACGTAGTCATCTGCAGATGCACCGCCGTGCAGCCTGCGTCCCCTCCCCCGCGAGAGAAGGCGGCCGCAGCCGAAGACACAGTGATTAATGCGCGCAGCCGCCAAATCTGATTATACGTCCCGCCGCCAGAGCGCAGTGGCGGCGGGTGTCCCGCGGGGCTCTGCGTATCAGCGTTCTGACAAATCGCCGTCTTGAACGCGAGCGGGGGGGGGGGGTCGGAGGGAGGGTGCAGCGATGAGACCTCACCACCTCCCCGGCCCCGCTTAATCTCCGCGCCGCCACAGACTCCATTTGTCCTCGCAAAAAGCGAAAATTTCTCACGTTCGTCGGGGTCTCCCCCTTTGATAGTATCACTTGACTGGTGTATGATTTGTTGGGGTTGGTGGTTGCTGTTGTTGCGTATTATAACGAGAGGGTCGTTCGTCTTCTTTTGCTGATATGATTTTTACTCGATTCGAAAGACCATTGCCTGCGATGAAAATTATTCAGTGGTTCTTCTGAAGGTTTCGGAGATACAGCGATTTTTTTCTTGTCCATTTTACCTTCTTGTATGTTTCTTTTTGTCTTCTCTATCCCACACCTTCTATATGAAAGTAATACAAATAGAAAATCATGTATGCTTCACAAACATACACTAACCAAATCGAGAAAGCACGCCTCGAAATGCAAACTGCAAATTCAGAGCTGCATTGCCGAAGGTCAACTAAAGTTTCTCTTTCGTCTACACATGCTCCTTCTATTCTTTTATTTATGATGCCCCTCTCAAGAGAAAGGAAGCACTCGAGTATCGACGTAGAATTTCGGACAGGCGTTGATCGCTTCCGAGAAAAAAGATCCGCCGCTTTTGTGAAGAGTGAGTGACACGAGGAAAATATCACCCGCGAGATAACAGAGATGGGAAGAGGACATTACCGTCAGGCGGGCAGGCTCTTTACCGGCCTTTCCTGTTTCGAAGCGAGACTGTTGCCACTAAAGGGCAATGACCTCTCGAAGGCGAAGAAAAAAAAGGACGTCTCCTCCGGCCGGCACAAAGAAGGCGGTCCCCTCGGGCGTTCAGGAGAACGAGCGCGACGCTGCACGGCCTTTTCTTATCGCCCGAACATTTCGGGGACGGCGCAGCGCGGCGCGGCGCGGCGCGGCGGCGGGCACGGGCCGCCTATTTTCATGACATCTCGCGTCGCCTCTCCCTCCCCTCCCCTCCCCTCCTCCGCCCCTTCTGCTCGTACTGGCCTCCTCGCCCCCACCAATGCCTCGGTAATCGTTGACCCGCCCCCCTCCCCTGTGGTGCTCCGTCTCAGACATCTCCAATATTCTTAAGGAGTGAGCTACAAAAAAGGCGTCATGAATAGCGAGCTGGTTGGACAATTAAGAAAGCAATAAAACAACTGTCTCCTGTCTTGTCACATGTTGTAGAATATAATTCTGTACTCGTGGGCCTTATTGTGTGGCGTCTGTATGCTAAACACAATAAAACTACTTTGATGAGTCGTTTTGGTATTATGTCACTGGATAAGTTCGAATATGTTAGATGTTCTAAAATGTGTTTACTTGTTTTGAGGTAATTTTTTAAAATTATTTTCTATAATCGTAAATTTAAAAATTAATTCAAAGAACAAGTAGCAACACATCAGTTGTGTATTAAAAGACAGATAACGTTTGATATAATAGCTGCTCATGCATAGTTGCATACTTGTGTTATCGAACCAGCTTGGCTCTGAAAACATACACAAATAGCATATGTCACAAGTGTTGGTATTTATTCGAAAAAAAAGTTTTTGTTTTCTATCTAAAATTAATTTGTATGTGATTAGTGATCATTTATGTTTCGTTGAACTCAGATGACGAATTGAATACTTTTGCGCGAGTTCCACGCGATGCCTGGCCCGTAGTTTGGAGACCCCTTGTCTAGACACTTGTGCCTGCGGTGGCGCCGCGCCGCCGGAGGGAAGCTTTCCAATGCCTCCTGCCGTCGCCTGGGCCACGGCCACCTATGACAAACGCCCCGGACCGGCCGTCATGTTAATGCGCAGGGGATCCGCACGAAGAGGCATTGCGAGGCAATGAGCAGGAAGCCGTAATGCGATGAGGCGGGAAGGGGGCGGGGCTCAGACAGGGTCGGTCGGCGGCGGAATCCTCTAAGACGACACAGAAGGAAGAGAGAAGGTTGGGGCAGTGGTGGTAGCGAGGGCAGAGGTCGTCGGGACGACGGAAGATTGGAGATACTGGCGCCAGAATTAATTATGGAAGTAGACGGATAGAAGAATAAAGTTGATATAAAGTGTTTAATAATAAACGTAATAAAATCTATAAAGTTTGTGCATACTTATTTGTGGCACCGAATATTATTTATATATTACTTCAAGAAGAGATTGAATTTTATCTTTTAACATTCTCTGAGAAGTAAATACGGAGCACCTCCATACAAAATACAGTGGCAAGTTCTTGGGGTGAATGATGAATCTGAATAATATTCCCATATAGGTAGTTTCAAACCCCTGCGTCTGATAATGAACTCATGACAACACTATGTTCAAGATCGTTGATTAAATGAAGCAGATACCCGGCATCTTAAAGTGTTATACGAAAGTTGAATCGGAGAGGTCAAGAAGAT
This sequence comes from Teleogryllus occipitalis, assembly GCA_011170035.1. NCBI lineage: Eukaryota > Metazoa > Arthropoda > Insecta > Orthoptera > Gryllidae > Teleogryllus > Teleogryllus occipitalis. The sequence goes on along the minus strand of BLKR01002437.1, from coordinate 43,518 downwards.
GAACATTTGTGGTAAGAACAGTGACGCAACAAAGAGTGGTAAGCGCGAGTGTAGCGACCAGGACGGAAGGGAGCGAAAACGTGCGGATATCAAGGGCGGCGACGGCGATGGGACAACAACGAGGGCGGTAAACGCCACAAGGAGTGCATGGGTCACAAGTCGGCGAGGGTAACGAGGATGGGGGGGAGAGGACGCCGATGACCGTGGCGCGGGGGTCGGCGAGGTCGGCGAGGCAGTTCCGGAAGCCGAAGGGCCGATCGTCCGTCACGTCGCGTAACGGCAGGACCGCCGGCCCGATAAGCAGCGGGGGCGGGGGCGGGGGCGGTGCGCGACGAGTGGCTAGTGGCGCGGTCAGCCGCCAGGGGCCATCGCGAGCAGTAATCGCTTCCACATCGCTGCGCGATGGAGAGGGACCACCGCGCCACCTCTCGCCCCCTCGCCGTGCCCCGATCTGCCGCCGATAAAACGGGACGTGGGCTGCATCCACCGGAGGCACAAAGGGCGACCTTTATACTCAAGCCGCTTTCTATTTATATGCGATCAAGGTTTTAATTCTACACACACACACACGCACACACACACTCATCATCTCAGAACATTTTCACGCACACGCATATTCCTAGAAACCTCAAAGATGATATCTAAGAAAATATCAATAGAAACTTCGAATTTGTTCTTTAAATCAATTTACTTAAATATATTTGTAAAGACGGAGTGAGTATCGTAGGGTATAACATTATTTGATTATGAGTATTGCCAATTTATCTTTAACCCTACCTTAAGTACAAAATAAATTGAACTTCTTCAAATCGATTGGGATGTGTTTCCGTGGCTGACCGAACGCTCGTGTTGTGTTGCAGGACGACGACCTGAAGGCGCGCCAGGAGCGGCGCCGGGGCGGCCCGCGCCCGGCCGGCGGTCTGCCGTGGCTGCGCCTGCTGCCAATGCTCGCGCTCCCGCCCGCGCTGCACGTGCGCCCGCTCTGGGCCGCCGTGCTGCTCCTGCTGGGACTCAAGCTTGCGCGCGCAGTGCTGCAGCGGTAGATGCCGCCCCGCCCTAACTCCTCACGCAGCAGCTGCAGATGGTTGGTGCATCTGCAGATGACGCATCTGCAGATGAAAGAACAGATGACGCATCTGCAGATGAAGTCGAAGACGTCCCCTACAGATGTGGTAGCTGATGCAGCTGTTCGGAGAAGAAAGGGAGAGGAAGAGAGAGGGCAGCTGCGACAGCTGAGGCAGCTGTGGGTGTCGCAGAGCAGACCCTTTCACGCAGCTGCGGAGTTTTAACCTAGACACGTCGCAATACTTCCGGTGTCTCAACCAGGGGATCATCGTGACGTGCTTTGTTTATTTCCAAAGAGATTTCCAAAATTTTCACTATATTTAAGAAAAAGACATTTCAAGATTTTGTGTTTTCTCATCTCAATGCTCTTTGTTTTTGGGCCACTTGCGCGCATTGCGAGAATGGTCGCTTCTTTGTATATTATGTTTAGTGTTTCTCAGGTTTTTTTCTTGTAGAGTTTAGCATTTAAGTTCATTAAATTCATTTATATAAAGCCATATTTTCCGTTTTTGTTAATTATTATTTTTTGTTTTGATGTCGAGTTCGATATCTACCATATAGATTTTCGTATCCCACCCCCGGGTGGGATACCATCTATTTTGCAAAGTTTTCAAATGATCTCTTAAAAGTAGAGTAGTTTACCCACGAGCTCGAAGGTTTGAAGGTCACACCACAATGGCCTTCTCTCCCGTAGAGTCGTGGTTTCTTTCTTGCTTGTACATAGTCCTGTCCTTTTGTTCTTTCGCAGTGCCACGCAGTTGGCCTAGCCTAGTTGATATTGTGTTCAAGGCGGGTCGTATTCCGCGCCCGGCCGCTCGAGGAAAGGGCCACGCCGCCGAAGAGTGGGCGTGCCTCAAGCGCCATTTCTTGAGCCATTTTTTATTTCTCTGGATTGAAGCTAGGAGATTAATTGTGCTGGGAAAGAGAGGTCTAAATTTTGTGAAATTTCTTTCGCTGAGCTCAACAATCTTCCACCAATCCTTGCAAGCGTTGATGATTTTAAATAAGGCATTCATAGTTTATTATGCATGAATGAACCACTTAAAATATATTATGGAATCTGAAACCGAAACCGATTATTTTTTCCAAATTTAGTTAAAATATTGAAAGAAATACCTTTAAAATATAAAAAAATCTATTTTTTTGCAACCCAAAAATTTCTTAAACAGGTAATTAAAAATTCATTGTTTAGTTCTAATAAAATGAAATATTGCTATCATGTCGAGAGACTGGATTTTAGCTGACGATTGTAAACAATTAAATGGAAAAATGATTTAAATGCGTGATTCTCTCTACCGCATACATGTTTATCGTGCCACTGGCATATACCTTCAGCGACTTGAGTCGCTGAGGGGCTTGCTGGAGCTGTTTCGGGCAGTGAATGCATTTGCTTCATCAGCAAGGAGGGCGTGTGTTTGGGCCCAGTGCTCGACGTTCCTGTACATTTTGGAGACAATCATAGGCGCGATGGGAGGCCCGCGGCCAGGCGCGGATGACTGATGAGACCGCGCCTCTTATAATTTCTATGAAGAGAGAAGTAAAAATACAATATGTTTTGCATGTAAATATTAGCTTTTTCTAAGTATATATACAAACATATATTACATATATTAAAGTTTATATAATATTATATTTTACGATTTTTTGATGAGCATTTCAAGTAAGCTGATGTCTGTGAGGAAATTGAAGATTTCGGCGTCAGCTCGTCCCTTCTAAGGCGTCCCGGCCACTCGGATCCTAGGCGGTCCGTCCAGGCCGCCGTTCTCAGTTCCAAAGTAGGCGCCGCGAGTAAAGGCAGGACCAACCACCTGCTCTTTCTCGAACACGTTTGGTGCCATTTACCATCAAGTTGGTTCCTAGCAGTTCCGTTTATGCAGATCTTATTTTCAAAGAGGTTTGAAAAGTAAATTAGATTGTTCAGTTTTGTGGCACTTCCGTGTTGTGTGAGAGACACCAATGGTTGGTACTGCTTTTATTCTCGGTATAGTAGTTGTGAAGAGTGGCTCGGGAGGTCACCAGTGCACCTAAACCATCTTGTAAATAATATGTTCCCCTAGGAGAGGGGGTGGCGTTAGGTGTGCCTTAACAGAACGGACGCAGACGCGAGGAATCTCCGCCCATCAAAGCGTACTGTGATTACATAAAATATTTGTCTAATTATGGCAATATATAGTAAGAAATTATAATTTTTGTGTATTTCTTTCCACTGATCTCGTGAAAATAATTTATAATAATAATAATTACAGTTTTGTTTTGTTTTAAATATCTGAATAATTATGTTTTGATTTTCACTAGTCAGTGTAGACATTTTTGTTAATTTCGTGTGTTCTTTAGATGTAGAAAATTAGAACATTTTTGTGTCCCGACATTTGTTTATAAACCAGCTATCAATTGAATAGTTTGAAAGCTACGTGCCAAACTGCAGTAGCTGGGAAAATCCCACACCAACAAGTCCGCAAGTCGCAACGCCCGCCTGAGCTCTTTACACTACTAAATCCTCTTGTCTATTCGCTGTCCGTAGATCGCCTAGATTATATTTCCGTACTTTAAAAAAAGTGAAGCGTTCTAAAAACCAAAGTATACCAAAGGAAGAGACGTTTTAACGAAAGATCCCTGTGTTGCCGGGGAAATGCTTTCGAGTCAAATACAGAACGCCGCATGCGCGTTCAGACTTATAGTCAACAAGAGAACTGATCATGTGGATAGACTAAATTAACATTCCCGAAACGCGGGGATTCCCCGGAGGTTTCGCTTGTTTCCGTCTGTCATTTCGCGCTCATGCTGGCGGGGTGAAACGCGGTTGCGACGCGCGGGCTGGCACATCTCGCCCTGCTGACGGCGACGTGCGGCGTGGGTCGCTAGTGGACCAATCATGTTCGGCCCAGGTACTCCCACGCTTCGGGACTGGTGCCGACCAAACCTTGTGTTTTTGAAATGCTACGCGCCCGTTGTGGGCGTTCGTGTTTTGTTAGAGTTATGCTCTTTGTTGTGTGCTGAGGCAGGCTGCCAGCTGGTGGGCCGCTCGTCTACCAAATGTCTTTCAATTTTGTACAGTTTTTCACTTTTATATAGTTATTGAGTTTTTGGAAATAAATGTAAACTTGCTAAATCAAATTGTGTGTCCGGTTATTGGTTGACCTTGAATCCTTGTCCTTCTTCTGATCCTTGTATTGTAGAGAGCACTGTAGTACAAGTAGATGTAATGACAACGATGAAAGCACGGAGAATGTTGATGTCCAGAAATAAGCAACGCTTTATAATACTTATCAACAAGTGGATGTACATGAAAGGTTTCAATAATAAGAATTAAAGACGTAATTAAATAAAGAGAAAATATTTCATATTTATATATATATATATATATCTTTCAAATTTAGGATTATTTATTATTATGATTTAATTTATTTTGTAAAGAAACAAATGTGTGATTATATAAATAAAGAGGAAGCATTATTTTTATATATTATTTATTAAAATGTACATTTTATCAATGCATTCCATTATTTAAATTTGTACAACAGGGATAAATAGTATAATTAAAACTGGTAGGTTTAAATTTTACATTTTTTAAATGAAATATACCAAACTCACAGTTACTACTCCATTGAGAAATGTGTTGGAAAAGTTCAAGAATATCGTCATCCAAAAATTCAGACTTTTATCATTGATAACAAACTTCATTCGTAAGAAGACATTGCTTCGAGTGTATGAATTTGAGTATATAAAAAGTGCATTAACTTGCTTGATAATTCTCATAATTCTTGATTTATCATTCTATGCACAAGTTGTATTTAGAATGTCCAGTCGCAAAAATACATTAATAAACTCAATAAACTGTTAAATAAAATATAAGATGAAAAAATTGATTTGTTAATTTTAACATACATAGTACCAGTTCATTATAAAACATCTTAGTATCACAGTCTCCCGGAATAATTTTATGAAAAACCTGGAAGCTATAATCAAAAAATGAATTCAGACTGTTTCGTTTATATTCTAAAATACATGATTTATCAACAATGGATATAAAAATAACACGCTACACTACAAAGAAACAAAAAAGAACATTAACTAATTAAATGGTAAAAATTACTTTAAAAAATTATTATTAGCTCAGTCACTTGAGATGCTTGACTTTTCCGCACTAGACATTTTGGGCGAAAGTTCATTTGTTTCTCAGCAGAATCTGTCACAGACTTTCTCGCACTAGTTTCCTACTGTCTTTCATCTGAGCTTCACACATACCCACCCTCTTCCCAACTTGCTACCTATTGGCTCTAAAAGATGTTTTTTCACATTTTCTCAATTTTTCTGTCTCGTACTAATAGAATTTAAATATGATTTTAAGAATATTATGGAATAAAACCTGGTCCTACATGCACCTTTACTTTGAAAATTTAGGAGCGTTTTTGAGAAAATATCGTTTGAGCATGTCTGAAAATGCACAATTTTGATATCATTTTCACAAAAATCTTTTCAGTTTTTGAGAAACTTCATCAGAAATCATTTCAAGCATTTGTTCTCAAATATAATGTACAAAAAACGTTCGTAATGTAAGTATTAATGTGGGAGATAAATAAAAATATACTTTTGTGTAAACAAAAGAATACATCAAATTAGCGTTTATCTCAAATTATTTAGTTCATTTAGCATTATCCGTACAAAACGTTTAAAGAAAACATTTGGAGTTATTTTTCAGAAAATCTTGTTTTTATAATTTTTTAATTTTGCCAATATTTCACTCGAAATATTGCAAATACTACCAAAATTTTAAAAAATACACATTACATTAAATAAATAATTAATTATGGAGAACATTTCATCTCAAGAAAAAAATATCTATTTCAATTTTGTAGTGTTGAGACGACGTCGAAAAAATCAATAATGTAATTTTCGAAAATTCAGAGTTAAGAATGAAAGTCTTTATGTCTTTCACTCTGTCTTTACAAGAAATTTGAAGAAAAAAAATTGAAGCCGTTTTGAGAAAATTTTGAAAATGTCCCAGGGGCTTTATACAAAATACTCCTCCAATTTAAAGAAAGGTTTTTAAAACACCCGCAGCCAGACGGTATCAAGGACTCACAAATCGTGGATAATGACTACACAACGTGATACAGGGAGTAATTTACTACATATTGGATAAAGATTTATTCACACTGTATCAATGCTCCAGAATAAAAGCTTTTCTGTGGAAAAATTCCCGGTTTTGCCGCAGCATTACATAACGTTCTCTAATCTACGTGTTTTACTCCTTGTATACGTACGCATTCGAGAAAATAAAATTTGAAGTTGTGGATATTATTGAAAACGAAATAACGTAAACAATTCACTCAATTCCAAGCACCAAAGAGACCCTAAACATTCCTAAAATCCAAGGTTTTGCCAAACCAGTGAGTTCCCATCATGCCTCCACATTTTCACATCCTGAGGCCACCGCCACAAATAGCAAACATACAGCGGTTCATCCTGATGGCAGTTCCCTCGCAACATCTTTCCGATAAAACACGTCGCAATATATCACGCCACAAGGCGGAAGACAGGGAGCCGAGCTCGCCCCCACCCCTCCTCGCCCACCATCTTCTCCCACCACTGCGACCCGTCGACAAAAGGCGGTCGCAGTCTTCCCGCCAAGGCGCTCCGTATTAATCTTTGGGAGGGCCGCAATCCGTACTGGCGTCGCCAAGTTCCTTTTCGTTCTTTGTCCCCCGAACGCAGGAGAGAATTACGAGAGCCATTAGGTGGCCGAGGAAGATGGTCGATATGAGAAAAGGAACAAAAAGAAGAGGAGATTCGGGCCCCAAACTTCAGATTTATTGAAAGCTCGAGCTGAGCAGGCCTGGACTTGCTCCAAGAGTGCAGGTAAGAACAAGGGCAGTGGGAACTGGAGAATGAGTGCTGAGCAAACAGTGAAAGGGTTGCTGGTGGATGCTGAGCGAACAAAGACGTCTACAAGGGTTAAAGACAAAATCATTTGAAGTCAGTTTTCAGCAATGAGTTAATTTTATTAGGTTGTTCGATAAAAAAGTCGGTGTTTTCTCAAATGTATTGAGTAATATTTTAGTATAATTTAGGATTTTACATAACAATGGTCCATATTTCGGGAAATGAATTATAAATGTAGTCTGACTTGAACGCACGCCCACGGACTTCCCCTTTTAGATTAATGTGGTAGCGAATCACAATTTATTTCAGTAAATTAACATTAACTGGGGACACAAGAGAGCTCAAGTTGTGAATATTAAAAAATCTTTGCTCTATCTAGGTATATTTTCATTTATTTTTTCTCTTAGCTTAAGAAAAAACAATAACTTCTATATATCTAAGAGTGAAATAAATACTTAACATCATATTAGCCGGACCCTTGCGATTACATCGCACAAAAGGAAGAACTGTAGAAACGAGACAGTAAAGTACTACAAATAAAAATAAAACTCCCAAAAAACTATTAACGTGTTTTTTCACCCATATTTTCATGCAAAATAACGCGAAAAGTACTCAAATATCCAAAAATTGTACATGACCTTTTTTCAAGATCTATTTTTAAGGAACAGATTTTATTAAGGGAAAAATATGGATCTTTAACATTTTAGTTGTAGGAAGACTCCGAAAAAACTTTTACCTGTTGCAATTTTCGAAAAATCAGGCTTTCCAACGAATATGAGATCGGCACCATTCTCTTGAACATCCCCCACACCATTCAAAAACAAGAGTTAATAAAACACGATGGAACCATTTTTTTGAAAATGTCCCAGAGACTTCATGTAAAGTATCCCTACAAAATATCGGATTCAAATTCCAGGGGCCGCGACATTAGACAGATAGATTGGGGAATATCAATTTTGCAGGAAACCGACTGAACGGTTTAGCCACTAGTGTGGTTCATAGACGGTTGGACAGACACAGACAGGCAGACGTTCTACTGCCATTAGATTTTTCGGTATAAAGGACCCACGAGGCATGGTTTATGGCTACAACATGTGTTAGAGGATTTCCCCCGAAATTTAACAACTAGATTTATCCACTTTTTTGTTACCAGGGCCTCGTAATACGAGTTTTTCTATCGAGAATTCGCCATTTATTCACACAGCATTACATAACTCTCTACTCCGTAGCGAGAAAGCAATATTGTAACACATCGTTGGGTAGTTTTGCTTCATGGCTATTTTTGTTGAGAGTTACAAATTCTGGAATAATATAACTATTTACTGCGAATACAGAGTCAAACATATTTCTGAAAATGTTTCTTTATGTTTACCAAAATCCAGATATGTAAGTTGTAGTGGACTTACAGCACGAAATCCTGCCATCTACCATAACTTAAAAATGTAATCTATCACTTAAACGTAATAATAATAATAATAATAATAATAATAATAATAATAATAATAATTTTTGTTGTATTTTATCAGAGGACCGAAGTTTTGCCAGAACTAATTTCGTTAGTTCAACAGCCAAGAAATGATAGGTGAATTATTAAGGCAAAGAATAAGCATGCGCAGTTTGGAATCTCCTACAAAACTGGAGATAGTACATCAAAATTCAGTTTTTGAACTGATAGGACTTCCTCCAATGCAAGTAATTTCAATGGATCTGATTTACTCTTCTAAACCGCCTTAACATGTCTGTCATGATTCATAATAATCACTCGCAACAGGAAACAACTACACAGCTGTCTTGGGCAACTTCATTTAAATTGTGATCAAGCATTTTTAACGGAAAAGAGAACTATCTATCAAAGTGATTTTAAGTATGAAGATGTTCAATGAGCATAAAAAATGAAAACAATTTTCTGTGACAAAACACTGTCTTAAGCCGACCACGTACAGAAATGAACACAAAGTGTTTTACCTTTTTAATTAACGGAATGTATGTGTTTGTAGGTTATTGAACAGATGCAGAAAATCAAATGAATATTTTCTAAGAGCAAGTCTCAACTAATCGAATAATATTAGCAAACTCGAAGAAATATTCAATGCGTATCTAATGATGGTTTAGAGTGCCAACTCGCCACGTCAGTAAAAAATAAAATAAAATATTGTTGTGAATGCCATTCTATGAATTTTAACGATCGACAAAAAACGTTCGCCTGGATTTGTGTAGGATGTCTTCAGAAGGACATTATTTTCAAATTTGTGAATTACTTTATTTAGTCGAAATATTAATTCTTTTTCTTACAGTTTTAGGGAGAAAATTCACTAGGACTTCTCACATTTTTAGTAAACTGAAGCTTCTCCTCATCCAGTTACTTTAGAACCAAACTTAAAGCCTGTTTCCTCGGGAATCTTACTTGGAAAAATAACCATTCCGGCCTATTTCAAGATTTGTAAAATGTATTTTTGGATTTCTTCCTTTCTTCAATTGTGGTTCTCGCTGTGAACTTTTCTTTCTTCTTGTGCAACCGAAATTTTTAGGTGATAGAGTTCCCAATCTAAGGTTATCAGTCCCAGAGGAATGCCTGTGTATAACACACTGCATTTTTGGAAGTCAGCAGAAAGCGAGACCTTACTTAAGCCAACAAATACAAAAGGCAAAGGCAAATATTCATTTCAAGGGGGCTGAGTATTCTTTGTTTCCGAGCGTGACATCTGCTTAAGTCACTATTTCTGTAAGTGTAGTGCGTGTGATAACACGTGGGTGGCGGTGTTGCTACATCGCAGTAATGTGAAATCCGCCACCAACTTACACATCGGCTCGCGGGATTTCCCCTTCCACGAATCTCTTGCAGCAGTCACCGTTCCAGCCAGGATAAGCTCTCAGCTCCCGTTTGGTCTACCCACATGCCTTGCAGTGTAGTGCATACGATTCGTACCGCATTCGTATGTGTGAGCGCGTGTGTGTATGAATGTGTGAGAGCGTATGTATGTGTGTGTGTGCGAGGGGAGTGTAAGAAGAGATAAAGAGACAAGAATGAAGGAAAGAAAAATCGCGAGCGATGAGTGTTTCATTTGTTAAGATACTGTTCCGTCATTTGCCTGGTATTAAGCAAGCTACGGAAATCTATCGATAGATGCAGACAGCCGCTAGAATTCTCCCCCAGACAGTGGTTGAATTCGATCTATCTATGTAGTTTGAAAAATCTGCCTCCGTCATGACTTAAACCCCGCAACTCCCGGTCAACAATGCTCCAGAACCAATGATATTACCGCTGAGCTCTCGCAGTCAAAGGGGCTGAGAGGAGAGGTTTCGAACTCAGGCCCTTCGCACCAAGGCAATGAATCAGTACACACTCTAACCAACTCAGTCATCCGGACCGACTCTTATGACTTCCTAAGCCGGCTAAATATGAAACTCATGTCACCACCGCCCAGCGGCTAATCCACTCCGACTTTTAATTGAACAGATGGACTCCTGCGCTCCTCACGGGCCGACAGCTGTCTGCGCGGAACACGGTTCCCTCGCACAGCTGCATCACCGGGCCGTGTCGGTGTCGGTGTCAATCTGCCAGGGCACCTGTCCGGCTAGCCCGCCCACCACCACCAACCCCTTGCAACAGCCCCCGGCGCCACACCCCACACCCCAACGCCCGCCCGCCTGCCCCTTCGCTCGTGTGCATTATGCAGGTCGCATTGTTCCGAGCACGGGGCGAGAACGGGGATTAAAATTTTAAACCAATCGTCGGGCCCGCGCCTTTCCTGCGGAGCCCCACGAGGGCACGGCGGGAGAACGGGGGCCCTGAAAGCGAGACGCAAGCGACCGCAAGCGAGCATTCATCATCCCCCAGCACTGACACTCAATCTCCGCTGACACTCGCCGCCCCGGCGCTTGTCTCTGCCTGGGACCCCGCCCCGCCCTGCCCAGCCCCGCCCACGGGCAGTGGGCGCGAAGGACTCGCTGCAGGGCGCAAGGGCGCACTCTCTTGATAGTAGAAAACGACGAGCTCCCAATTCTCGAAAAATCAAGAAAATTGCAATAGAATTATTCATTAGTGCAACCACGATTTTTTATGGGAAGGGGACTGTAAATGAAGTGAAAAGAGACTTGCTATGTTATAAAGAACTTTTCATTTACACTCAATTTAAATTTTCTTATTTGATTTATAGTTATGTATGCCGTATTCAACTGAAATACTATTAATCCTTATTCATCATTATATTGAAATTCTTTATACTGATATCATTATACTGAATCACTCTTGTTACAATTTAAAATTAATAGTAAGCCTTCTTTTTAAATATCTGTTGTTTGCTTCTGATGGTAGGTTGAAACCCAATGTTCCTCCGCACTTGCGTGCGCTACTGGCAATATTGCCAAAATAATATTGTATAACAATATTGTGTTTGGGTGATTTTGCATTGTTTACGATTATGGCTCTTTTTTAACCTCTAATTAGCGAATATCAGGTAGGCTCCCAATATACAATGTTCGCCGTTTTCCGGGACGCGATTATATTTAGCTTCTTGAGAAGTACTTTGTAAGAGGAGAAGATAATAAAAGTATTAGAAAATAGCATAGCTTTTGCCCAATGTAAATGGCCTTTTTTATTTATATTCTATTAATCCAGTCTTTCTTCGAGATTCTGTTACCAACTTTGTAGTGAATGCAGTACACATAGTCAAAGAATGAAAATCAAAACTAAAGGCGTTATCCACAGTTTTACTGACATTTGTATATTTTAGTGATGGTTAACAAACAAGGCGTGCGAATCTACAACTTACATTACTTTAAGAGAACAAATTGAAATGGAATTTGCCTGAGGCGCAGCGCTGTTCACAGAAAAAGGTAAGAATAGTTATGAATTTAAAATGTGTAGGTCACAAGGAATATCTAACGTAATTAATCGTTTCTCATTGAACTCCAATATGATATTGTAATTGCACATTCTATTGTAGGCACTGAAAATGTTTTACTCGTGTATATAAATGGACTGATCAGATGAACATAAAAATGTAAAAGGAAATTTCAGCGGAAACATTTGTGTAACATAACATTTTCAACAAATCACCTAATGCAAATTTATTACGGTTTTACAATGAATAAGAGGGAAACATTTAAAAATTCTATCCACTTTTCAGAGAAAATATGGAGGCCTATATCATTGAAGTAAACGTGGAAATCTAAACCATTGTGAGAAAAGTAATAGACAAAAACCACGAAAAAATGATCATGATATTTTGAACGCTAATAACAAACCTAAGGCAAATGATATCAAGTAAAAAATTGACCGCATCAACTAAGCACTGTAGAGAATATTGTTTTAAAACATAATGATAGAGATGTGAACGATCCAGTCCAGTGGCAGCCAGTCTCCACAACCAACAATTTTCGAGAATGATTTGATCTCAAGATGGCCTAAAGACACAAAATTCAACTTCAACAAATTTTCCACCAAAAATTATTCGATACGATTAGAACATTCTTTTTAAAAAAACGTGTTCATTCAAATAAATTTGTAAATAAAACTATGAAATACGTTGTGTTAAGAAGTTACGACTCAATAACTTGTTTTTTTATTTCACTTATTTAGTCTGTCTTAATCAATTATATAAATATAAATAAATAATACTTCTATAAATATGAACTCCCCTAATTCCTTCACAATATATATATATATATATATATATATATATATATATATATATATATATATATATAAAATCTTACTTCTTCCTCGAATTAAACTTCCATGAAAACCATACAGAGTTCCATTTTCACCCACTGTGTCCCGCCCGCTCTCTCACCCCTCGTCGGTAATTCTTCCGATGCGAGCGGCAGCCGAGATTATAAAAACGATTTCTCCACGTCAGGGATTATTTTAAATTACGAACGGGGTGGTCGCCGCGTTCTTACGCGTGGTCTGTCGCCGACCGAGATGGAGCAACGAGGCGCGAGGGGGAGCAAGAGGATAGGAGGGGTGGGTGAGGGTTAGGGTTGCCAACCGTCCTGCATTTGGGAGTTCAGTCCTCCATTGACGACAATTGTCCTTTCGTCCTCCTTTGTATTTCAAATATCCTTCTTTTTGTCGATTTTTAACATTTGTTATCATTTATTTTATCTCATGACTAAAATCTGCTAGGTTGTATCGTTTATTGTTTAATTTAGAATAGAAAATATGAATATCCTTTTTCTGAACGCTGACACGTGCAAGCATGATAGTGCCTCTATCTGGCAATGAAAAAGACACGCTCAGACCATCTTCATCTGCATTTTGTGAACGAATCTTTTCACTTGAATCGCAAATGGAGAGAAGAAAAAATAGAGCTGATGTTATTCTAAATCAAATGTTAAAAAAAAGAAATGTATTAATGCTCTTATTTTTTTCTTGTCGAGTGTCCTCCCTTTTACATGAACATTGTTGGCAACCCTAGTGAGACGTACTGAGGATGGGAGTGAGGGTGAAGATGTGGTAGGGGAAGGGGGGTGAGTCGCGGGCTGGAAAAACCTCGACCCGGGGTCAAACACGTCGACTCAGTCCGCGTTCCGGCTACCACCGGAGATCCGAGCAGATAACGCACGGAATCGGTCGCGGGGCGTCTAATTTCTCGGGAGCATCTCGTTTCATTCGGCTGTCGCCCGGAACAAAGGGGCCCTGTAGCGTGGCTTTGGAGAAACGGGCGAGCGAATTAGCGAGGGAGGGCAGGGAGTGGGGGTGAGAGATGAAGAGCGAGATAAGAGAGAACGAGTTAAAGGGCTTGTTCTAAAGAACAAAAAATTGCGATGACAAGTGGTGACTTTGGAAGCAGTGTTGAAATAGCTGTTTGTAATATCTTTATGACTGATTAATATAGATAAAAGAAGCAAATAAACCAATTAGGGAAGAATATTGTCGAGTAAATCTAGAATACCATGCAATGTATTTACTATTTGCTTCACTGAAATACCAGATGTTAACAACACATTGAGAAAATCGTGAACTTTTTCTGGGAAGGTTCCTTAATTTTCAGAACTCAAACTACGTAGACCGAAAATCACTCCGTTCTTAAATATTTTGTCTTTAATGATATTTGAATATTTTATTTTACCGAAACAACGAGATAGACTATTTTCATGATATAACAACCAAAAATAAGTGCTTTTGAAACTCATCCCTTCCTTCAAAACTCATCACTTCCAATTGGAACCAGTTTTGAGTTGAGTTGAGTTGAATTGAACAGTGTTTGCATTTATTGATTGATTTAGTGATTGAAATAAAAAGTTGTCATAAGACTTACAAAGCTTTTTAAACAACCTTCCTGTTTCTAAGGCCACAATAACGGGCTTCTCTGTGACGAGTGTTCCGGGTACATACAACCTGAAGTCTTTCTGGGAACAAGGAAACGAAGCAAAAACGTACATTTATGCTAGAACTGTTACGATTCTGACGTTAGTATGACTAATGGATATGTGAAAATCCATTTCTAAATGCCCTTGACCCAAGTTTTCATGGCTAATGAAAAATCCCATTCACCCACACAAAGTAACTCTAGTAGCTGTAGAGACTAAATTAGTTATTGGTATTCATGCCTTGACGAATGCTAATTGAAGCATCGAATTTCCTTAAAATCTCAAGGTGGAATAAGTTGACGTATGAACTCCCGTACTTCCCAGTACTATCATGACGAATCAATTCGACATTATGTGAGGGAGAAGTGTGAATTGCAGGAAATAAATGAAGAGACAAACTCAGTTGGCATTAAGTATGCGGATTTTAAAATCCAATATTTGTTATAAAAATCATTCCGACCATGTATTTATTTCGTATGAGTACCAGTTTTCTCTTGATAAAAAAAAAAAAGTTTTACTCCCAGGTTCGAAACGAATTTAAAAAGCTAAAATTGATTACAAACAGTATTATTCTTTGCAAAATGATAATCGAAATTTGCTCTGGCTAAAATGAAAACAAAAAAAAGTACAAGCGGTTTCACTTCAGACTTAAAATGCAAATTAAACTAAGTGCACACATTAAAATCACTATTAAAAATAAAAATTAAATGAAAAATAAAATATATCTGCATGCATCTCATGAACATGAACATATTTTCTTCCTCACATCGCTTTGCTTAGAAGGAATAGACCATGCATCCACGGACGGGAAGTTTGTATCTTCTCAGTATTTCATGAAAAAATATGAACGTTCGTTTCTAGTACACATTTCACGATGTAGAATAAATAAAATATCTGTATCTTTTTACTTCATTTAGAATCTACCGAAAGTGAATACATCTTGATCTGGCCAACAAATAATAATAATAATAATAATAATAATAATAATAATAATAATAATAATAATAATAATAATAATAATAATAATAATAATAATAATAATAATAATAATAATAATTTAATAGTTATTCAGTGCGAGGGGAATCAATTTTTAGGAGACCCAAAGTTTTCATTGACACTATTGACCTCTAATAAAGTTCAAATCGACCCTGGCGGATGGATATTTTCCATTTGGGGAAATCCTGACTTACGAGTACCCATTCTGCTTTTGTACAAGTGGCGTCTTACGAAACACAAACTTACATAAGCGACTTCTTTTTGAAGCAATCCGTTATTGCTCAAGGATACCTTACGCGCCGACTATATGCCCCCATCCATGAGGGGCCCGGTGCTTTTAATGTAATAAATATAATATACGTAAAATTTGTATAAAATATATTTGTTTTCGTGTGTATTTGTACAGAAAGTACTTGTATTAAGATGAGATTTTTATTTACTAAAGATAGACCAATTTTTACGGGGGGGGGCAGAATTTTGTGCTTGGGGGCCCCGCAATAGTTAAATCTGGCCTTGGTAACAGCTCATGGCGAAGTCTTTGCGTGGGTGTGGACTGAGGCGGCGGGGGAGGACGAGCAGACGGCACGGTGCGTGCATGTAGAAAGCCGCCGCCTCCTCAGCCGGAAGCTTCCAGAAGCGGCGCGGAACTAAGCCGCCTGCGACGCGCGATTCCGAGAACAGGGGGCACTGCGCCGCCAGGCCCCGCACGGCAACGCCCACCGACGGCGCGGCAGGTGAGGCGCCCCGACAGTTCCACAGAAAAGCTCTAGTCTATTTGGCACTCCTCAGCGAACGGGAACCACGGAAGACAATTATAAGCAAATCAGCAAGAATTTTTCTCGACTTCCAGGTGTTTCAAAAGAAAACTTATGTATTACAAACAGTAATAATAATAATAATAATAATAAGAAGAAGAAGAAGAAGAAGAAGAAGAAGAAGGAGAAGAAGAGGAAGAAGAAGATAGAGAAGATCTATAATACTTACTATATTATTATTATTATTATTATTATTATTATTATTATTATTATTATTATTCCCGATCTATTAACCACACTTCCACCAGGAGCGCCGTAACGGTTGAATTCGGGAACCGTCTTTAGCATGGTTGCGTGTGTGCATGTCTGGGTGGGGATGAGACACAGAAAGAGGAGAAAAGAAAGAGAGAGGGAAAGACAGAGATAGACAGAAACATAGAGAGACAGAGGGACAGAGTCAGAGGGACAGAGTCAGAGGAATAGAGCCAGAGAGAGAGAGAGAGAGAAACAGACAGAGGGATAAAGAGAATTGGAGACAGAGAGATAGAGGTAATGATAGATAGAGGTAGAGAGATGTACAGATGGAGATAAAGAGCGATAGAGATAAGAGAGATACAGATACAAACCTGAATAACGTTTTCTGAACTTTTAGTTACCGCTTTTGGGAAGTATTAACATAATGTGGATATTAAAACATATTTCTTGAGTACTGTCGATTAGCTTTGTTGAGCAGGGCTCTCCAGCACTTGCGAGCGAGCACACCAGCGCTCGCATTGCTACCTCCGTGACACGAAGTTCGGAGTCGAAATGGTTTCCGCTCGCAAAAGAACAGCGAACACTATATTTATTTTATTTATTTATTTAACGTCAAAAAACAGTTGAAAACTGTGTGTGACGTAAACGTACTACCCATTGTATACTACGGGAAGAAGTGTATTCTGTATGAGTATTCTTAAATTCTAGGATCTCTACCCAAATACTCAGAAAATATAAACTACATTGTGAATATAGGTGGAAATGTGCGTTTTGACAAGAATTGATAAGAAAATATTCGTTTCCACACAATAAAAACTATTTTGCAAAGGCAGCTGCAGATTTGGACTTTTATCCCTCATCGTGGACAAACATTATTTGTATAACAATATTTCCCCCTGAACTTTAGAAAACAGTCATAGAATATGTTACAGTGAAGTTACATTCGTTCATACATTTGCAAATCGAACTCTTCGCTTTTACAAACGTGTAGTCAACTGATGTTATTGCAGTGTCTCTGACCGGAGGTCCTTGGTTTGAATCATGGTGGCAGAATTTTCGACCCTAGCTAGATAGCTAGGTCACGTTTTCCGTGATTTCTCCAATCCTCACTAGGCGAATGCCGGAGGAGTGCCCTAACAAACGAGCGACGGACCGTTCGCGATCTTTCTTTCCTCTTCCTTGTCCTATACTCACTCCTTATTTACACACACATGTACTTGCACTACACTACCACACATGCTTAAACACCCGTCGGGAGCTTTGAGCTTGACCCGGCTGGGGTGGTACCCGCTTCTAGAAGATTTTTGTTGAGGAAAACCCCGTTGCCCGACGGTTGGTCGGCGTCGGATATCACCATTCGGCGGAGGAACACTACCGCCATCGAAAACATGTGCTACACGCACGAAACAAATGACCTTAGCAGTTGAAGCGCCCAGAATCACTAAATCAATCAACAAACGTATCGAGACCTCCTGCCTGCACCTCTCCTTCCTCCTCCATTGCAAGACGCCAGTTGCGCTAGCCCGTAGAAAAAAAATTCGTGAACAAGTCTGCTCCAGATATTAAATATTAAGGAGAGTTGAAATTTTGTTTAAAAGATATAACATCAATTTGCCATGACAATGTAGTAGAGGTGAAAACTTATACAAATATAGAATAAATGCAATTAACACGTCTGAATTATCTTCAGAGAAGAGAATCGTCGCATTGGCTATCAAGTCAACTCTCATCGAGATTGCATAAAATTCAAACAATTGTTTACTGATTTCTTTGTTGTTGAACGCCTCCCTCCGGCATTTACATTAAATTTCAATACTTGTTCACTTAATTCCGAGCATTCAAGTCAAATTACCAATGTTATTAAGTTCAAATTAGCAATGTTAATGAATATTCAGGAAGAATTCATTAGTTCATTACATTCATTCACATGCGATTCAAACATCTTTTAGTTGGCACTGACATCGTGAAAAGTGTTCAGTTATGGGAGATCATAAATGGTCGCTAATGAGTAAGTTTAGTTATCTTTTTAAAAGTTTCGTAGTAGCGAGGTTGTACAATGGGCTTTTATCTCAGTAGTTACTCATATCACATTTTAAGAGGAACTGTATGACTTCTACGGGTAAAACCTTTCACTTTAGATATTTATCGGCAAAGAATGCTTGTGTACGGAAGTCGTGAAATAACTAAAAAAGTAACTGTAAGACTTGGACGCAAGACTTCCGCTTTGTTACTGTACACCGCCTAAGGAAAAACCATGTTTTAAGAGGAAACTAAATTCAGTAATAAAATATTGATTGACTTGCTGTCGAGACGATGTGCAGTGCATACTAGGGTAAAATAGCACATGTACGGTAGTTTTATAAGCTTTCGTCAATTTTCACAGATCTCTAAAGCCGTGTGCTCAGCGTTCGGTCAGGAATGAGCAGTAATAAGGATCTAAGTGCATGGTTCATGTTGCACGTGTGAATGACCTTGATGTACTAGAGCAATTCACATTTCAAATAGCTCTGTATTTTGAATAAAGAAGTAACACAGGGCCATAGTTAACGCAGCAATAAGCCTTTTAAACGAAGAAAAAATTCTTTGAACAAAATTTTAAAAAAAGATCCGATGTTGTTAAAACGTATAGACTTACAAGCGAAAAACATTACTTCGAATCACATGAACTTTAATAAATTTATTATTACGTACACATGCACACACATTTGTCGTTGCAAAATGTTAGAACTTCAAACGACAACCGAAAGCAAACACACTTCGAATCACCATCATCATCAAGGCAAACATGTTGTTTATTAGTGCTAATTTGCGGACAAATTATTCAATTAATTCTGTTTGAGATTTTTTCTGAATGCTCAGATTATTCTAGCTGTCTTTCACGATGAAATTATCCAAACCCAGCGCGTCCCTTGAATGACTCGTAAAAAGCTCAAAAAATTAATGAAACTGAATGCAATATTAAATTTTCATTTTCTGCACATTACCTAAAAATTGAAGCTGTCAAAGATAGAAAGAACGCTTTACAAAGTAAATATAACACGATACAACTAACCACAAACAAATTAAAATATTTTTTGAAACTACACATTATTTGACTATTTATTGACAATAATTCCCTCCAAATAAACAACAATGAGAAAAAAATTGAAAGTGAAAGAATTTATATTTCTTACAATGAAATTTCCAGACATATGCCTCACAATAGAAAAGAAAATCTTCAAAAGAAATTAAATTAGGAACTTATAATATCTAATGTCACCAGATTCTGAACATTTTTAATGTAAAGTCATGTATGATTTCCAAAACATTTAAAAAACAATGTGAACGACTGAAATTGAATGGAAAATGTAATATTGGTGTAATTATTGATTGACTATTGATGTGAATAAGTGAAATTTACGGCTTTCACTAATCTTTTTCTCACAATCATACTTTATGTCTGAAGACGCATCCTTTTAATTTTTCAGAGTTACTAGATTTTGAAGAATTATTTGACTAAGTAGAACTTTGCAAATCTTTTGTAAGCAAGCAGAATAAACTCCATGTAGAGAAAAAGATAAGTCGCTCATTTAATAAGCGGATACACCTCTGGTAAATCGAATATTACAAGTATTCCATTTGCTCACAGATTCTACGTAGAAATATCACTCGTAATTTTACTGAAAGGGTAGTCATAATTTCTAAAGTTCTAGAGCAATTAAATCCATGTTCAGTAAAATGTACTTATTGTTTGAATAACAGAAGGGAAAAACCTTCTTAACGTAAAATTATTTATTAAGATCTACTTTCTGGAATGAGGTCTTTTACAGTTCTCAGGAGTTCACTAGTCAAATGTCGAGGCACTTCCTTGAAAACGGGCTACGTTCGGCAAGCGAACCCATGCGCCCACGCTGAATCACCCCTTCCCCTCAGTGGTCATGCCACGCCACCCTCACCGCCAACCTTCCGGTCAGCAATTCGAATCCAGAGAATTGTGAGGCAGTACCTCGTATCTAATTAAACTCAAATGCTTTCCGCTCTTTTCAGTTTGGGGTTTAAGCGCCTTGATTTCGAATATCGTTGCCTGAGACTATGGACGCCTCTGGTAGTTAAAATTTATGGAGGGCAGGGGAGGGAAGGTCAAAGGAAATGCTAGTTCCTCCGTGAAAGTTAAGGTCAAAATTTTCTATTGATTTATTGGAGTTAACAAAATGTACACGGTAGATTGATTGATTAATTATTTTGTGTTTATAAACGAGTCATTTCCGGGCTATGGTCATTTGTCTCTTAAGTGTAGGGCATATTTTATCATGAGAAGTGGAGGTGATCCTTCTGTGACGTACTAGGATGAAAAACCAGACGACTGTTCTGATTGATATTTACAATATATTTACAGAATATTTACAATTAATGTACAAAGATTATAATACAAAAATCTAACCCCTTGGCAACCTTTCAGTTCTCTTAGCCGCGAAACCCCGCGACCGTCCCTAGGCCTCGCCCAGAACCACTGCTTCGGAAGCAGCAAAAAGCAACGCGAGGTGCGAAGCTGTCGGACATAGAGTCCCGTAACTACACCAGTTACATGGCTTGTCGCCAAACCGATCCTCGACTTGAAGATCACGTGCAATGATAGCACTGGAGATACCTCTCGTCTTTCTACACCCAGCGTATCCCCCGAGGCGCCTGTCGGCGCAGCCTTAAATATCCGTCGGCTCGCCCCCACCCTACAAGCAGCGGGCGTCATACGGCTCGCTGGCCATCCCTTCCAGGGCTGCAACCGACATCTCTTAAACTCGCCTCCTCGCGCGTCCTTTCAGGGATTTTCCAACCGGGATTCCTATGGGGCTTTCCAGCCGGCGCGGCGTGGCGCCGCCACCCTTCACCCCCATTCTACATCCGGCTTAGGGCGGGTTTCCCCGAAACGGCCCGACGCAGCGGCGCCGGACCACGCGACGCTACACTTCGTTGCTGGACGGTGGAACCCGGCGCCGACCAGGTCTGCTTGTGGCGTTTTCCCAACTAGGTATCTCCCACCACCGGGGCACCGCATAGGCGGGACAAGCTCTAAGCTCACGACTGGTTTCCCGACATGTATGGTAGTGTAGTTAATGTGTAAGTAAGTGGTGGGGATAGGCCAAGGAAGAGGAAGGGAAGATGGCGCGAGGTCCGTAGCCCTTCTGCTAGGGTACTGCTCCAGTATTAGCATGATGTTGATCGGAGAAACCACGGAAAAGTACCAAGTGGAGCAGCCGCCCGCTAGAATTCTCCTCCAGACACAGAGAAAAGGTCAACATTTCAACAATCTATGGATTCAAAAGCGTACTCTGCCAATACACGTGTTAAACAATTCAACACCAAAAAACAATCACAACAATAAATCTTTGGTGAATAAGCTGATAAGTCGAAATTTTGTTGAAAATGAGATACTTATACTCCTGAATTCTCTGAACGATTGTCTACATTTGTAAATTATCAGATAAGTTCAATTCCTTATGGTTGATGAGTAATAGACATGTGTATTTACGAACATCACGTAAAGTTCTTAAAATCAGAAACCCTAACAAGATAAGTCGAGTTGTCTGGTTATTCACGCTGTATCAATGATAAGAAATTACTGATCAAAATGAAATAAGTCGAGTTGTCTCATTTTTCACACTAGAAGATTAGTTGCAATAATCACAGGACAGAAATATGTTAATATACTTGTCAGGTTATTCACGTAAATATTTTTGTTGAAGAGCTCATGATTAAACCAGAATATACTCATCATCTCTTGCTTGAATACAAGTGGAGTGTGTTTGTATGTGTGGATGGTTTAATCTTTTGATTCAAAGGGGCCAACAGGCCAAGGGGCCAACAGGGTGAGAAAAGAAACGTAATGAGTTAGGAGGTGGGTGTATATTACGACCAAGATATAGATTCCCGAGAGATCCAATTCTGCGAATTGATTAGACAAAAATGAAAATGCAGATGATGACACCGGAAAATGCAGATCATCTCACAGGAAAACGAAGATAACCGGTGCGACACTGCAGATCACACACTTGGAGAGAATGTACTTAAGAAAATACGCCATCGAAGGCTCAAAGTGTGTGGCCCATTCAAACGCGGGGCCATAGGCAGCCGCCAATCTTATTTAAAGGAAATTAACTTTATCTACGAATATGGACTCGCATGACTGTCATTGTTTTGAAACGAAAATACGTTGGTTGCTGAAGTTTCCGTGAACCAGTGGCGGCTGGTGCCTCAACAAACTGGAGGTTGTAGCTCCATGGAATGACGGAAATGCTATTTCCAAAATTCAGAACATTATAATAAACGTAATCAATTTATGTAAATTAATTAATAGAATTTGAATAAAAGTTGAATAAAAGTCTATATTGAAACATTACTTTCATAATTTTATGCGTAGTGTCCATATTAGTTGTATTCATCTGGTGGTGCTGACATATTCACCACATAGTTCTGGCTTTGTTGTCCAATGGGCATTCGAGTTTCTGTATTAGTAATGCATTGAGAGAATTGACGATCATAAAATTCATACGAAACAGAAAATAACTTGGTTTCAAAAATACGGTGATTGAACACCAGCACTTTGCAACAATACTGTTTAGATACGTTTTTCACAAATTAAATTATATTATTTCCAAAATTTCACTACTCTGGTATATATCGCAATAATGAGAAGATATTTTCCACAAACACTCGTATTCACAAGATGCACTCACCGTTAGTCAGAAAGAGTCTTTCTGACTCTAAATCTAAATTGTATCTTTGATTTTTTGCGTGAATAACCGAATAACTCTAATTAAAAGGTAAGAACACAATTCTGCATTCAAAAATAAACTCAATGAAAGAGCTGTAAAACACTGTAGTTGTGTGTAAGTTTTGTTTGAATCTCATTAATCCCTGATTTACAGCATCAGTTGAAAGTTGTTTTTGCTCTGCTGTAAAATTAGGTTTTCATGACTATCAGTTTATTCACCGGGGTTAAAGAAATAATACTGAATTATCATAACCTACATTACATACTAGAACTTTTTCAATGCTGATTGGGCCAAAAATTGTCCTGCGACGCTCATTGGTTACAATAAACGGGGCTGCTATCTCCTAGTAAATGATCCAGCAAATCTTGATGAGCGTGGCGTCTTTCAATTGCGTCGGTGTCATGTCACTTCTTTAGTACATTTTAATCTTCAAAATGTGCAAAAGCTTCGCTCATATCCATTTAATGTCTGCCTCGAAGCAGACTGATGGAAAAGGGGACGTAAGTTTCTGCGATCGAAGACAGTAGCTACTTAGCTGTCCGGGAAACACCGCGCCGTAGACACAGGTGCCAACGTTTCGGCCGCATTTCGTCCTGAGGAAGGTCGGAGAAAGGCGGTCAAAGCTTTGGCACCTGTGCCTAAGAAACAGCATCTGTCGGACACCCAAGTAGCTACAGACTGATGGATAGATTTTCTTATTTATTTCGTGGCTTACGTCAATAGCAAGAAAATGAAATTAGAATAATACTACTAGGTGTACTTGAAAATTTTTAAGAGTACGTTATCTCACTCCCCCTACCTTCACGAACTCTGTTGTGTATTTGCAGAGAGCGTATTCGCAGTAAATCGTTTTAGCTGTGGAGGTTTGACAAGCACATTGAAAAGTAAAATAAACCAAGAAAAGACTCATGTATCAATGGAACTCGAGTATAACAAAATACGGGTAACTGGCGCTCATACACTACATCGTCGGCAGCAACGCCCGTACACGACAGCGTTCGTACCCTCGGGAAGGAAGGAACAGCAAAGCGTTGCCGACACGGTTAGTGAAGTTCAGTGGGTAACCAATCCTGCCAATTTGGAATTCCCCGCAATGCAATTACGTATTCTAAGGTATTACATTTGTAAAGCGGAAAGGGATGTTTTCTACCTCAGAGGTTCAGTTCAGTTGAAAAGTTTATAATTCAGAGAAGCCATTGCGAAGGGTAAAAGAAATAAAGCCGACTCGGCGGCGCACGGGCATGGAGTATTGAGCCGAGTGCTGCGGGTTCGAGCCCCGTGTAACGCCCAACGCATGGATGTTTTCATTCTGAGGTTGTGGCGAGGCTGACTTCTAAACGCCCATAAATGTACCTACCCATAACAAAATATAATTTAACTTTCAATTGATTGATTAGCATTTCCGGGAGCGTCAACTGCTAAGGTCATTAGTCCCGTAGGTGTGCTTGTTTTTATCGCGGTAGTTGGCAGCGATTTTCCCCTCTGGAAGGCAAGATCTGGCGCTAACCTAAACGTCGGCAAGCGAGGTTATCCCCAACCAGGTATCCCACCAGCGTGGCACCACCCCACCTGAGACAAGCTCTAAGATCCCGACTGGTCTCCCGACATGTATGGTACTGTAACGCACATACGCATAACATACATAACGCAGTATAAGTGGGTGTACGTAAGGAGTAAGGATAGAGAAGTGAAAGGAAAGAAGCATCGCACACGGTATGTGGGCAGATTATTAGTATACCCGATAAAATTTCCAATTTTCCGTTTTCTGTTAATACCATCTTTATTAGTTTTCATACGATTACATTTTAAAATAATGAAAGAGTAGCTCAAACTGCGTAGATCTGGAAAATCCCATTCCATTAGCTATTTCCTTCTCTCTTCTCAGAAGAAATTATCGGCTGTAAGATCCCAATGATATGACTGAATGGGATATCATTGGGATCTTGCGGAATGCTGCAAGTTCCCGATGATAAAACATGCCGCATGGTTTTGCAACAGGAGTGACAACGAGAAGAAATTCGAAGAGTGAAATTCATTTCGCTAAATATTAATCAATGTTGATTAATATACGCCTACGCGTTCAGTGGATTTTTCAATATCAAGAACCCACAAAACATGGATTCTGATTATACTTCGTGTTAGAGGATGAAATTTACTACATAAAGAAACACGATTTATCAACTTTTTCATTACCACGGCCCGACAATAAAGAGCTTTTTCTTTCGAAAATCGCGGTTGCCCGGTGCACGATTACAATACTCCTTGCGAAGAAAGGCGAGGAAGCAAAGAGCCAATATCAGAACCAACCAACGCGGTTCGAGTTTATCTAGGAACAGAATGCAAAAGAAAGTAACTATGTGGAATTTTTGACTTCAAGAGGATTGCATATCAAGTTTCTAATCAAGACTTAAAATAAGCATTTTCACATGCATTTTAGAACTGATTATGATTTCATCTGTGTGCGAATCACCACCATAGATTGAATCTCTCAGCAGAACAACTGCAGTCGCTTGAACGTTTATGCTGACTCCCATACGTATGCTTCTGGGAAACGAATCTAATTATTCCGTTTTACGATAAGCTTCTAGGTTTTCCAGGTCTTTCACATTTCTGGTATCCCTGGCATCCCCATCTACGATTCACGCAGTGTTTGTAAAATTAGAACCACATTATTTCCAGTGACATACAATTTTTATAACAGTTGCTGTGCAACGCATCTAGTTGCAAAATGTCAACAATAATATATTCATTACTAATACACCGACTCTTTCGAATTTAAACGAAATATTCTTCTCGTTGTTCTGTGATTTTATTTTTCTCATCTCACAAAGTTGTAACTGCAATAAATAACAAATAAAAGTGTATTTACTGTTGATTCAAGTACTGTTAACTATTTGTTTATCATTCATTTATAAAAAGCTTTACAAATCCATTAATAATTGTGTATTTATTATTTTGCATTCAGATAGATCACCACGTGCAATTTTCTTCCTCTCAATGTTTATTGAAATATGAGTCATTTGAATACTCAGAAAGTACTTGTAATAGAAGGTATATCTAACAACAAAAATATGAAGGTGATCCACAATACCTTCTAGCAAATAATCAATTAATATTTCTTTAATTAATGAACATTATCGTTATTGACTTAAATATAATATCAAGAGTTGGGCTAAAAATTAAAACAAACATTGAAAAACAATATTTACCTAAACAATGATAAAGAGTGCGCAACATTATACACCTAATACTAGTGCATCAAATTTGTTAAGTGTACTTGACTCGCCGCGTGTACTTCAAAATCACACAAAATATTTTCATTAAAAACTTCGCAGCTATTTTTCCTTCCCACGAGTTCACTACCATACAGGAGCGCACATGACCACAGTATTGTGTGAGCTTATTCTATTTTGCAGTACATTATTCGGCGAAATAAGGTTTTCTGAAGTAAACCAAGCACTTTCATGTTTTCCGCTTCTCCCACCAGCCCATTGTTCAGAAACGTTTCGTAGAAGAACCATTGGGCAGAATAATTTGTTCCCCGTAAGAATGTGTTTTAGTACTGAGTGAATTCTAAATAAATTTTCACGTACCTGACCGTACATCAAAAATCAAGCAGATTCCAGTGAGGTTTACAGAACAACTAAGAAATTAAACCCCCTCTCAAACCATTCATACTGTCTGTAAATATACGAACAAAATGATAAGAAACAAAGTAAAAATATAAATTAAAATTCAATACGTACGATTGAAAAATCAAGTGTCTGTCATTACTCCAGCTAAATACAATGAACGTGAATTTTATTATTTTATCATAATTTACTTTTAAAAATCGAAGATGATTTCCGTGCGTTTTGAGAACAGACCCGTTTTATTAGAGACTTCACTCTGGAAGTGGGTCCAAAATTCAGAATAAGGCAAACAGATGAATTTCTAACTTCCATCTGATTCTAAGCCGGTGTGCACGTACGTCGAAAAGTTCAGAGTTCATTATTGCTCGGAACTGTAATAATTTCGAAGACATTTTCTCCATAACAGTGTACAAATTAACTAAAATTTTAGTTGCATTTTACAACAGATCAGTTACTACTAGTTTTCCTATGAATTTACTAATACTCTGACTGTCGCAATATTTTGGGGTCTTTAATTTTACTACCGTTTTATGGAATTCATCGTTTCGTTTTACTTCTTGTAAGTTCCAAAATACAAAACGTGGTTGATGAGTCAGATTGAAAATATGTCCGGATAATGTACCTGTGAGCTGCAGATTTATGGTAGTCAATGCAATGTGAATCAGAAATGTATGCGATTGATATGTGATATCAGATGTGCTAGTGATAACACCACTTGAGATATCTTGCATAACATTGCCGCCTTACGTACCCTCTCCCTCAGAAAAAATGTCGTTCAAAATTCTATCTTCCACACCGCGCCGACAAACTTGGACACCCCTCGACCTGGGGGAGGGCAGGGGGAGGGACGCGTTGACCAATCGCTAGCAGGTAGAACCACAGTTGTCTGTGATTGGTGCAACATCCCAAGGGGCAGAAAGAACGCTGTCTCAGGGGGAGGGGGCTAGTTCGTTTACGTACGAGACGGAAATATCGTCATATTTCCCTGCCGAAGGAGATAGTTTGCCTGCGCGTACGCCACGACGAAAAAAATATTTCTAAGCGGGGTTTTCCGTCCAGAATGATTGTCTATAGACCAGTAAATATTTATCATTTTAGCAACAATTATTCTAACTTTTAGTAATCGATTTGTAACTCCTGACAAACTGCTATTTTGAGATATTCATTTCAGGCACAATTTGCGGAGCCTTCCCGGCCGTTCTAACGCATATTTCGAATTTGTTTATAAAATTATAAATTGTTGCAAAATTGTTAATTCGCTGTTTTTGGTTCTGGGACATCGGGAGACTCTCCCCCTTTAGATTTGCAAAATTTGGAAATTGTTTATAAATTTGCAATTGTTGCAAATTTTTTATTGTCTAATCTGAATGGCGTTTAAATGTGATGCAAAATTCCGGAATCCGTTCGGTGCTATTATATCTCGTTCTCGAGATATATGTAATTGTTTATAAGAAATTAACATCTTAGTAGACCCCATTTGTTTGCGCTTAATTCATTCGCGCTAGCAGAATAGCGTGGGATGGGCATACTGAAAAAACAGTTCTCCAATGCCGCGCTTTTGCATGCCACATACGCTTAAAATGCACTTGCTTGTAAACAAATTCTGTGGCCAATTTAATTATGCTAAATTCGTATTTTTACGGCGAGTATGAGCGTAACTTTTATTTGGTTTTTATATTCTCTTTTAAGTCCTACAATTTGCAAGTCGATATATTTATTAAATAGGAAAGAAATTGATTAAAAAAAAATATTTTTCAAGGTGCATTACGCCCACACAATTGTTTCTGTTTTTCTATCAAAGGGATGTTGAGCAACCGAATAACTGTATTATTAATTTTTTTAAGTCCCCTGTTAACACCGAGAGTCAGAAACTATTTGTTCCTCTTGTTTAACCATTACCATTAAAAAATAGGGAAACATATTGCGTAGCTGTTTGCTATAAACTGCACTGGATTGGATGAAGGTAGTGTTAAGGTTTTCAAATACAGAAATATTCAATTTTGTGTTTTGAAAGATCACATGAGTAGAATCACACATGACAATATTTACACAAGTATAGAAATTTCTAAATAAACGTATATAAACTTTAAGTTAATATTTTCAATTCAATTTATCATTCCTTTCTAAAACTGTTAATTTGATGATTTCATTGTATACTATTCAAATCAGAGCTTTATGTGTTAAATCTACGCATTGTTAATACATATTTTTAAACAACATTAATATATTTAATATACATTTAAAAGGTTTTTAGATTGGCGAACGTTTCAATGAAATTTCATGAATTCCTAAAAGCTTGAAAATAAATACTTGTAAAATTAAATAATTGTAGCGTGTAAAAATATAACAAACTCACGTATTTGGTAAAACGAGTAAAACGATTACTAAAAGAAAGCAAAACAGATGTTACAACAATTCAAAGAGATTTAGCGTTTGTTTACAGTTTAGTAAATATCAATGTACTAGCATTTCCCAGTGAAAATACATAGAACGAATTTGGTGGTCAAGTGATATGACCTTCCCAACACAGACTACATTTCAGTATCGTCAGAGTTCGAAGGTGGTTTGTTGGCCGCCATTCTACGAATCTATCAAAACCTTGAATTTTGCACGACCATCTGTACAGGGAGAACGTAGCGGTTTATTAAACGGAAACGGGCCATTCGAGGTATCTAATGTGCACTCTTTGAAAACGTTTAACCATTATAAACTATCCCTAAGAAAAATATCAAATAAACAATGTTAAAGGTCACCAGCTTAACATTGCCTTTACTATTTGAATGTTTCCAACATCCCCAAAACCAACAGAAAACCCATGTTTTTACAGGTTATTATAAAACCAATTCAATAAATATAAGCATTTATTCACGTTATTATTTTTAAAACACTCAAATATCTACGATGTTATTTGATTCATGTCTTCATCGAAGATCTGAGATTAAAAAACTGATAAGCAGAGAAAATTAAAGTAATTTTGAGTGACTGATGAAGTTGAATGACCAAACGAAAAACAATGTTTCTTGCTTCATATAATGCTATCGTGTTTAACAGACATGTAATTACATGTGATACCTATATTTAAACATCCAAACTAATGAAAATTTTCAAAATTTAAATCATCAATAAAACGTTGATTCATCAGCAAGGATTATATTATTAAATACTTTTTTGAGATTCATGTGCTCCTGTGTGAATAACGTAGTAAACGTGATTCGTATGATCCAGTTTCTCAGAATAATACAAAACCTGCTAGACACATACACTAAACATAATAGTTGTCAAATAGTTATTACGACATGAGTATCATAAGATATCTTATTACAATACGAAATTGGAGAATTATCAAACAAGACTCTTTAGCCGAAATTGTTAACCAATTGAATATTGTAATATAATGTTACCATTTGAATATCATAGAAAGTAAGACGCAATTTGTCAAAATTCATGTGAACTATAATTTTTCTTTAAATTTTACTCCTTATCCTGCGAAAGATGTGTGACAGTACTTATGTTAACAGTTATACTGCCATGGGTTTAATTAATTAGTTTTCAGTACGCAAATTATTGTTTTTGGTTTTAAAGAAGCATGGATATACAGAGTATCGGGGAAGGAAACGTCGAAAGTTTGAAAAAATCTGTTTAAACAATTTTAATCATACTTTGTCTAATAAACTACATAGATATTTTGAATGGCTAAGCTGCAATAAACACGCAAATTTTGGTTTGAAAATATGATTTCTACGCAAAACTTTGCATTCTAGAATCATGTAAACAAACCAGAAACATGTAACATGTTTATTATTAACAATATAAATTAATATATTAGTTCAGAAAAAAATTAACCGAGAAATAAAAAAGCAGTCGAACTGTGAAAATTGGGTGCTTTTTTATTTCTAGGTTAATTTTTCTTTCTGATCAAATGTATTCATTTATTTTGTTAATCATAAACAATTTAGATATTAATGAAGTGTTTATATGCTTCTACAACGCAAATAGTTGCCTAGAAAACATATATCCAAACCAACTTTTGAATGTTTATTGCGGCTTAGCCATTTGGAATATCCGTGTAGTTTATTAGTCAAAATAAGCTTAAAATTGTCTTAACAGCTATTTTTCGAAGATTCGACATTTCTTCCCCGAATATCCTGTATATGAAAGGCTTGATTTCTGTTGGTTCGCGACGGAACGGCGTTCCGGTTCTTTGGAAATAATTATGAAATTATATTATATATAAATAGCTATTGCTATTATATTAATAATTAATTTGAGGCACGTTTCGGGGCCTAAGATTTTAAAAATAAAGGATATATGTATCATAATAACTCTTATGACGACACTGTTCTCAGTTACGTCAAGTTTTAATTTAGAGAATCAAAGTGAATGGTCTACGTTTTCTCACCTAAATAAAGTTTATCTTACTATACATACTATTTACAAAGGGTTTAATGTTCAAAACAAGTGTTGCCTCAACAGCATATATTTTCACGTATTATTCGTAATTGCTATGCAATATTCAATACGGACTATGTGAACCTGCAAAAAAGAAACAAAAAAAAAAAGACCTACTGCAGCAGAAAATCTTTTCTACACGTCGGGATTCGAACTCGGGTCTTTAAAGTTAACTCACCTGACACGGTTCCCCCTCACCACCAGGTACACGACAAGACTACCTCCTTTCCGATGTGAAAAGAAAGTGAAGCATTTGCAGTTTTAAAAAAAACAGGGTGTTCAATTTATCTTCATACAAGATCTATTTTTAAAAAGAGATTTCATTAAACAAAAATCTCTAGCGTTCATATTGTTTTTCGACAATATTATAAAGATCAGTCGGGGCTAATATTATACAGTAGAAAATTGGGGTTAATGTATTACACTTTAAGAGTTGTTATTTATTTATGTCCAAAATTAACAAGAAAAAGACAAGTGAAAGGAAATACATTCTATTATAATGACCATATAGCAAACACTCAGAATGTAACAATATTTGGGAGGAAAAAAATCAAAACTAAAATGCCTAATTTTTCCAGTCAAAAACTTTACCACCGTGATATAAATCTTTTGATGTTACTTCGTTATTTTTTATGACACGATATTTTTGAAAATAGGTTATCATTAAGAAAGAATTAATATTCTTTTCTGCGTTAAAATAATGCAATAATATTAATCGTGTCATGATATATACAGCCTCAAATTTGTGGGGCTAATATGATACAACTTAAGAGGCTAATGTAATACGGGTGTCGGGGCTATTTTGATACACTTTGATAACACGCAGACAACTGGAAGGGACTTTTTTATGTTTAATATTACATCAAAGGCGCTAAAATTCCGATTTGATGTTGATAAACTATCCAAGTGTTTATCTGAGAAAGAAAGACCAGGCGACAATTCATATAGATTTCCTCGTTCTCCTCCTTACCCAGTACATGGTGATTCACTTATGATTATCAATTGGCGGAAGCTTCTGCTGTTTCAGTGCAGTTACTGATTTTTCACTGGAATCACAAGGAACCAGGCCAACAATAGGAGCTATCGCCATCCCTTCAACTCCAGATATCAACTGTTCTCATCCAGTACTTTTGAGTACTTGATGAAAATAATACTGTTGGGAAAAAAATTAAAAAAACAGTAGCCCTCCAAAGAATAAGGAAGCGGTTAGACCCAATAGCAGCAATGATTACTAGTGAAGAGTGGATCATTACTAGGAAAGAGTGGAGTGTTTAATTTACATTAATTTAATATCTCTTTTTAAAAAGAGATTTCATGAAACAAAAATCTCTAGCGTTAATATTTGTTTTCGACAATGTTAATAGGTATTTGTTTGCAATTTTCGAAAATTCAGATCGTTCGCCCGAAATTGAACGTACGCCACTTTTAAACATCTTGTGCTTCGAGGAATAGATATACAGAAAAATTGGAGCTCTTTTTGAGGAAATTATGTAAATATGATGGGGTTTGGTGTAAAGTACCTTCAAAATTAAAAGATTCGTTTCAAATTCGAAGATTCATAATATTAGCCAGATCGTTCAAGGAATATCCATTTTGGTGAAAATCGTGTTTACTTTAGGCTCTAGAATTACTCACACGAAGACGGATTCACAAAGAGGTTTTTTGGAAAATCACTTTTTCGGGTTCAAAAACAAGCGTTTTGACAGCCTTGTGTATAGAAAATAAAAGAACAATACCAACAATCCACTTTTTCGAACTAGCTACTTACAAAACGTGTTTTCTGTAAAAATTTCGACACTTCCTCCTACAGCATTACGTAACTCTCTTTACACGTGGAGGTAAAAATATTCCAGCGTTACTGGGATTTGAACTCGGATCCCTGTAGTCCGTAGGTCTGGCTCGACCGCACTGTGCTATCACAGATATTTCTGAACACGCTGTCCAAGCACACTTATTACGAAAAGAATAGTTACGTGATATTCATTGCACTTAGATTTTTTATTAGAGGAATGTTCTACATGTGTCAAAGGTATCAAATTCGCAAAAAGAATTCAAACGATTACAACCCACGCAACTACATAGCTCATTTTACTTAGAAATATTTTCAACCAGAAGCCGTGGTCTTTAGAATCCTCTGTGGAAGTCGTTCTCGGTCTTATCTTTCGGCGAGTATGCCCAAGGTTGAATTACGTCACAGATGAAAGTTGCGATAACGCTAGAGCTCAACACGGGCGCGCTTGCAGACGTTCTGAAGCCAGAATCGCAATAGGGACATATTTATATGCGACGCTTAAAGACATGAACACACTAAAATAAGTAGTAGCGCCTCAAAAACACATGCTTTATGTGATATTTATAATGGATACGAATGATTATAACTATACAATTAACCGCAAAATTGTTTCTACCCGCAAAAATTATTCGTCGTGGATGAGATTCGATCTTACGTGCCTAAGCTTCTCCAACAGTGCGCTTGCCTGCTATACCACATAAACTCTTATAACGTTTATCTCTCAAAAAGATGATTTTAAACTGTCATGTATCACAGATTTGACTAAAAAAGAACGTGCGGCGTTTAGATGCTTGTGTTAACTACAGACGGACAGACTGACGCCAACATGAGATCTGCACCAATCTCTTAAACGTTCTTGAAATTATGGAAAAAAAAAATCAAAACCGATGACGCCGCTTTTGAGAAAATTTTGAAAATATCTCTGGGGCTTTATGTAAAGTACCTCCCAAAATTAAAATATCGGTTTCGAATTAATGGGAGCGTGATATCAGCAAGATCGTTTGGGTATTATCAATTTTGGACAAAATCGGTTGAACAATTTAACCCCTAGCGTTGTTCGCAGACGGAAGACTGATAGACAAACGTTTTGCCGTCATTCAATTTTTCGGTAACAACGATCCACAAAACATGAATTCTGGCAACACAACGCGTTAAAGGATTTCACCCTAAATTTAGCAAATAAATTAATTCACTTTTTCTTTACCAGGATGGGAATTTTCTGCCGAAAATTCGCCGTATTCTGGTGCGCGATTACAATACCTTTTCTTCTTACGACAGTAAGTGCGAGAAAGTAAAAATCAATAAAAACATTTAATCGTTTCCCCCCCCCCATTTCCGTCTTCCTAAAGGCCTAATAAAATAGCCTGTCCAACATAAAATGTATTAACCTCTATGTTATGTTTCGTAGTTTACCAATCCCCGTCTCAGTACGGGGAAGTGGAGGCAAAACTAGGATAAGAAAAATCCCACACCACTAACACCTGGCTGTAGAGTCCCAACTGGGACAGGCAGCTGAAGAGAGCATCAACCTCAGAAGCGTCGGCAATGAGCGCAACAATGGATGCTGTGGGCAGCAACAATTGACGCTCCCAAAATTGGACACATATTTGCTTATCAATTCCTGTTAAAATTGTTTTGTTTTTCAGTTAGAATTGCTGTGTTTAAATGTTCTTATAAGTCTTGTTTATGTACCACTAATTCGTGTTTCGAATACATAAAATTATTTTTGCCCGATCTCAAGATATTCTAAAATCATTCTTAAATATTATATTTTCTTTTAAATGATGATCTACAAGTACAACCAAACAAATCATAATTAGTCTCTTCATAAATAATTAAGAAATTAAACAGTTATAGATGCCCCGGAAAGCAGTAAGCCCGCTAAAACATTTCATTTTCGCTGCGAACTCTATTTCAAAATCTATTTTAATTTGCTACTTTAGTTATTGAAAAGGGTAAAATAATTTGGAAAGTAAATGAATGAATACTATTATAAATACGAATTACCTAATGCATATCTGCGTATATATATATATATATATATATATATATATATATACACACACACACTTACTTCTCGACTTGAAACTTGATTACAACATTTTATTGAACGTAGAGATATTCTAACATTAACGTTAAGTAAATAAAGGCCGGTATTACACTGTAAAAGATCTTTGTCAAAGATATTTTATAAAAGAAATATGACAGTGTAATAGCCAATATTTTATAAAAGATTTCATTTAGAAAATTTCTTGGATAAAATGTAGTCTCCGGCTTCCAAGTTTTATCATATTTGGTAACATGGCGTCCGATATAGGGGTATTGCTTCAACCAAATCATAATTGCTGAGTGCGAGTAATTAGAATGTTTATATAATACTGTCCATCCGAACTACAAAAGTAAAACCAAACGAATTAACGTTTGTAGGACACATTTTCCCGGGAAGTGGAAAATATGGTGTTTGGAAAATGCCCAGTTCAGGAAGATAATTTTTTTAAACTTCCCTATCAGAGGACTGAATTTCGAAAGAAGGAAGAACGACAAAGAAAATTGAATGTTTCCTCATCAATCCTCAAATAATTCTTCATTTCGAAGGTCTTTAATCAATGCTTCACAATGTGCGACCCATAACCTCACCATGGCGTTGTTCTAAAGCCTCACCCTCAAACGTTTTCTTATTTACCTTTTGCTACATTAGTATTAAACATAGATTAGTTATAATAAAACATAAAGTAGCAAAACACAACTATTTGTGCGTAATTGATTGTAAATCGCGAGCAAACCTACATAAAATTTGGACGAAATGTCATCTCTCAAATTTCCTTGTCAAAGTTTTCTCATCAAAGTTCAAAGACTGCCACAAAGTTCTTTATCAAAGATATGTCATATAACTTTTATAGTGTAATACCGGCCAAAGCCGCCGTATGTTATATCTTTCCCATTCATGTCGCCAACAATGAACTTCTCGGAAACACATCTCAAATATCCATAGTTGAATATTATAACAACAAAATATCAAATTTTTGTAATAAATGTTCCTTCAAAATTCCGGTATGTTCTGTTTTTCTTTCAGGTTATATTTAAATACTATTATTAAGAGAGAAACCTCATTGAGATAATTTCAATTAAATCAATGCAACTCGAAGAGCAAACGCTCGTGCGTGCGATTTGAAGAATAAACGCTAGTTTCTTTCTGTACTCAGAATTCGTCATGTATAGAGGTACTGTACTCAGAATTCTGTACTCAGAATTCGTCTTGTATAGACTTGTAATTAGTCTTGTATATGTTAGGGCACGGGGATACCAAAATTTAAGAAAACATTCACAGAATACATTTCTCCCTACAGTACATTACACACAAGTTTTAACTGTTTTTGACATTAAATGAAAAATACAGCGTCGTAATAGCGCCTTGTCCGTCCCGACAATCATCCGAATTCAAAAGAAATTCAGAATGACAGCTCGTCAAACGAAGCGGGGGAAATTCAAATTTGCTATTTCAAAAATTGTAAAATTTTTTACAGTACTTATATTTTTAAACAATTGTACGTGATATTTATTAAAGGACTGATTATTTGAAAGGAATATTTGAAGATCTGTTTTTGATGAACACATTTCATTAAGGAAACAAACTATCTTCAATACTTAAGTTGTAGGAAAACGGCGAAAAAAAATTGTTTTCTTGCATTTTTGGAAAAATTCAGTATATGAACGAAAATCATCTCCGCCATCGTCTTATAGCGGCCATTACGCTATCCGGCAATAAAATTTAAAATTTAACCAGAAAAGTTCATGTCATTTTTAAATTTTTGAAAATGTTTCAGGGGCTTCTTGTAGAGTACCATCCAAAATTAAAATATTGATTTGAAATTCTGGAGGGCTCGACATCAGCCAGATCGCTTGCGGAATATCAACTTTGGAAAAAATTGCCTGAACAGTTTAGCCGCTAGCATTGTTCACAGAAGAAAATACGTTTTACAATTAATCTTTTTTTTTTGTATTTACTACCCACCAAACCTGGCTTCTGGCTACACCACATGCTAAAGGGATTTTATTCTATATTTATCAACTGAATTTATCCACTTTTTTTGACACCAGGGCCCAGAAATTACAGTTTTTTGTGTCGAAAATTAGCCGATTTCCTCCGTAGAATTACGTAACATTTTACTTTCTCGTATACGCACATACATACGGAGTAATATACGTAGTATAGAGAAAGGTATGTAATGCTGCGCGAAAGAAACGGCGAATTTTCGACAGAAAAAATGTATTGCCGGGCCCTGAAAAAAAAAGGAGAAATAAATCCAGTTAATAAATTAAGAGAAAAAATCTCTAACACGTGATGTAACCATAATTCCTGTTTTGTGGGTCTTTGATGCCAAAACACCAATTGAAAGCAAAACGTCAGTCTGTCTGCGTCTGTCCGTCTCTCCGTCCATCTGTGAACACTACTAGCGCCTAAACAGATCGTACGATCTTTTCAAATTGAAGAATCCCTTGTCGATGTGATTCTAGTTGAAACTTTGAGATTTTAAAAATCATTCTTTAAAATTTGAGGGTACATTACATGAAGCCGTCGGTCATTTTCAAAAGTTTCTCAAAACGACCCCAAATTTTTTCATTAAATTTCTTCTAAGAATAGAGTAAAATACACTTATAAAGGCGATATACGTCCTATGTCCACGGTAAACTCTGAATTTTCGAAAATTGGAAAAGTTTGAATTTTTTCGGCGTTTTCCTACAACTCTAAAATTGAACACAGATTTTACTTTCAAATGAAATTTGTTGTCCATGAATAATTCTTTCTATAAGGTCATATAATTTTTTTTTAAATTACAGACAGACGAACAGACACAAGAACAGACACATCAACAGGCACACGAACGTACAGGCTTTTCGTCGTCGTTCGATTTTTCTGTATCAACGACCCACAAAACATTGGTTTCGGGCAACACGAGTTAAAGGTTTTTTTTTCTACATTTCACAACATTAGTTAACCCTTTTTACGTTACCAGGACTCGGCATTAACTGTTTCCCCATAGATTCTAACAATAATATTCGAATGTTGTTGAAATAATGCCTTTATTATGATTTTCCTATAGATTTGTTAAGAATACCAAGTAAAGAACAGAAGATTCCTTTCTTATTGTATTTCATTTTATATTGTTAATAAATCTCTTTTTAATATTTACTGATTATTTCACCTTTGGAATTGATTGCAAATTTTCGTTGAATAGAAACAATGAAAAACAATTTTTTCTTCCTTTCTGGTAATTATGTGGTAAAAAGAAAAAGTTTTGTAATCATGCGCCGGGAGACGGGAATTTTTCAACAAAAACCTCTAAATTCCGATCACTGGTCACGACAAAAGTAGATAAATTTTATTCTTGTATATAGTGCATTACGTCAATACGTTTGTAGACAGAATCCATGTTTTGTGGGTCCTTGTTACTAAAATATCTATTTACGACAAAACGTCTGTTTGTCCGTCTGTAGTTAACTCAAGCATCTAAACGCCACACGTTCTTTATTAGTCAAATCTGTGATACATGACAGTTTAAAATCATCTTTGCGAGAGACAAACGTTATAAGAGTTTCTATGGTATAGCAGGTAAGCTTACTGTTGGAGAAGCTTAGGCACGTAAGATCGAATCTCATCCACGGCGAATAATTTTTGCGGGTAGAAACAATTTTGCGGTTAATTGTATAGTTATAATCATTCGCATTCATTATAAATATCACATAAAGCATGTGTTTTTGAGGCGCCACTACTTATTTTAGTGTGTTCATGTCTTTAAGAGTCGCATATAAATATGTCCCTATTGCGATTCTGGCTTCAGAACGTCTGCAAGCGCGCCCGTGTTGAGCTCTAGCGTTATCGCAACTTTCATCTGTGACGTAATTCAACCTTGGGCATAGTCGCCGAAAGATAAGACCGAGAACGACTTCCACAGAGGATTCTAAAGACCACGGCTTCTGGTTGAAAATATTTCTAAGTAAAATGAGCTATGTAGTTGCGTGGGTTGTAATCGTTTGAATTCTTTTTGCGAATTTGATACCTTTGACACATGTAGAACATTCCTCTAATAAAAAATCTAAGTGCAATGAATATCACGTAACTATTCTTTTCGTAATAAGTGTGCTTGGACAGCGTGTTCAGAAATATCTGTGATAGCACAGTGCGGTCGAGCCAGACCTACGGACCACAGGGATCCGAGTTCAAATCCCAGTAACGCTGGAATATTTTTACCTCCACGTGTAAAGAGAGTTACGTAATGCTGTAGGAGGAAGTGTCGAAATTTTCACAGAAAACACGTTTTGTAAGTAGTTAGTTCGAAAAAAGTGGATTGTTGGTATTGTTCTTTTATTTTCTATACACAAGGCTGTCAAAACGCTTATTTTTTGAACCCGAAAAAGTGATTTTCCAAAAAACCTCTTTGTGAATCCGTCTTCGTGTGAGTAATTCTAGAGCCTAAAGTAAACACGATTTTCACCAAAAATGGATATTCCTTGAACGATCTGGCTAATATTACGAATCTTCGAATTTGAAACGAATCCTTTAATTTTGAAGGTACTTTACACCAAACCCCATCATATTTACATAATTTCCTCAAAAAGAGCTCCAATTTTTCTGTAAATCTATTCCTCGAAGCACAAGATGTTTAAAAGTGGCGTACGTTCAATTTCGGGCGAACGATCTGAATTTTCGAAAATTGCAAACAAATACCTATTAACATTGTCGAAAACAAATATTAACGCTAGAGATTTTTGTTTCATGAAATCTCTTTTTAAAAAGAGATATTAAATTAATGTAAATTAAACACTCCACTCTTTCCTAGTAATGATCCACTCTTCACTAGTAATCATTGCTGCTATTGGGTCTAACCGCTTCCTTATTCTTTGGAGGGCTACTGTTTTTTAATTTTTTTTCCAACAGTATTATTTTCATCAAGTACTCAAAAGTACTGGATGAGAACAGTTGATATCTGGAGTTGAAGGGATGGCGTTAGCTCCTATTGTAGGCCTGGTTCCTTGTGATTCCAGTGAAAAATTAGTATTTGCACTGAAACAGCAGAAGCTTCC
The DNA here is from genome assembly GCA_011170035.1 of Teleogryllus occipitalis. Classification (NCBI taxonomy): domain Eukaryota; kingdom Metazoa; phylum Arthropoda; class Insecta; order Orthoptera; family Gryllidae; genus Teleogryllus; species Teleogryllus occipitalis. Next base: position 3,542 of record BLKR01002437.1, on the reverse strand, counting down.
GCCAATTGATAATCATATGTGAATCACCATGTACTGGGTAGGGAGGAGAACGAGGAAATCTATATGAATTGTCGCCTGGTCTTTCTTTCTCAGATAAACACTTGGATAGTTTATCAACATCAAATCGGAATTTTAGCGCCTTTGATGTAATATTAAACATAAAAAATCCCTTCCAGTTGTCTGCGTGTTAATTTTTAGTGTATCAAAATAGCCCCGACACCCGTATTACATTAGCCCCTTAAGTTGTATCATATTAGCCCCACGAATTTGAGGCTGTGTATATCATGACACGATTAATATTATTGCATTATTTTAACGCAGAAAAGAATATTAATTCTTTCTTAATGATAACCTATTTTCAAAAATATCGTGTCATAAAAATAACGAAGTAACATCAAAAGATTTATATCACGGTGGTAAAGTTTTTGACTAGAAAAATTAGGCATTTTAGTTTTGATTTTTTTCCTCCCAAATATTGTTACATTCTGAGTGTTTGCTATATGGTCATTATAATAGAATATATTTCCTATCACTTGTCATTTTCTTGTTAATTTTGGACATAAATAAATAACAACTCTTAAAGTGTAATACATTAACCCCAATTTTCTACTGTATAATATTAGCCCCGACTGATCTTTATAATATTGTCGAAAAACAATATGAACGCTAGAGATTTTTGTTTAATGAAATCTCTTTTTAAAAATAGATCTTGTATGAAGATAAATTGAACACCCTGTTTTTTTTAAAACTGCAAATGCTTCACTTTCTTTTCACATCGGAAAGGAGGTAGTCTTGTCGTGTACCTGGTGGTGAGGGGGAACCGTGTCAGGTGAGTTAACTTTAAAGACCCGAGTTCGAATCCCGACGAGTAGAAAAGATTTTCTGCTGCAGTAGGTCTTTTTTTTGTTTCTTTTTTGCAGGTTCACATAGTCCGTATTGAATATTGCATAGCAATTACGAATAATACGTGAAAATATATGCTGTTGAGGCAACACTTGTTTTGAACATTAAACCCTTTGTAAATAGTATGTATAGTAAGATAAACTTTATTTAGGTGAGAAAACGTAGACCATTCACTTTGATTCTCTAAATTAAAACTTGACGCAACTGAGAACAGTGTCGTCATAAGAGTTATTATGATACATATATCCTTTATTTTTAAAATCTTAGGCCCCGAAACGTGCCTCAAATTAATTATTAATATAATAGCAATAGCTATTTATATATAATATAATTTCATAATTATTTCCAAAGAACCGGAACGCCGTTCCGTCGCGAACCAACAGAAATCAAGCCTTTCATATACAGGATATTCGGGGAAGAAATGTCGAATCTTCGAAAAATAGCTGTTAAGACAATTTTAAGCTTATTTTGTCTAATAAACAACACGGATATTCCAAATGGCTAAGCCGCAATAAACATTCAAAAGTCGGTTTGGATATATGTTTTCTAGGCAACTATTTGCGTTGTAGAAGCATATAAACACTTCATTAATATCTAAATTGTTTATGATTAACAAAATAAATGAATACATTTGATCAGAAAGAAAAAATTACCTAGAAATAAAAAAGCACCCAATTTTCACAGTTCGACTGCTTTTTTTATTTCTCGGTTAATTTTTTTCTGAACTAATATATTAATTTATATTGTTAATAATAAACATGTTACATGTTTCTGGTTTGTTTACATGATTCTAGAATGCAAAGTTTTGCGTAGAAATCATATTTTCAAACCAAAATTTGCGTGTTTATTGCAGCTTAGCCATTCAAAATATCTATGTAGTTTATTAGACAAAGTATGATTAAAATTGTTTAAACAGTTTTTTTCAAACTTTCGACGTTTCCTTCCCCGATACTCTGTATATCCATGCTTCTTTAAAACCAAAAACAATAATTTGCGTACTGAAAACTAATTAATTAAACCCATGGCAGTATAACTGTTAACATAAGTACTGTCACACATCTTTCGCAGAATAAGGAGTAAAATTTAAAGGAAAATTATAGTTCACATGATTTTTGACAAATTGCGTCTTACTTTCTATGATATTCAAATGGTAACATTATATTACAATATTCAATTGGTTAACAATTTCGGCTAAAGAGTCTTGTTTGATAATTCTCCAATTTCGTATTGTAATAAGATATCTTATGATACTCATGTAGTAATAACTATTTGACAACTATTATGTTTAGTGTATGTGTCTAGCAGGTTTTGTATTATTCTGAGAAACTGGATCATACGAACCACGTTTACTACGTTATTCACACAGGAGCACATGAATCTCAAAAAAGTATAAGTAATAATATAATCCTTGCTGATGAATCAACGTTTTATTGATGATTTTAATTTTGAAAATTTTCATTAGTTTGGATGTTTAAATATAGGTATCACATGTAATTACATGTCTGTTAACACGATAGCATTATATGAAGCAAGAAACATTGTTTTTCGTTTGGTCATTCAACTTCATCAGTCACTCAAAATTACTTTAATTTTCTCTGCTTATCAGTTTTTTAATCTCAGATCTTCGATGAAGACATGAATCAAATAACATCGTTGATATTTGAGTGTTTTAAAAATAATAACGTGAATAAATGCTTATATTTATTGAATTGGTTTTATAATAACCTGTAAAAACATGGGTTTTCTGTTGGTTTTGGGGATGTTGAAAACATTCAAATAGTAAAGGCAATGTTAAGCTGGTGACCTTTAACATTGTTTATTTGATATTTTCTTAGGGATAGTTTATAATGGTTAAACCTTTTCAAAGAGTGCCCATTAGATACCTCGAATGGCCCGTTTCCGTTTAATAAACCGCTACGTTCTCCCTGTACAGATGGTCGTGCAAAATTCAAGGTTTTGATAGATTCGTAGAAAGGCGGCCAACAAACCACCTTCGAACTCTGACGATACTGAAATGTAGTCTGTGTTGGGAAGGTCATATCACTTGACCACCAAATTCGTTCTATGTATTTTCACTGGGAAATGCTAGTACATTGATATTTACTAAACTGTAAACAAACGCTAAATCTCTTTGAATTGTTATAACATCTGTTTTGCTTTCTTTTAGTAATCGTTTTACTCGTTTTACCAAATACGTGAGTTTGTTATATTTTTACACGCTACAATGATTTAATTTTACAAGTATTTATTTTCAAGCATTTAGGAATTCATGAAATTTCATTGAAACGTTCGCCAATCTAAAAACCTCTTAAATGTATATTAAATGTATTAATGTTGTTTAAAAATATGTATTAACAATGCGTAGATTTAGCACATAAAGCTCTGATTTGAATATTATACAATGAAATCATCAAATTAACAGTTTTAGAAAGGAATGATAAATTGAATTGAAAATATTAACTTAAAGTTTATATACGTTTATTTCGAAATTTCTATACTCGTGTAAATATTGTCATGTGTGATTCTACTCATGTGATCTTTCAAAACACAAAATTTAATATTTCTGTATTTGAAAACCTTAACACTACCTTCATCCAATCCAGTGCAGTTTATAGCAAACAGCTAAGCAATATGTTTCC